>OZ038312.1:25474865-25478863 GCA_964035775.1 Osedax frankpressi
AGAAAAATTATATATTATAAATAATGTCTATTTAATATACAATTTAAATATTAAATATATAATTGGTTTATATAGATACCTAACAATAATAATTATAGGTATAATATTATATATATATATTTTTGATATATGCCTTATATATATAACAATAATTATTTTCTGATAATTTTCTAAAATTTAATTAAAATGTTGATATCTTTTACTAAAAATTGTATAATATTTCTTAAAATTGACATCTATTTGAAAATAGTATAACTTTTATTTATATACTATTGTAAATACAGAATTATAAGTTTGCATATAATAATATTTATTGAAATTAATTATAATATTTAATAAAAAATAATAAATGTAAGTAGATATTCAATATTTTAAATTTAATTACTAATTATATATTTTTTTCATTTTAATTTGAATTCATCTTTTAGAATTTTTGAAATTAAATTAAAATACGTGAAAACTTATAAAAATATTAGTAATAGTATGCATTTTTTAAATAATCAAATATATATGCTAACCCATCAAACAGAGTTATGTAATAGTTTTGTAAAATATTTTGATGTGTCCACAAAAATAAAAAATAATATAAAAAAAGTATGCAATGCTAAAAATGAAATTACCTGGAATGTTTACTGGGAGGTTTTAAATTTATATTTGTTTATTTATTTGATAATACTCATTCTACAATGTTAAAATTACTATATATCCAATTTATTATTTTTAATGGATAATATTTAATCTGGATAATATTTAATATTAATATGTATTATTTGTATCTGTAATTTAACATAAATTATAATTATATAAATTATACATTAATTATATAATTATATAAATTATTGTGCTGTATGCACAATAATAAAATCTCTAGAAAAAATATAATTAGAAAACAATTTTAAATTGAAAAACGAACCTCTCTAATATACAGTGTAAAGTATTCTATACATGTGCATGAATGTGAATATTGGTGTATAATAATGTAAAATTAAAAAAAGGTTTCTTAAAAACTAGTTTTCGGTGTATTATAAATATTGATATTATAATGCATCATATTATGTAATATAAGATAACGCACAGGCACACATAAGAAATGGTATAAAAACAAGTCTTACTATAAATACTACTCTAAACACATTGATTAGCGAATGTTATATGTAAACATAATAGACGTGTTAAATAATACATAATAATTAATTTCACTGTTGTTGTGTACATGACATTTCAAAATAGTTTGTTTTAATATTATAAATATCGGTTACTTCTATTAATTTAACTTAGTATATACAATACGTAAAGTGTGCATGCACTTATATAGACATACATACTTCACATATCAGAACCATAACTCTTATTAAAAGATTGATATCATATTAGAGATATATACTTAAATATATCTAAATATATCTTTTTCGGGTATCTTTATAATTCAAAAACACTGGGTACATAATATAAACAGATTTTTCTTGGTTATTTAAATTATATTACATAATGAATTTCTTTAATAATTACAATCCTTGTTATTTATTATTTGTTAACTTATGCAAATTATATAACTTATACGATTTGCATTCGATTTTTTTTCTCTAGTTTATTATTTTTGTCCTGAATATTCCCTTCATATAGAGTATTACATTATTTACAGTATAAACAATATATTATACTATATTATATATATATATATATATATATATATATATATTTAGATTATCATTTAATAAATGATATTATATAATATTATATAATATCAGATATTGAATTGATATCCGTTGTTTGTTAAAAAATCTTTATCTATATAACCGTAGTAATTATATAAACATATTATTTCGGACTTTGCAATAAAAATATAAAAACTAACCTTTTAATAATGCATTTGGTAACTTTCATTGTTTAAAGGTGAATAGTTCTGCTTCAGTAATCTATAGATTTGTATAGAGTAAGCACTAACTATCTCTAATTATATAGAGTAACTATCTCTAATTACCTCCTAATCTATTTGTATTCAATAATTGTGGATATTTTTGTCTAACAATAAGCTATTAAATCATGCAGTATATTTAATAATAATTAATGATTCAACATTTTTTCCCAAATTACTTTCTATTAATACAATTTAATAAAGAATTAATTTAATTAATCAATTAATTATCTTATTTAATACATATGGTTTTTAATAGCTTGATATCGATATCAGTAGTTAACTCTTTATATTCTGACGCAGCATTACATCACTTAATGTAAAATATCGGCATATAATATCCAAATCAACAATATCGGAGGTCCTTTCACCTTATATTAACTAGATACTTTTTAACGAAGTACAGTAGTAGATTAAATCAATGTAATATTTTTAGTATCGATATAAATTGTTCTTCTTCTATTAACGTCATCGCATGTGTGTGTTCCTTTATATACGTATTGATTGATGATAACGTACCAATACCCATCACATTCTAAATATTTTATAATTTGCATGCTAATATAATGATTAGAATGAAAATTATGTTCAATTTATTTCTCAATGTATATTTGGTAACAACTATAGATTTTAGATATTTGAGTTATATAATTTGAATTGTACTGACACTTATAATTTATTTTAGCTTGCTACAATAGTAGACTCAAGAGATTCTGATAAAATAATAAACAATATAATTATAATAATTATTATTTCAAAACTATCACTCTTATCAATTGATTAATTAATGAAGGCATACTATATAGGCATATGGACATATAGATAATTATGCATTAGTGTTCATTTTTCTTTATCTCGATACACCATCTTTTTTTGCGTAGGACTTTTATATTCATAAGTATATGTTTTATGTAGCAAGCTAATCGTTAGCTGTCACTAATTTTATTTATCTAAAATGTATTGAACTTTGATGGATACAAATAAATGGATTTAGTAAGCAAATTATTTGATATACTTTCGTTTGATTATTTTTGATTTTTAATTTTTTTTTCTGAAATCATTCACAGAAATTTGGCATGCATTACTTAAAAGAGTTGCCAATGCCATATGTTTTAATACCAACATATGGTATTGCATATTACATTATATGGATTAAAATATTTCTTAAAAGATATTTTCAAATGTTCATTATAATAAAATAAATGAAATATAATTAAAATATTACATATTTATATTGATAATCTAAGATAACAGTATAATGATAACATTCATAATGATAACACACAATTAATATTATTATATTTTACAATTGTATTATATATAATAATATATAATATTTATTGATATTGATAGTAGGAAATATTCAGATTTTAAAGATAATTCACTTAGTATTGGAGATAATTGATACTGTGAACATTATATTACATATTGTATTCCAATGAGACTGTATAATACAGTTAGTATATTATATATATTGAGGAATGTAGGATAGTTTTAATGTATAATTTGGGAGGGGGGGGGGTGGTTTTGAATATATTGGGAGTATACCAGCCTCTATATACCAGTCTCTAGAGTGGTGATGTCTGGGTGTTGCCATTAGTCACTATAACATAATATTGGACACACAATAAAATAGTTTCTATTCGGACATATATATTTACATAATAATTGTGTAGTATGTTTTTATGTGGATTTATGTTATACGAATAGTATTATGTTAGCAGATCTGCCCTTACTTCATTTCATTTAATTATATATTAATTAGTATATATATATATTAATTATATATTAATTCTAGTCATTTCATTTTTTAAGAAGTATGGATTTGCTCGTTTATTTAATTTATTTCATTTATTTCAAAATGTTGAATGTTCATTATTTTGTTCGGTCGTTAAATTATTTTTTTGTAATTTTTCAATATATTATTGCAGTAATCTAAATATTACCTTCGAAGTCATTCATATTTGCAGTGAATGCCTGTCCAATAAGTTCTGTTAAATTTGTATCAGTTTAGGACATTTTATTACATTTGGCTATTAAAAATTATTGATTCAAGGTGGATACCAAGGTTTGAGAGTTCGTA
>OZ038312.1:25479063-25541563 GCA_964035775.1 Osedax frankpressi
ACCAAGTTACCTCGTATAATAAACAATTAGTGGCCTTAGATTTAAGTTATAAATGAAAAGTTAAAATAAAGTATATGTATAATATGCGATAATAGATAACTAGATAGTCTATAAACTATAGACTATAGGCTATGGACTACAATTATTCAAAAGTATAAACAGTGACATAATATATTGTTTACGAATTGTTTTTAACATCGGAATTCGATGATAATGATGAGGAAATACGCTTTTGAACAGTTAAACTGTCGAACTCTGTCCCTAGCATAACATATATTTAATTTACATGCCGTATAACGCTAACATAATGAACCTTCGCTTTCCATGCGATACATTTATTATTAAATTAAATGAATTATAATTTAAATTGAATTCATAATAAAATATATAATATAATTTGTCCAATTTTATATAATTTAGATTTAATAATTCAATACATAATTAAGAATTTATAACCATTAAAATAGATTCGATAAATGTACTTAATAAAGTATTCTTAATTATTAATTAATAATATTAATAATAATATTAGTATTATTATATACTTATTTTGAGATAAACTCGATTTTATATATTTATAGAATAATGTTCCAAATATGTCACTCAATATATAACTAAATCCACTGTTGTGGTTAAGACAAACCTATAATGAAAACTGCACGTAGAGAAAATAGTCTTAGATTTGTACACCTTTATTTTTTTAACATTTAAAATAATTATTTTAACTTTACCTTTTATATAAACATTCAAAAGTGAATAACTCACTAACTTTTTAAGTTTGCAAACGAAGTTCCTCTTTATATTTGATGTAATTCAGATTTGAAAAATAAATCGTGAAATGACACTTTTATCAGTATCTACAATGCTTTAGAAAATGATAGGTCTCATTGATAATGATATGGTTTGTTAATATGCAATTAGATACACTTCAGATTACATTTTGTCAATCACCATTGATAGAAGGGTAAACACTGCTGTTACTAGGTAAGTCGAAATTAATCGCCAGTGAATGTTTTTTTCGTATATAATAAGATATTATTAAATTTACAGTTAAATGTTTATCTATCTTTAAATGTTTTGACAAGGTAATATATATATATATATATATATATATATATATATATATATATTACAAATATCGATAAGTTATTCTAAAAATACAATCTAATTTTGAATTTAATTATAAGTTATAACTATTAATTATGATGAAATAAATTGAGCTGTGCCATCCAGCTTAAATTAATGTTTCTCGTTGCTATAGCAACACTCATACATAGTATGATGACTATATATTACCATATATGATAATATATATCATATATATATATATATATATATATATATATATAAAGAAGAATCGAGTGTTCGGTGTAAAATGTACACAAACCACTGTACAGTGCTGAATACATATATAGCTATTTGTGCCTACGTGTACGTCGTACAGTGTACGAGCAGTGTAAAATATGACTTCTCATAATATACGTAATTACAAAACGTCGATAATGGAATATGCTAAAGAAGTATCGAGAAGTTATTCTAAAAATACAATTTTAATTTTAAATTTAATTATAATTATAACTGTTAATTATGATGAAATAAATTGAGCTGTGCCAATCAGCTTAAATTAATGCTTCTAGTTGCTATAACAAACTCATAAACTCATACATAGTATAATGACTATATTGATAATGCATACCATTCGTTAGTTTCTTAATATAAATTATACCCTATTCGTATTATTTGTCTTTTGGGTATTTTATAATATATCATATTTTTTCATTCTATAATTTCTAACAAGCAATCAATTAATTTAATATATATTTGTATCTTTAATTTAATTTGATAATAGTTATTGATTATTTTATCATTTTATTTTCTACCAATACACACTCTTTGTGAAATGATTTAGTTTGAAATCATTTTATATTATAATTAAGAAATTAATTACATTCTACTTTTTAGGTATTTATTATTTTTTAAATTACAATATTTTTATAATTTCTATAAAAAGTTTAATTATATGTTTTATAGATTTATTATATAAATATGCCCATCTTAAAGAATATTTATTTTTTATAACACATAAATACAATAATAACATACCATGTCAACTTATTAAAATTAAAATATATTATAATTTATAGTATCCTATAAATATGATACTAAAGGATCTTATTATAATACAAATTACTATTAGATTAAATATCAATCAAGTAATATGTTTTACATAAAAAGGAGACTCTTTGTTAGTATATGTTTACTATATAACCATAAGTGGATATATAAAAAATAGCCTTACGTAAAAATACAAATTATAAATTATAAATTTAATGTTATGATTATTAATAAATAATTTGATATTTATCTATAGATCTAGTGATAATATGTGTAATGATATACAATCAAATGCTGTTTATTTATTTATTAATAGAATATATTCGGTTATATATATAGATAGATATATATCTGAGATGCATTGATATGACATGCATTAATGCCTTGCTACATTTTAGTTTGTAAATTCGTATATTTAAGTGAGTTATTAGAACATGCTACAATGCACGTCAATTTCACCAACATATCACCTAAGATTTATATTTGATTTAATATTGGATATAGTCTTTAAATTAAACTTTAGGTAATATGAATATTTAGGAATATTTAAATTGTTAAATTAAAGATAATTAATTGATGGTCTACTTAAATTAAATTAAAGTGATGTCACTCAAAGTATTATATCTCTATGAGTAATATGTCATTTATATTTAATTAGAATATTGAATATATTATAAAGAATATTATGATTATAAAAGAAAATTAGAAAAATAATATAAAAACAAATTACCTATTCTTATTATTCTCGAATGTGATGATTATTTTATTTTTAAGATATACATAATAATTATATTATACTATTATCGAAAATATGTATATTAATAGAAAGTAGACTTGAGTTCAAGGTTAAAACGTTATAGTGAATTAATAATAATATAAACATATAATGCAATTATAAAAACAAAAGTTAAAAACACAATATAGTTTAGTAAACCTAGCCAAGAATCCAGATTATTTAACTCTTATAGAATCCTATATAATTATTTTAAATAAAAAATAAACATAATATATTTTTAATGTAAATAAAATATATTTTCACTTTTATTGTATAACAAAAAAACATATAATGACCTGGATGGTTTCTCAGGTTACCAATAAATCATGCAGATTTTTAATTCTTTATTACACAATAAAAGTGAACTATATTTTATTTGCATAAAAAAATTGTATGTTCATTTTTTATTTAAAATAATTATATAAAATTGCATAATAGTTACATATTAGTTACATCATCTGATTTCTATAGAAAACAGAGTGATGTAATAGTTTCATAGAATACTTTGATGTACTTACGAAATAAAAAATAATATAAAGAAATAAACAATTAACTAAAACTCACAACATCCTTTCATGTATAACGCTATTCCTAGTAATACAAATATTGAAACATTTAACATTGAAATAATTAACCAGCAAACAATCCAGGTAATTTTATATTTTTCAATACCAAATTTCGATTATGTTTACATTATGTTAGGACTCCAAATGATTCAAACAGGGTGAACCCAATAAACCAGATGATGTAACTATTATAAATTATTATATAATTATTTTAAATAAAATAAAATCCTAATATAATTTAAATACAAATAAAACTAATTAACTATTTTATTATATAGCAAAAAAACTAAAAGCGCCTGGGTGGTTTCTTGGGAAGTTAATAGTTAACCTAATAGTTAACCTTAATAGTTATATAAAAAAATGTCACATGTTTCAACAATTAGTGACTAATATCTAAGAATATCTGCTGATTATTGTATATATATTGAGCATTGAATGTATTCAGTGACATAATAGAATAGTATATAATATTTCTACTACTCTATTCTCACGTGGTATTCTACTAGAATATGCTAGTAGTATAAAGTGATAGCCACGTAAGACCTATATCGACTTTCACTGAATTTATCTAGAACAGTTGCATTCTTTATATATATAATCATACTTTATATATATATATACATACATATATACATAATCTTAATAAACTTATTTACGATAGAATTTTCTAAAATTAAATATTCGGGTTTGCACGTATACCACATTATTGGATATGAAAATAAACGCCCGCCAAGCGCGTTCTTATAAACAGGGCATGGAAAGAAATTCTATCATTATCGATATATTAATGCTTTGCTTCACTTCGCATCTATAAAATAAGTACTGAATTGTTAGTATGGTGGATATAGCTCCTCGGCAAATTTCAGGAATCAACATGCCAGTGGATTTCGCCTCATACCTGCTCTCAGCTTCTCCACCAGGATTCGACTCTCTGCATCAGTACAGCACATTGAAACCATGTGTCAGTGAGCCAGTGATTCATACTTCATCAAGTGCTGATCGTCTATATGCACAGATATACGCAGCCGTAACGACTAACAACACCGCGACAGTCTCTAAAGCTGAATCAGTTAAGAATGATGGAGGAAAAAAGAAGCGTAATGGTGTAAACAAGAAGCGCGTCTCGTTCGCCGATGAACTGGGAAAGGCCTTGATACACGTGCGCGTTATGTCCGAACCGTCAAATAGCCCCCCGGTGCTGCGCAGTATCTCAGCATTACTCTCCATGACCGGTCGGTCCAGTCATGGAGCATCGCTATTAGTAGGAGAAGACGTATCTGCTCACACAGTCTCTGACCACATCGGAGAGCTACAACTGCAGTTCGCGCAGCCTGTGTCATCTTATGAGAAATTTCGACTACGCCTGAGTAAACAAAATGTTAGCGTCGAGAACGTGGTCGCTAGTAACGCCAAAATTGCCGGCACCATCCTAGTCACCAACCTCGGCTTCGAAAAGGCTGTCTATGTGCGATATACACGTGACGCCTGGACTAGTTTCGACGAGGTGATCGCCTCTTACACCGCTCCCGAAAAGTCCGGTGATCCACTATCTCACCGCTACGACCGATTCTCATTCGAAGCGCACGTTGGAACTGCTGAGCAATGCGTTGAGTTCTGTGTACGCTACCTCTGCTGCGGTACTGAATATTGGGACAACAATGACGGTTGCAATTATGCAGTGGCGTCCGCTAGCGTGGCACTGGCTGAAGCAGCATCTGAGGTGGCATCCTTGTCGCTCCCTCGATCTTCTAGCGACGCCATGACTATGTCTACTACTTTTCGCGCCGGAAGAAGAAGTTCTGCTGATGAAAATACGATATTTGCGCTCGACTTTCACGAGAATTGGTCGGATTTCGGTTGGTGGCAACACTCAACGCAGGGTGTTCAAAACCCTTACTACTAACCACGCCACAACTACTAACCAATCTCACTACAATTAATCAAGCTCCTATTAATAAACACATATATATTTCTCGTGTTCAACCTTTCAGCGATCCACTAATTATATAGTATTGTTTTTCGTGACCCCTCCATTATTTAATTCTGTGATATTTTAACACACTATAAAACCCAATACAAATTTCGTTTATTTATACACCTGTGCCTGGTTTCCAATAACATTTCGAGCATTGATCGATTACTATTTTATTTTCTTGGTTTACATATCTGGTGACGCATTTACGTTCATACGAAATAATAAAAACATGTTTTTATACCTATAAACCCCCACGTAAGGGAGTCCACGCAATTTGGCGTGATAAATTGAGCATGCAATTACAATTCGATTGCTATTTTGTACCAAATTAGTCAAAGCGTTCTCGAAACAATGATCTTCGTTTGGGACGCATTAATTTCATTTCCAACTTGTATTATTACTGAATTGTTAAACTAATAATACTACTACTACTATTATACGATTGTGTTTTTGATCTATTATTGGATAGCATAGATGCTTACTACTATTTTTAACTGTACATATACAAAGCTCTATTGTATTATCAACGAGTCTAGCTATTTCTTTTACAATTATTTAACAATACACTTTTATATCAAAACTAATGTTTACTTTATTTATCATTGATTCCTAATTTGAAGACGGTATTTACTACGTAGTTCATGGTATACTTCTTAATGTAGTTACAACAAATGTTTACTATAGTATATATAACACATTTTTGCTTATCTAATAACATTTGTCTATTTATATATATATATTGATTATTCAATTAGTTAATTAATTCATTAATACTAAATTACGTGTCTTGTCAGTGATTATTTGGGAATTAATTGAGTATATCTACAGACATACCTATACTAATATTTATGGGAAATGATCTATATTGTTATATTCACTATGAAATCGGCTTAATAGTAAGTCTTAATTGAGCAATACAACTAAGTTTTTATAAATACCAGTGATAATATTTGTTTAAATACTTTCATGAATTACAAAATATATTGGATATCATAAAAGAAATTATATGCAAAAAATTAAATTACCTGGATTGTTAGCCGACCGCGTATTAAAATAATGGATTAAAATAATACAATATTTTTCAGTGAATCATAAATATTCAATATGAATTATAAATCATTCAAGCTTAACGTTATATTCACATATATAAGGATACATATGAATGTTATATAATTATGCATCGTGTCCGATAATCAGTTATATCAGAGTTTAGCAAAATCATTTGATGTGTTGACAAAAATAAAAAATCAAAGAAATTATGCAATATAAAAATGAAATGACCTGGACTTGTTATTTACCATTATTATTTATTTACATTATTACTACTTAAATATATATTCGCAAAGTATAGTAAGCAAATATACGATATGCATGCATACGCAAAATACATAGTAAAGTAGGCACAATCATTATTTTATATACTATATTTAATTATTTTCTTTCTTGTGTAAGAATATATATCTTGCAAGATACGTATATGTATATACGTATATGTATATACGTATATGTATATACGTATATGTATATACGTATATGTATATACGTATATGTATATACGTATATGTATATACGTATATGTATATACGTATATGTATATACGTATATGTATATACGTATATGTATATACGTATATGTATATACGTATATGTATATACGTATATGTATATACGTATATGTATATACGTATATGTATATACGTATATGTATATAAGTATATGAATATACGTATATGTGTAATACGTATATGTGCATAATATACACATATGTAATTCTTGGTTGTTTTTTGATTACATATTAATTATATTTAAAATATATTTTGTATAATGAATCATTAATATTCAGTGTATTTTGTTCACCCTTTAGGGACATAGCAAATACATTTATGTAACTAATATATGCATAAACAATTATTTTAATTAAAAAATATAATAATATATTTTAATTACAAATACATTATATTTACCCAGGTCATTTTAGTTTTATAAAAGTTTAAATATATTTTATTAAAAATATATTAGTTTTATTATTTTATTAATTATATAGGATTGTATAAGAGTTACATCATCTTATTTCTTGGGAACTAATACATTACCCTGGATAGGTGATTGGTTAATTAAATTTTAATACCTGTATCAATGGAGGATATTTCCTACATGACCAGCGAATTATATTACATATTAATAATATATATTATATAATATTATATTACCTTAAAAATCTAAAAGAAGGTCTGATACTTACCAATCTATATATATATATATATATGAAAATATAATGATTTTTAATTTTTATTTAAATTATTTAAAATAATAAGTTAGTATATTATAATGTAGAAAAAATATAATATTACATTTTGTAATATATAATAAATGTTTCAGAAGTTTTGGTTTACAACTAAATATATCCAATAATTCAGATAATGTAACTATTATAAATGTTATATAATTATTTGACACATATTTATTTGAAATTTTCATGTAATTTTGTTAAATTAATTATATATAATTAATTAATGTTACATTAATTATATAAAACAAAAATATAAACTATTTACTAATATATTACTTGATTTTTTATATCGAATAAATATATTTAAAATAAATAAATATAAATTTAAATTATATCGAATAACCTATATACATACATATAACATACATACATAAATAATTAAATTAGAATATAAGAAATATGATCAATTTATAAAATTATTATAATAAAACTAATTTTGCAAGATTGATAAATAATTAAAATTGTAAATTATAATATGTATATATATATATATATATATATATATATATATATATATATATATATATATGTGTGTATGTATATATATATTTATATATATATATATATTGACTATACCCAATAAACCATATGATGTAACGGTTATACAATCTCGTATAATTACTTTAAATAAAAAATAAACAATATATTTTTAATACAAATCAAATATATTTTCACTTTTATTATATAACAATAATAAAGTGACCTAGATGGTTTTCTGTGTAATCAAATTAATGTATTTATATATTGTTTTTTTTTTAATATGACAATCAAATTACATTTTATTGGACATATTTTATTATATAAATAACAATTATTTAAATAAATAATTTGTTTTTATTAAATAATAATTTAAACTAATTTTAATACATTTATTTATTGATATGCAAAAATAATATAAACATACATTAGTATCGATAACCAGAACATGATTAATTAAATAATTCTATATGCATCATTATAGAGCATATATCGCTGCTGTACACACGGGCACAATAGACGCATATTAGTATACAATGCACAGCTCATAAACAAAACGATGGTCACCATTTGTATATCCTGAATTTGGGTCGCATGAGGTGGTCACGCATAGTTCCACGACATATTCACACTTTTACTCTGAATTGCGGGCATGCGATATAATCATCGCACATATCCATGAGATCAGTTGGACGCAATGGTTGCAATAGGGGAGTCCATGCTTTTTAGTTTCAGTAATTATAGATAGTTTTATGCGCTGTATTTATCTTGATACATCAACGAACGCCGTTCATATAAATGGTCTTAATCGATTTCTCTATATTTCACAGTTTTGTTTATTCATTCTAAAATATTTGAGAATTGAGTTGTTTTTACTTGAAAAAATAATAGTAAAATATAATTCGAAATGGTAGTCTATAACAAAAGCAATACAAACAGAGTCTATGGGTCTCGGGTATTAGTAGATCATTAGCGTATAACAATAGCAAATGTGTAATTGTTGTCGTTTTTATTAAGTGTATTATTATGAATTTCGTAACGTGTGAAATTCATTCATATAGATGGAATGAATGTGGATGCATTCAGTGTGTGTATTAGTAATTGACGTACATAACTCATACATTAATTTATGTACTATATTTATTCCTTATAAAACAGCAGTTTTGTATTATATATAATATTCTATAATGAGACAATTATTATAATGGTATTATATAGTGTATAAGGAAGTTCTATAGAACTTCCTTATACACTATAATACCATTATAATAATTGTCTCATTATTGAATACAACATGAAACTTAACATTCATAAATACATAAGCATTACTTATAAATTCCAATACTCAATAACAATTAATTGTATAAAGTCTAAATATTATATTCCACCATATCGATTGATTCGATAATTTGTACTTTATATTATTTTATTATTTACTATATATAAATATATATGCGTGTGTGTATGTTACACATCATGTTCTGTATTCTGTAATGGTTGTTTTTTTAATTGTAAATATTAAATTAGGCGTTCTTGTAAGCACCATATTTTAAAGTAATCAAGTTTTTTATTATTCTGTTTTGTTAATAAATCAGTATTTTACTGATTGTCTTTATTGTGTATTATCACATCGGTAGATAAGAAAATATTAACAAACCGCCTAATAATGTAAGGAATATAAAATTCGTAGATTCTCCTATATATAGGATACACGAACTTTATTTTAGTATATTACTATTATTGGTTTTATAGGTCACACAATAAATCTTAATATATTTTAATCATCGATTTGTTTCGGATTGTTCATTCTCTTTACAATTCAATGGTTAATATTGAGACTTTAGAGTCGTCTAGAAAAACTAAACATTAATATGTATTGGTACATGTTAATATACAATGTATATTATACATGTTGAAAATAAACAAAGTAGTAGCTATGAGCAATCGTAGTTAATTAAATAATAAGTATAATCAAATTGTTATATATTATATAAGATATTATAGGTAAATGGTCTACATTGTTATATTTTATTAACATTATATATAGTACTTACACGAGATACCCATTATATAGTTTTAACCATTATTTGCATCAAACTATAATGTTCTACGCGTATAATAATTCATATAAATATACATATATTAAGTATACTGAATTAAGTATACAGAATGTATATTGAATGTTACTAAAAAATAAATATATACAATGAATTCAAACATATGATTATTCTTAGATTTTTAATAAATGTCTACAGGATGCAATATACATTACTAGTATAAATAATATTATATAATAAGTATTGAACATAGATTTAGAATTTAAAACAAAACACGATTCAACACGTATTTTATTGATCCCCTTCCACAAATTCAGTACTCAAATTTATTATTGCGTAATTATAGTCAAACCGATACACTTTTACTTTCACCCGAAATAAGGATATACTATCATAACAGTGTAATTTAATGGTTAGAAATGGGTATGCATTACACATTAGAATATATACATTATAATGAAAAACACATCTAATGTTCAAAACACAATAGTTAATTATTATGTATTGTATTATATATATATATATATATATATATATATATATATATATATATATATAATATTATAAGAAATTTAACCACCCAGGCGCTATTAGTTTTTTTGTTATATAATAAAAAAGAAATTAATTTTGTATTTAAATATATTATGATTTTATTTTATTTAAAATATTTATATAATAATTTATAATAGTTACATCATCTGATTTAGCAGGCAATAGACAAAGTGTTATATAAAATTATTTAATGTGTTATATACATTATTTACTATTACAAAACAAATTATGCAAATCAAAAATGAAATGACCTGGAGTATTTGCTGGTATAAACTAATGTCATATACGCCCAGTAAAAAGGTAACATGTAGAAGTGTATACTGTCTATACTGTCTATAGAAGTGTATACTGTCTATATTTTTGAACAAATTAGGTCCTACGTGCACTATGTAATATAAACATGCTATAGACTCACATTGAATACGTATTCATCGCATAGACTGTACAAATGTATAATGTAGGACCTACGACGTGCATAGTATGCGATGAATCATATTCAATATGAGTTGATAACACGTTTATAGTAGGAATATAACAGGTACATTAAATATATTCATATATCCATAATTTCAGTTATATGCATGGTACCGCATTCTGTATAATAATCTGTATAATATTGTTGAAAATTATATCAACATTTATTGAAATTTTGATTTATTTACTGATTTGTTTCGATTGTTTTATAATCATTGAATACACCTTATATATAATTATTATAAGTAGTGAGAAATAACTATTTATATATATAAATGATTGAATACATATATATTTATTTAAATTCCTATTTCACCAAGCATGAAAGAACGGGTAAATTAATAAACAAATACATATTTTTATGAGAATTCTCCCAAACATCATATACTTAATAAGTTAGTTCTCATGATTGATAAAAAATGTGAATGTCTAAAAATAAAAATGTAGAGTAAAAAACTGCATACTTAAAAAATATTTAAAATACACAAATTTAAATTTAAAAAAGAAATCATAGAAAAGATTCTGAATACCGAAAAAAGGGAAAAAAGGAACACGAAGATAAATATATATTTTATTGTATATTTTAATAATTAAGATATACAGATTAGATACACAACGTGAACAATATTGAAGTTAATATGTAACCATATTATATATAAGAGAAATAGTATTGTAGACTTAATGTAATTGAATTACTAGCTATTTTACATTCTTCTTTCCGTTTATCATAATATATATCACCTGCTTCATACTAAATCATAAAACTAACTATACGTTATTATAGTATCGTATGATTATTATATAATTCACTTGAAATGCATATTCTTTCATACTACGCTATAGGGAGTTTTGTTATTACTCTATTATATCGATTATTTAATATGGAATATGTTCGTAATAATATAACCTTTATAATATACCTAGAAGAGAAGATCGGGAACGTTCTAGAAACTTGTATGTGAGAATTTCACTGAATTGTTTGGTCTACCACCAAATACAATTCGATGATGCCTACGTCATAGATTTTTTAAGAGTAAACATTTCTACTTGAACGAATAGAAATGGATCGATTTATTATTTCCTCCTTTTGTGAGTAGTTTTTATCTATGCCGTGTAGGTCAGGACACACGTATTGTGTTTTGTATTATTATTATTATCTATCTCTGTAACATTGATAGTGTATGTTATCGGCGAGTGCAAACCATTCCTATAACTTTGCAAGCTTATATTTAGTTAATTATATTTATTGTATAATTATATATATAATTGCATTATATTGTAGGTATATATATATATGCAAATTCACACGTCCACCCATATACACACACCCACACAAACACACACATACACGAACGCACACACACACACACACACACACACACCACACACACACACACACACACACACACACACACACACACACACACACACACACACACACACACACACACACACACACACATAATTTCTAGGCTTTACATATCTATCCATTTAGATTAATATCATTGCCTTGATGATACAATTTTCACGAGTATATTCGATGTGAATATGTAATGTGAATCCGTGATTGAATATTTGACGATAATTTGGTATAATCTGCGAATAAGAAAATATTAATTGAGTGTCGTAAACAGTTGGAAGGTCATTTATGTATATTAGAAAAAACATAAATCCTATAATCGACTGCCGAGCTACACCCGAGCAAGCTGGACACTGTCCAGTGGACAGTGTCCATTGGACAGTATGCGATCTTCTGTAATACGGAATTACTAATTTGAACTATTTGAGAGCTACTATGATAGAGATATAGAGAATATGATAGAGATATATAGTACAAATATTACCAGATATTTCATTAGTACACAATTTCAAGCGTAATTTTCTATGTAAAAGTGTATCGAAAGCTATAAATATATCCACTTAAGTAATATCAATTTTATACACATTAATTATACCCATTACAACATTTTTGTAAAACCCATGTATCACCTCCGTTGATCTTGTCTGCAAACCCCAATTTACACAAAACATAACATTCTTATTAGATTTTAATAGATAAATAGATTGAAAGATACTACGATACAATTTTAAAGTTATATATAGAGTACCATTAGGTGCTTGAAATGTGCTAATTGGACTATAATTAGATAGGAGAGATGGATATATAAATATATAAATATATTTACACGTATATAAAGGCGTTAATAATACATATCTACAAATTACAGCGAATTTCCCTACATTGAGATATATACATAATATTGATTTTCAAGGTATACGATGTTATTTATTATGAGATATATGATGATTAATGTTCTGGTAATTAATTTAAACGATATATTCACATCCCGATATAGATTCATATAGATATAGATTCCTATATATATATATATATATATATATATATATATAGATTCCTATATATATATATTCCTATAGATATAGATTCCTATAGATATATAGATTCATATATATATATATATATATATATATATAGATAGATTCCTATATATATAGATTCCTCTAGATATAGATCCCTATATATATATATAGATTCATATATATAGATATATAGATAGATTCCTCTAGATATAGATTCCTATAGATATAGATTACTATATATATATAGATTCCTATGGATATAGATTGCTCTAGATATAGATTGCTCTAGATATAGATTGCTCTAGATATAGATTCCTCTAGATATAGATTCCTATAGATATATATTATTATATATAGATCCCTATAGATATGGATTACTATATATATATATATATATATATATAGATTCCTATATATATAGATTCTTATAAATATATATTCCTATAGATATAGATTCCTATAGATATATATTCCCGAGTGCCGCTATAAGGATGATTATGTACATTTATATAAATGTATTAAGTAGCACTTTATATCTCACTCGATATCGTAAATATTGTACAATATCGTACGATATTGTACATCAGGTATGTCACATTGTACTACATCGTGTGTTTCCTACGCGTCACCCCATGTCACATTACTTGATGTTTTACGATGAGGTTGTCTATATTTGTCTATATTTGCTTCGTAGCCTACATCTTGAAAAGAACCACCATCCCAAATACGGGGAATATGTTCATGTAAGTCACGTATCGGCATTAGTGATTGTAAATACGATAAGAGCCACGTCCAGCACTGGACGTGGTTCTTATCATCTCTTATCATCCCTCTTATCATCTTTTATCATCTCTTATCATCCCTCTTATCATCTCTTATCATCCCTCTTATCATCCCTCTTATCATCTCTTATCATCCCTCTTATCATCCCTCTTATCATCTCTTATTATCCCTTATCATCCCTTGATAACGGGCGTCGCCTCAACTACGACAATTAATTACAATCGGCTCTGATATAGACCATTACGAGATATCGCGAGGTTTGATATCAAAGGAATCCCACGCCGCATCTTCAATGTAACAATACGTATATTGTTGTAATTGTTGTTGTCGGTCGAAGCCGTGTCCTCTTTATCCTCCATTCCTGGTCGATAACAATTCACGGTATATATCTATTTTGTTGATATGGGGGCGTGGTTATCTTTTAATATCAGATTAAATGGACTACTTAATGGCCAAACGTGTTTATATTTTAATTGTGATGCCTTGTTTAGCATATATGTACGGGTATTCAATTAAGGCCATATCGAGCAATTTAGAGATTCGATCATAGATTTTAATATTTAAAGAAATGTTTGGAAATTACCGGTTAAATAACATTATGTCAGTAATTATTTCCATATATTTGTAATTAATTCGACAATTTTAAACAGAATATTCATCGTGCTCTATTTTTTTTGTCATAAATTTGGTTTTAGAGCAATTTTGTTCAAATATTGCTGACATGGTTTTGTTTTAATTTTGGAATGATCAAAAGTGGTAAGTTATTTTTTAATGCATAGAAATTCTTATAAATTTCGTTATTTTACAGGACCACTCTAGTCCGTGAATGCTACTGTTAATGTGTTGGTTAGACTTAGTTTCGTAAAAAGTCTACCAAACATACATAATAACTGAAATAAACTGATGTATTTGAATATTAATATAATTAATTAATTTATTTATACTAAGTTTAAACTTTCATCAATGATATATGTCGTATTATAGTTTAACTTAAATATACCTTAAACTTAAGTTATTTATGGAAGATTAGACCTTCATAAATAGTATTAGTTGAATTTCAGGTGAACTTATATTTGGTAACTTGAATGGCTGGAGAATAATGAAATTCTTATGTTTCGGAGTTGAGAAGAAGAAAAAGAAGAAAAAGAAGGAGGATAACAAATGCCAGACATGTAAAAGCGTAGATTAAGTGATAAAATTATAATATATTGTTGCCTGTGCGTAGCTTCATAATTAGAACACTCATAAAGAGTGTAACTGCGTTTCTAAATAACGATGGGGGTTTACCTAAGAGGATTCGGTATTCAGTTTTAAGGGTGGGTGGTTGTACCCGTGGTAGGGTTCAGTATAGCACCACTGGGTGTTTGGGATATTGTGGAGTCTACTATCTATCTCATTAAAGGTAGTCAGTAAGTTCCTGTTCCTGGAGTATAGTACCGGAGATCGATTAATGGAGCGGTTGTATGGTATGTTACGACACGATGTGTTATACTGTTCAAGGTCGAGTTAAAGTAGTACGTCGGGAGCATATGAGCTGCTTATTTCGTAAACGAGATATCATAATGTGTAAACATTATTTCAATATCGATCATTTAAATTAATCTGTATATTCATCGACTTGTTTTATGACAGTATAATTATTAAACAAGTATATCGCATACGCGACTAGCCCATTATTGGTCTCTTTGTTGATAAGCAGGTAATAATTTAGAGAAAATAAACGTTGCGATGATTCTACGGCATAAATCTCTTCAAGAATAACTGGACACAATGACACTAAGTAGAGTTGGCCGCATGCATTACGTAATAAGTTATATTTAGCAACGAATCTATTTAGTCGCGAACTTTGGGCTGATTAATTTTAAATGATCTCAAAATATCGCAAATATTATAAAACCGAATATGCCATATGCTCTACGGTATGGGTATAATGTAGGGTATGGGTATAATGTAGGGTATGGGTATAATGTAGGGTATGGGTATAATGTACGCCGTACACCATTCATGTGTACAGTGTACAATGTAGGCGGCGCAATGTACACTGTACTGTCTATACTATAACATATAATATGTATTATATACGGTGCGCCTTTAACTGTGTGCGGTTTGAGTGTACACTCTTTAGTGTGCGACGTACGATGTGCGCCTTTCAGTGTTCGGCGTGCATTATACAGTATGCTCTATGCAACGTATAAACAATCAATACCTCATCGGTATGAATATTCATAATTTTTAATTTCCATTGTTAAATCTATGTCGTAACCTGATAATAATCTTGGGGTAATTTTCATGTTGGAAATTATGAAGTAATGCATTTTCGTCTCTCTCATATATATATATATATATATATATATATATATATATATATATATATATATATATATATATATATATATATAAATTATAATATGCTAAGATTTAATGTTTAATTTAATAACCAACAAATAGAATATTCATAATATTCATATGATACAATAGTTTTTCTAAAATGCATTGATTTGCTAATAGAAAAAAATATATAAAGAAGTATGCTATAAAAATATGTATTATTGCTAAATAGTGTTGTACATATTATATCTTATATTGTATTTAGTATATATACCAGGAATTACCAAACTATGGGCCATACAATTTGTATTTAAATGAGAAACATAATCTAATTATTTTGATAAGACCATTTACTAATAATTACATGTACAATGTACATGCAATTATTAGTGTACATTGTACATTGTACATAATATATATACGTTCATATATTGCAAAGTGATGTATTCTAACTTATTAAATAATGAAATAGCAGATTTTGGATTTTTCATTTTTGTTGATCTAGGTCATGACTTATTTCAGATTTTAAATGTGGGTCATCAAATCAAAAAAGTATCGGAATATTATATATTATAAATTCATGTTGTTATTTACGTGGCGGTAGTATCTCAGCTGGAGTACATTATCGTTACGCAAGCAGAAAAGTCGATACAATCCGGAATCACTCATGCGCGACAGGGGAAATAATGAATATGTAATGGGATTATAATTATATTGCGTGTTTAAATAATTAAAATAACGTAGGTAAAAATTCTAGAACTCATCGTTCTTATACAACATTAATCACACGGCTAGTGTTAATGGTGTACTAACCATATACTAACGGTACGCATAGCTTCAGCCACTAACCGTCGGCAGTGTTCTCTATGTAACCACTTATCTCATATCAGGTTCACGATAGGGCTCGTGTCTGTACTTCTCGCCAGGGGATTGCGCTGGAGTCACGTGGTTTACTACTTAACCTCGGATTGATACGAGATACCGATACATGTACATTGTACAATGTATAGTATACAGTATATAGTGTACATTATATAGTATACATTATATAGTGTATATTGTACACTGTACATTGGACACTGTACATTGGACACTGTACATTGGACACTGTACATTGGACACTGTACATTGGACACTGTACATGGACACTGTACATTGGACACTGTACATTGGACACTGTACATTGGACACTGTACATTGGACACTGTACATTGGACACTGTACATTGGACACTGTACATTGGACACTGTACATTGGACACTGTACATTGGACACTGTACATTGGACACTGTACATTGGACACTGTACATTGGACACTGTACATTGGACACTGTACATTGGACACTGTACATTGGACACTGTATATTGGACACTGTACATTGGACACTGTACATTGGACACTGTACATTGGACACTGTACATTGGACACTGTACATTGGACACTGTACATTGGACACTGTACATTGGACACTGTACATTGGACACTGTACATTGGACACTGTACATTGGACACTGTACATTGGACACTGTACATTGGACACTGTACATTGGACACTGTACATTGGACACTGTACATTGGACACTGTACATTGGACACTGTACATTGGACACTGTACATTGGACACTGTACATTGGACACTGTACATTGGACACTGTACATTGGACACTGTACATTGGACACTGTACATTGGACACTGTACATTGGACACTGTACATTGGACACTGTACATTGGACACTGTACATTGGACACTGTACATTGGACACTGTACATTGGACACTGTACATTGGACACTGTACATTGGACACTGTACATTGGACACTGTACATTGGACACTGTACATTGGACACTGTACATTGGACACTGTACATTGGACACTGTACATTGGACACTGTACATTGGACACTGTACATTGGACACTGTACATTGGACACTGTACATTGGACACTGTACATTGGACACTGTACATTGGACACTGTACATTGGACACTGTACATTGGACACTGTACATTGGACACTGTACATTGGACACTGTACATTGGACACTGTACATTGGACACTGTACATTGGACACTGTACATTGGACACTGTACATTGGACACTGTACATTGGACACTGTACATTGGACACTGTACATTGGACACTGTACATTGGACACTGTACATTGGACACTGTACATTGGACACTGTACATTGGACACTGTACATTGGACACTGTACATTGGACACTGTACATTGGACACTGTACATTGGACACTGTACATTGGACACTGTACATTGGACACTGTACATTGGACACTGTACATTGGACACTGTACATTGGACACTGTACATTGGACACTGTACATTGGACACTGTACATTGGACACTGTACATTGGACACTGTACATTGGACACTGTACATTGGACACTGTACATTGGACACTGTACATTGGACACTGTACATTGGACACTGTACATTGGACACTGTACATTGGACACTGTACATTGGACACTGTACATTGGACACTGTACATTGGACACTGTACATTGGACACTGTACATTGGACACTGTACATTGGACACTGTACATTGGACACTGTACATTGGACACTGTACATTGGACACTGTACATTGGACACTGTACATTGGACACTGTACATTGGACACTGTACATTGGACACTGTACATTGGACACTGTACATTGGACACTGTACATTGGACATTGTACAGTTTGGAAACTACACTTGAACTAAAGCAATGCCTTTATGCTGCAGCAGTATATACTACACTTACTGAGAGATGGCCTACATATTAACCACTAACCTCACCTACTGTATGACAGCCTACATATTAACCACTAACCTCACCTACTAATGAGCTATCCACAACTTAACTATTTCATAACACTCACACTCTACATAAGTTATAAACCACCCAGGAAACCAGATTATGTAACTATTATAAATGCTTATATAATTGTTTTAAATAAAATATATCTATATAATATAATTTAAATAAAAATCAAATATATTTTCATTAATATGTCCAGTAATCACATTGATATAATAGTCGTGTAATATCATTTGAAAAGTTCATAGAATACAATAATATAATATAATCTAACGAAATGTGTTGATTTAAAAAATCCAAATGCCTGGATTGTTTACGTATCCCACGGGATATTGCAGTAAGCGTAGCGATATCATATCTTCGTAAATTTATTTGATGTATACGCACAGAAAATAAAAAAAATAAAAGAAATTATGTAATGCAAATTGCTTATGGGATAGCTAAAACTAGATATATCATTCTAGAGTTTGTTTATATTTTCTCTGTCTCGATTTAATCGTTTTATACACATGTCAAATTATACCGTAAGTTGTAAATCTACGTACATCTTATGTATGAGTGTCTGCATTTATGTGCGTATGGCTACGCATGCGTGTCCCTATCTCATAACGGAGCTCGATAAATTACAGTCGGGTGGAGCGGTTTAAACCGCTTCGTATACCCAGACCAGGCACGGCGATCAGCCGATGCTCTATCACGTGAACAGACCCGCAGATCACG
The DNA here is from genome assembly GCA_964035775.1 of Osedax frankpressi. NCBI lineage: Eukaryota > Metazoa > Annelida > Polychaeta > Sabellida > Siboglinidae > Osedax > Osedax frankpressi. The sequence continues at coordinate 25,499,387 of OZ038312.1, forward strand.
CACGCACCACGCACGCACCACGCACGCACCACGCACGCACCACGCCTCCCCAATGATACTACAATGGGCTACTACAATGGGCGCACGCACGACGCACGCAGGCTAGGAGTACAGGGTTCAAAGTTCACAAAAGGTTTCGCTCTCGGTTAGACGAGCAGTGTTATTAAATATTAAAGTTGAGGACGTCTTACTGTTCGTCGAAATACAGCTGATCACTAGTTATAACCCCATAGGGCCGCTACATAAGCCGCCTATATGCTTACATACATGTAAATCTGGTTATATTGCGAAATTTTCACTGCACATTATTATTCACCACTATAGAACCTGCTGGACAAGTGGTCAGCATAACCACTTCGGCCTACTACGGACAACTATCCATTACGAATGAATACAACTACTGACCACTACATCCTACTACTGCATACGGCAGCCTACTATTGACCATGGCTAATCATTATTCTCTACTACTGAACAATGTTGTCCACTACTAACATTGAAATATTTTATACACATGATTAATTATTTGTAAAACTTCATAATTAATATAGGTCATGCTGTTGACCACTAATGAATAATGATAACCATCTTATACTAATACCTATCAATGGTGTACTACCATTACTGACCACTATTAACTAATTCTTACCTATCGCCAATATGTTATATAATATTATTAAATATAAATAGAATATTGATCATACGTTAACATGTAATGTTGTATTTTATGTATAAATCAACATTTTGATATGTAAATTGTATTGTCTAGCATGATGTAGTCGTATCTATTTCTTGGAGTATTTTAATATCTAGTAACTCATAGGTATTAATGTACTACTATTCCCTTTTATGTAACGTTCATAATTTTATGCATAATTAAAATTGTAGTTTAATATTACAACCGTTTTCACCTACTAAATTGTACTTTGATGTTGATATTTGCCAAATTGTATAAACAGTTCAAAGGTTTTCTTGTATCTAAATGTAAACCCTGTCAAACATACCAATGCTTCGTATGTTATCGATCATTATTTGATAGTTTAGTTACATTATAGCACTGGTTTTTATTTAGTTTCTCAGCATGTAAGATTTAATTGTAATATATTAAGATATATTAAGAGTATGCGATAACCACGACTGTGCAGACTATAGTCTGTATGCCATATAAAGTCCAATGTACCTCACCAACATACTCTGAATTAATTAATAAGTTGGTTTGCTAACATAACTTACATGTACACCGGTATTAGAGGTGATATTACACACTCAAACACATACATATACGTATACATACATACATGTAACTTGATATAAAAATCTACGATTTCTCATTTACATACATTAACTATTATAATCTACATATGTTATAAGGAAATTCATAACAATTTAAATAAATATCATTAAATACATAAACGTAATGATTAATATAGTTATATAAACATGCAAGTTATATAGATACTCATTAGTTATAAAACTAGGCATTAAGATAATTACTGGATGAGGTCACCATCTGAAATTAATTAGGTTCCTAATTATTTGATACATTTTTTTATCTTGTAATCTTTTTAAAATAAAATTAAAATGGGATAATATATTTCATTTAATTTAAAATATTATATTAAATAAAATTAAATATATTCATGCTTTTACTAAATATCAATAAAATAAATTGGCATTGAATCAATAGACCTTTATAGTAAATCTGTTTTTATCGAAATCAATTTATTATATTTATTTCAATTTAAAAATACAAAATATGTGTGTACATAAACTTAGAAATAACCGCACAGCGCATTGGTGAAATATTGTATACAATCACTGCGTTAGTAGACAATATTCAATAAAGTAGAGTAGTAGATTACTAATCTTGAAAATTATGCAATTTGTGAGGTTATAAATACTATTGTCAGAGATACAGTTATTCAGTAAAAAATAGAATAAATATACCATGGTGAATTGTATCAGACAATACGAATAAAACATATAGGCTATAAATCACGCTGTTACTCTAGGAATAATGGTAGTTATTTAAGCTGATTTCGAAGAAGTGCGTTTTGATTTATGACTTTAACGATTATTTATTGAGAGGTCAGATTTCATCATTACTGAGGTATACGGAGTCTCCCGTGTCCTCATAACTCGTATTCGTGGACGGTGTCCATTGCGTATGCATTTCACGTGCGCCATCTTCTATCCATTTCAATGATCATTTCGTCTACATGACATGGTGCTGACGAGGGGGGATCCAGTGGGTCCCGCCCACATATTAGCATTAGTAAATTCTGTAGAATCTTGCATCATGCCTCGTATTTTTTATGGAATGCTGATTTCTCAATGTCCTTTTCTATCATCGTTATATGTTCAGAGCTTTATAAATCGACATACTTTTTTTTTGAAATTAATAATATACATGTAAAGTATATAAATGAATTTAATATAATTGAAAATAGTGCATTACTTATTGTATATTTAACGAATACTCGTTGAAATGTTAAATATAAACTTTATATATTAATATATAGTTCATATTCAGCAATTGATAATTACAGATTGCTATTTACATTAAAATGACATAATGTGCACCGCACATACGTAATGCACATGCATCTAGGTGCATGGAACATTAAACAATAAGTATTAAACACTAGTGTTTTAAATATTAAAATAATATTAGTTACGCTATTACAAAATAATTAACAACAAGTGTATTAAATTTATATTAATATAAACATGGTGACAAAAAAATAAAAAAATGAGTGTATAATTATATATATATATATATATATATATATATATATATGTTGCCAGATTAATAGTATTATTATCATTAAAATTTGCATTAACAAAATACACTTATTGCAACATAAATATAATATCTACACTAGATAACAATATTATATGTGATCTTGTTTTGATATGCCGTATACAATCAAATTGCCTACTTGATCAAATCGGTTTCCAAATTCCACTTATAATTGAAAACTATATTTTGATGTATTGCGTGTACCATTTTCGATTCTATATTAAAATCTATGGTCTTTGTAATATTTTTTCCATCACTATTTTAAATATTAACTACACTTAACATCTGACGATTATGATCTTATTTTAAGTTATTACAATTTATAGTTATATCAATAGTTATGCATTCTAGTTCTAGAGTACCAACACCATTATGTATATACAGTGACTACAGTTATTCACAATTGATAATCAGCCTATTGTTATATCGACCAATATGTTCTCGCAATGATAACTATTACCCACTACTGTCCACTACTGACTCATTATTGCCAAATCTGACAACTAATAACGAATATTGGTCGTTTCTGAGCACTACAGACCACTACAACACGTAAGCAATTACTATTGACTATAGAGCTTGGTCGGATGACCCGAACATAATCTTAGACTGCGTCACGAGGGCAGTAGTCATGTAATAAGGTTACGTCAGAAGACGTCCGCAAATAAGGCTACTGCCAGTTGTTTACCCATTCTATCTTCGAAGAGATGCATATCTATTTAATATAATGTACTGTGTGTACGGTATATGTATTACGAACTAGAACAATACGAGATGGAACATTGAATTAATCATTAGATAATCAATAGAATCCTAATCTAGGCATATTACTTGATAACTGATTAGAGCATAGCTATTGCATAATAACTATTAAATACTATATTATAAACTGCAGATTTTGATTTTTATGTCACATTAAATGAATTATATGTTTATATCCTATATGATATATTAGTATCATATCGTTATATGATGATATCATATATATACTATATATTATAATATATTGTTATATATATATATATATATAATGAATATATTCTTAGAAAATATATGTCATGATAATATTATATACGATATATATCCTATATAATAGTTACTATATCGTCTTTATTTGAGTGACATTATTCAAAAGGTCCAACGTTCATTTACAAGTAGATTCACTGTAAAAAAGTAGGGTACACAGGGGCCAATTTTAAGGTTACAAAAGACACAACAATGTTTGACTCTTGTAATGTACCCTAATTAGGGTACAGGATTTAAAAATCAATTAGGTTACGCATTGATTCATTTTAGGGTAGCCCAGTATTATCTTGGGGTACAAGAGGTTCGAAAATACACACTTGCTTTGTGTACCCAGATATTATATTCATATTCACTATGGAATACGTAAACGTATATAATAAATAAATCAAAATAATTACAACTATAATTTGAATAAATTATAATATACCATTTTTGTATTTTTAGTTGTATACAATTGTCTGTGTTATACTTATTGTAAAGTTTGTATCTTATTTGAAAATATTCATTGATCCATCGTATAATTTGTTTGTATTATATATATATATATATATATATATATATATATATATATACTATTTATATTAGATATAACATAATAAATCCTCTATTATATAATTCATTTATACTTAATAAATAGATAACATATTAGATTATAATATATAATATTAGTATAATAATATTAGTATAATAGTATTAATAATAATTAATAATAACTATCGCTTTAATCTAGTGGATAGTATATTAGGGAGAACAGACACCACTCTTTCCCCCTTGAATTACCGAACGAATATTTGGTATATATATATATATATATATATATATATATATATATATATATATATATATATATTCTCAGTCTGATGAAGTTCCAACTCGATATCGGTAATTTCATATCACCAGTACTTATCAGCATTACGACATTCTATTATTTTCTTATGCCATTATTACTACGTAAAATTTCGAATTTATTAATTCAACTCAAAAAGTTTAAAAAGTGTAGACTATAAACTTGTTGATTGAATAGTATTCCCCTAATGAACGAAACCAGTCGAACTCAAAACATGTAGAATATATGAACTGTACTAGGCTGAAATAATATACCACTAACCGCAGTATGCATGGAGAGCACTAGGCTGCAATATTACGATACTATCAAATATTTAATAATTTGTTTATACATTTTTTATTAATATGTTTATTATTTATTTATTTAATTTTAACCTCCTAATTTATTGTTTGTGAATTGCTGTCGCAATGTCTTCCAATTAGAATAATAAAATTATTAAAATGTATCTCTACACTTTATATTTCCATCGGCAATAACTCGTTAATAATTAAATGCATTTAAATAAATTATAATATAAAATTATGTCTACATATTTTATCTATAGAAATAATTATTTAACCCTTTTACCCTCGATATCTTACTTCGTCTTATCGCAAAGTAGCAACGTATAGGATCGTCTCGCAAATTAATGAAATATATAATTACTTATAAAACTATTTTAAGCATATTTATGTTGAGTTTCAAAATATACATTTTATAGATATAATTTTAATGTTTCATATTATAGATTAACACATATATGTTTATATACAATATTATTTATATAATTAATGACGAAAAAACAAATATGAATTCAATTTAATTGCAGTTAAATATCTAGTTACAAATTTAATTTGTAAAAAACCAATGAGATTAATACTATAAGAAATATGCATATATTTATGATATTTTGATATAATAATAGTAACACTAATATATATAAATTCATATTTTTATAATAATTAGAAATTATTTTATAAATATATTATTTTTATTATTATCTTTATTCGTTAAAACAGACGTGATATGATCCAGAATTCTACTAATATTTAGAAAAAAATGATAAGAAATTGGAAAGTAAATGAATATAATAAGAATATATCGGAATTAGGTCTGCAATATAAATTACATATTATACATACGTAATTTTATACTATAAACAGTTATTATGTGATAAACTATCTTATTTCTGCGTTATTTAACAATACATTACAATAAAACATATAGTAAAAAATGAAATGGTCTACAGTATATCAAAAAGGGCATTTTAATGAAGTAAATTAAGTCATTTTCGTCATGTTCTTAATTTTTTTTAATATTTTATACATTTATATATATTAAATAACAAATGTGTTCAATTGTATTGATATTTATTTCATTATGTAGGATATTTAAATCTATCCGGGTACAATATGTAATATAAATTAGGGTACAAAGTATTATTTGTATTAAGGTATATGGCTACGTTTTAATTAGGGTACACGGATATGCTTTAAGTGTAAATATTTGGTGTAAATATTTAAGTGTAAATATCTTAGTGTAAATATTTGGTACATCGTATTCAAAAAATTAGTGTACCGGATACATATTTTTAGGGTACGTTCGTTTTTTTCTTATGTACCCTAATTAGGGTACTTCTAAACGGACAAGATCTGTAACATAATTATCTGATGACTATACAGGCATCCTCATGTTTATATTGTTGTTTTGGAAATGCTGTTCAATTAAAGTGGAAGTAGCCCATCAATTTGTGAGAATATCAGTGTCTATTCCTATGTGTTTACTTCTATAAAGTCTTAATTTATTAATATATTGAATATTAATATATTAAATAGCAATCCTAACACTATCTTTATTCATTTTCATCTTAAATATATTTAATAATATTTTAATTGTAACATGTTTTCATAACCAAATTATTCTTTTTTGTTTATTAACATGATATCATCTCATTTTTTAATTGTTTCTGCCTGTTCATGTAATTTAATCATAATAACTCATACACGTTCAATCACACGTAGATTACATATCGAATACGATGTAAATGGAATAGTGAAAATAATATATTTAAATAGACCTAGTATATAAATAATATAATTTAATGTACTATTTAAACCATAAATCACAAATATTTCCCTAAGTGGTAAGATGATGCAAGACTTATATTTTAAGTAATAACCAATCTTATATAATTATATTAAATAATAAATAAATATAATATATTTTAATGAAAATAAAATATATTATCATTTTTTATTATATAACAAAAAGACTACAATTATTTTAATGTTTTTTTTTGGGTAGCTACAGCATGCTTACACATATGGTCTTACACATATGGTCCATATTCATTCTATTAATATATGCCAACACTACACCATATATGGTGTATTAAATACTAATATACATCTAGTTACCTTATATAATATGCCCTAGATCACAACAACGCTATACGATACTAGGAAATCAGAATCTACCAAAACAACGAAAATAGTTAAAAACTCAATCACGTAAATACCGAACTGTGTAAATTGCTTCCAGGTAAGCACGTGATCCGTGTGTAACGTCACCAAACCCGCCCCTGGTACCCACTGCAAATCAGAGAACTGCATGCGTGAGGCATGGGTAGGTCGGGCCATAGATATGGATGCTAGCTTAAAGTATTTTAAACTATGGCTTATTTTGCGAATTGTTATTGTTAACGGGGTCACAGGTCACAGTTCGCTGAGCAGAGATCATCGAACTCGTATTCGACGTCGAATTTGTTGTTTACGTATAATTAATTAGTCATTGGACTATGCTAAATATGGTAACACTACTATTAACACGGTGTGAGATATTAAAATCGATAATTCACATTTATATAGTTATTTATTTATTTACTGACGTCATAAAAAACTATTTATATCGATATCTAATTATTTTTACATCATAATACTAACAAAGAGAGTATCGCACGATAGACTCCCGCGGGATTTTAGGTTCTCGATATTCTATTGAGTATATGGTTAATATTCATATGTAACATGGATATAGTGTTAGAATATATGCATATAGTGTTAGAATATATGCATATAGTGTTAGCTGGACCATTTGGAATATACTGGGTTATTTACTAACCATTACAATGACTCACAATGAAACATAATGTATTATTAAACTTAAGTATCAGTACGTGAATACGACTATGCAAGGTAGTTACTCAATTGTATTCATCTCATATGCATCTCATATCGCACCTTATAAGGTATACACCGCATTAAAAAGTTAAACTATAGTTTATATCACTATTTGAAATGTTTCCTTAGAGTTGATTATTTAAGAGCCGGCGTAATGAGTTGATTGCATAATCGCCGAACACTATTCCCGTCTTAAACTAAATAACAATTTAGTTTTCATCTAAATATTTTGATTCGTCGACGATAAAAATAGTATCGTATGCACAGTGTACATTGTACAATGTACACTGTACAACGTACACCGTACAACGTACAACGTACACCGTACAACGTACACCGTACAACGTACACCGTACAACGTACAACGTACAACGTACACCGTACAACGTACAACGTACACCGTACAACGTACACCGTACAACGTACACCGTACAACGTACAACGTACACCGTACAACGTACAACGTACACCGTACAACGTACACCGTACACCGTACAACGTACAACGTACACCGTACAACGTACAACGTACAACGTACACCGTACAACGTACACCGTACAACGTACACCGTACAACGTACACCGTACAACGTACAACGTACAACGTACACCGTACAACGTACACCGTACAACGTACACCGTACAACGTACACCGTACAACGTACACCGTACAACGTACACCGTACAACGTACACCGTACAACGTACACCGTACAACGTACACCGTACAACGTACACCGTACAACGTACACCGTACAACGTACACCGTACAACGTACACCGTACAACGTACACCGTACAACGTACACCGTACAACGTACACCGTACAACGTACACCGTACAACGTACACCGTACAACGTACACCGTACAACGTACACCGTACAACGTACAACGTACAACGTATACCGTACAACGTACACCGTACAACGTACACCGTACAACGTACACCGTACAACGTACACCGTACAACGTACACCGTACATTGTACACCGTACATTGTACACCGTACAACGTACACCGTACAACGTACACCGTACAACGTACACCGTACAACGTACACCGTACAACGTACACCGTACACCGTACACCGTACAACGTACACCGTACAACGTACACCGTACAACGTACAACGTACAACGTACACCGTACAACGTACAACGTACACCGTACACCGTACAACGTACAACGTACACCGTACACCGTACACCGTACACCGTACAACGTACACCGTACAACGTACACCGTACAATGTACGGTTACGCAATACCAACCTCGCTAACTTAATCGGCGAATCTAATAGGATTCGTAACATTGCGTAATGTAATCTGTATTTCGCGACGTTGGCGTTTCACAACAAACTGAACGAACCCGTATGCCGTCGACTTGTGTCCAATGACACAAGTCGCTTTTTATAGATAACTCGACGTGTCGTCGACGAAATAACTGCCGTGCGATTTCTAGCGGTAATCACATCGCGTCGCTCTTTCTAACGTTCGCCGGCTAATTATAAATACGCCGACGTTCTCGCATTCGCGAATATCAAATTACTTCACAAACATTTCAAGTCGATGTTTATAAATAATAAATAATATATTTAAATAAATGGTCTGTATTACTATGCATTGGCTTATTTCAATGTTTAGTTGTAATGGTGTTATCTATGTATATTAACCATTATAGTTTGTATTAGGATATACTGGTTTAAATATATTATAAAACCCTCATACACTACATACTGTATATGATTATATAGATTTAATAGTATATGATATATACTAGTAAATTATATAATTATCAAATGCATTATTTCCAGCTATTGAATATCATTTAACATCTTTAATTAATATAATTTATGAACATATTGTAAAGTGAAATTGAAAATATGCCAGTATAATTTATTTCACGATTACATTTTTGTTTTAGATATTCAATATTATATAATATCTTACATAAAATTCATAATTAAACATGGCTAGTTTACTCTATTAGACATGTATATAGTTCATTATCATTTAACATAGTTATTTAATTTATTTTGAAGATTACTAATTTGAATTCACCATAAATAGGAGTTAGTTCATTTAATAGATCGCATAATTTCTTTTATATTATTTGTTCTATTTTGTTAACCCTTCAATTAACATACAGTATTACGAATATATAAATATGAATATATATACATATATATATTCATATATATATATATATATATATATATATATATATATATATATATATACATATAAATATATATATATATATATATATACATATATATATATATCATATACTTTAGAGTTATTTTCTTCATTAATATACCTTTAATATAAACATATCTTTATTCTATTTTTAATCTAAAGTTCATATTTATATTTATATATATTAATGTGTTAAATGTAACATTTATTTCAGTTATAAATGAAACATTCGGTCACCTACAAATTATGGATATTTATGAATTATGATTCATGTAACAGATTATTATACAATATCGACGGAGAGCGTTTCCTCTTTTAGCAATTGTTCAGTCGGGACATATTCGAGAGCCCCGTTTCTATTGTATACAATATGTGTTATCTTAAATGTCCTAGATTTAGAGGTCACGTGCTATAAAAAGAGATATCATATCTTGGTTTTTTGTAAAGATGGTCTCGTCTTTATTTGTTTATTTATATTGATACTAATTATGTGAATGCTTCATTGTGGAGTCATTGGAATGAATTGTTTTGAGTTTATTATTTCAAATGCTATTTAACATGTTTCTATATTACATACACACACACACACACACACATACGCAGACACACGCACCCACACACATACACACACACACACACATACGCAGACACACGCACCCACACACACACACACACACGCACACATACACACACACACACACACACACACACACACACACATACACACACACATACGCAGACACACGCACCCACACACACACACACACACACACACACACACACGCACACATACACACACATATATACACACACATACACACGCACACATACACAGACATAAACACACATACATACGCAGACACACACACCCACACACACACACACACACACACACACATACACAGACACACACACATACACACACACACATATACACACACGCACACACAAATATATATATAAATATATAAATATATATATATTTATATATATATATATATATAAATATATATATATATATATATATATATATATATATATAAGTATATTAATAATGATATTTGAAATAAAGTTATATTCCTGAGATTTTGTAACCATAATAACATGGTTAAATAATCTCAGGTGATATAAACTTGATATCAAATATCATTATCAATATACATATATATATATATATATATATATATATATATATATATATATATATGTATATATATATGATAATTATACAAAGGTCTTAATATATTTAATATATATCTATGTGTTAATATTATATGTATTATTAACTCGATATATGTTATTAATTGTATTTTTAAATAGCTTCATTTTATTCTGAAGCTGATTATTTATCGTATTATTACATAATCACATTGTTATTTATGCCAATAATTTTAAATTTAGTTATACATAATATACAATCTAATATAATGTATACATTATATATATATATATATATATATATATATATATATATATATATATATATATATATATGTATATTATATATATATAATATATAATATAAATCTAAGCATATTTGCCAAATAGCAATTATTTTATACATCAATATCCCCTTTGACCTATGCGACCTATACTTTATACAAGCCTTTACAGACGATAACGCATACACCGAAAATATATACTTTAAAATACTTTTTTGAGTATCTAAGTTTCTCACTGCATACTGTACATTGTATATTTTAGATATTATATAGTGTATATTGTACAATGTATTACTTATAAATATACAAATGTTTTCTCAACTGTAACATTGTTTGCTATAATAAACAAGCGTTGTTTACATTATTAGCGTAGTTTGAATTCAAACTAAAAGTTAGTGGTCAATATTTACAATTAACGAACAGGTGATTCAGTGTGAAATCTCGACAATATTTCTAGTACACGTTCACCTTAATCCAATTGAAATTATACACTGCGGAAGTGCTATATCGTGATTATCAAAACACAAAGGAGTAAAGTGTGCTTTAAATATTAATAAATATAAGAAATATTTTTTATTTTTCATAATTGATTACTAATATTCCTATTACATATCGTCGCATTTTAATGCAACATCGAATTTAATAATTATTAATTCATATAATATGATATCGTATAAATGAAATATCTTATTTATAAAATATTAATAAAGTTTGAAATTCTAGATTAACAAATTAAAAACAATTAAAGTATTATTTTAACTATTGTGTATTAGGACACTTATTGTAAGTGGTTACTATATTAGCAAACATATTATAATAGTTAGTTTGGTATTGATAGGGAACACGGCAATTGTACAAATGCTTGAATCGAAGACAAATATATGGTAAAAGTTATTTGAATTAATGAATACATATATGAATATTATACAAATTTATTATACATGCCATTGTGTATATTTAATATATAATTTTATTTTAATAGACTAAATAATATTATTTTATTTTAAATAATAATATAATATTTATAATAGTTACATATGGTTTCTGTGATAGTATATTATATATATATATATATATATATATATATATATATATAAATTAGTAGTGTACTATATCATCATTATTATCTTCATCATCATCTTCATCAGGATCGTCATCAGCATCGTCATCGTCTTCGTCATCGTCATCATTATCATCATCATCATCATCATCCTCATAATCGTCATCGTCATCGTCATAATCATCATCATCATCGTCGTCATCATAATGATCCTCATCCTCATCCTCCTCCTCCTCATCATCATCCTCATCCTCATCATCATCATCATCATCATCATCATCATCATCATCATCATCATCATTATCATCGTCATAGTCACCGTCACTGTCATCATCATTATCACCGTCACCGTCACCGTCACCGTCACCGTCACCGTCACCGTCACCGTCACCGTCACCGTCACCGTCACAATCACCTTCACCATCACCATCACCATCATCATCATCATCATCACCACAACCACCACCACCACAACCACTACCACCACCACCACCACCATCATCATCATCATCATCATCATCATCACCGTCATCGGCATCGTCGTCATCGTCATCGTCATCATCATCGTCATCGTCATAACCATCGCCATTGTCATCGTCATCGTCATAGCCATCGCTATCAAAATCGTCATCGCCATCGCCATTGCCATCGCCATCGCCATCGCCACCGCCACCACCACCATCATCATCACCATAAGCATCATCATCATCATCATCACCATCATCATCATCATCATCATCACCATCATCATCATCATCATCATCATCATCATCATCATCATTAATAGCATTCTCATCATTCTCATCATCATTCTCATCATCATCATCATCATCATCATCATCATCATCATCATCATCATCATCATCATCATCATCATCATCATCATCATCATCATCATCATCATCATCATCATCATCATCATCATCATCATCATCATCATCATCATCATCATCATCATCATCATCATCATCATCATCATCATCATCATCATCATCATCATCATCATCATCATCATCATCATCATCATCATCATCATCATCATCATCATCATCATCATCATCATCATCATCATCATCATCATCATCATCATCATCATCATCATCATCATCATCATCATCATCATCATCATCATCATCATCATCATCATCATCATCATCATCATCATCATCATCATCATCATCATCATCATCATCATCATCATCATCATCATCATCATCATCATCATCATCATCATCATCATCATCATCATCATCATCATCATCATCATCATCATCATCATCATCATCATCATCATCATCATCATCATCATCATCATCATCATCATCATCATCATCATCATCATCATCATCATCATCATCATCATCATCATCATCATCATCATCATCATCATCATCATCATCATCATCATCATCATCATCATCATCATCATCATCATCATCATCATCATCATCATCATCATCATCATCATCATCATCATCATCATCATCATCATCATCATCATCATCATCATCATCATCATCATCATCATCATCATCATCATCATCATCATCATCATCATCATCATCATCATCATCATCATCATCATCATCATCATCATCATCATCATCATCATCATCATCATCATCATCATCATCATCATCATCATCATCATCATCATCATCATTATCATCATAAGCATCGTCATAAATATCATAATCTAAGTAATCTTCTACTAAATTACGTAACATACGTAACACGTGCAACACAATTAAATTTCAATTTTCAACATCATCAAACACTTATAATGGCTCACATTGCACTTGAATTATATCTACGATAAAAGTATTTTCTGGTATAAGAGTCTTCGTAGATATAATCAAGTATACACACATACTATTGTATTGGCATTATAGATCAAATAGAATGTTCCCTAATAATGATACGAAGTGTCTAATGAGATTGTTTGATTACTAGTATGATAGTTTAAATCAAATTATACAAACCTCTGGGTTTAACTACAACACCATAATTCATAGGAATACTTATGTCAATTATTTACAATCGACATTGTTAAATAAACGTAATTACAAAACAATACTGGAATCTAACATAAAATATGACAATAATTATTTGACATACCGGCATACGAACATGAAACAGTTTACATTATCACCACATAATTGGTCGACTGACACTATTAACACTTACACTAACTTATCACGCTAACTACACGCAGAAAACTAACTACTACAACACTACTGACATATTATCTTATGTAAAAGTGGGTTTTTGTAGTGCCCAGTATTGATTCGGTCCCCATGTCCCTCTAACTTCATAATAATAGCCCTGAGTAATTAAGTAATTAATAATAGCCCAGAGCGAATTAATTCTACACGGTATTTATGTAATAAGAGGTAGTTTATATTTCTATTTAATTTACAACGAAAAAAAGGCTTAATTGACCCTCTTCAATTAACCAACTTCAACTAACTGACGTCTTATATATATATATATACAAGACATGTAACTCAAGTGTCGAATTAGGGTGCGAATAAAAAATTCATACTTTCAGAATTCAGAAATCGGATGGTATAGCTGATGAAAATACTTATCTAATCAGTAATAACGTAATATAAACATATATGTTATGTTAATTTTTTTGTAAATCTAATTAGATAAGAATTTGTATTTGTATGTTACAAATTCTTATAGAATATAAAAATAAATTTATATATATGTTTATTTATTTAGAAAACTGATTAGATAAGAATCTGCAATAGCTACCCAGGAAACCATACAGGTTATTTTTAATTTTTTTGTTATATAATAAATGTAAATTTATATTTATTTGCATTTAAAATATATTAATTAATTTATTATTTTAAATAATTATATAATATTGTATAATAATTACATCATCTAATATGAACAATATATTTTAAAAACAAATGAAATATATTTGTATTATATAACAACAAAAATTAAATATTCTGCTCTAGTTAAACCTGATTACCAACGACAGCCGTACATAAAATATACCCTAGTGCGGGCGTTGTAATCGTGTGGAGTGGGCGACGCCCACTGGGCGTAAATAAGTCTATTGATTTTGTAGACCAATGACGTCAGAACGACGTTCTATGTAGAGCTTATTTCTTAATTGTAATTACTGTCTTAACACGAGATTCTATCAATTGGCTATCCCAGGGTATTAGGATATATATGTAGGAAATAAAGATATAAAGATATATTTTAATATTGACGTAAATTTTAATGATAAATTATTGTACATATTTATTTATTTAATATTTAATATTTAATATTTAATATTTAATATTTAATATTTAATATTTAATATTTAATATTTAATATTTAATATTTAATATTTAATATTTAATATTTAATATTTAATATTTAATATTTAATATTTAATATTTAATATTTAATATTTAATATTTAATATTTAATATTTAATATTTAATATTTAATATTTAATATTTAATATTTAATATTTAATATTTAATATTTAATATTTAATATTTAATATTTAATATTTAATATTTAATATTTAATATTTAATATTTAATATTTAATATTTAATATTTAATATTTAATATTTAATATTTAATATTTAATATTTAATATTTAATATTTAATATTTAATATTTAATATTTAATATTTAATATTTAATATTTAATATTTAATATTTAATATTTAATATTTAATATTTAATATTTAATATTTAATATTTAATATTTAATATTTAATATTTAATATTTAATATTTAATATTTAATATTTAATATTTAATATTTAATATTTAATATTTAATATTTAATATTTAATATTTAATATTTAATATTTAATATTTAATATTTAATATTTAATATTTAATATTTAATATTTAATATTTAATATTTAATATTTAATATTTAATATTTAATATTTAATATTTAATATTTAATATTTAATATTTAATATTTAATATTTAATATTTAATATTTAATATTTAATATTTAATATTTAATATTTAATATTTAATATTTAATATTTAATATTTAATATTTAATATTTAATATTTAATATTTAATATTATATAAATATATGATATATATATAAATTCAAGTATATATATTAGTATATAGTGTATATTTATGTACTGGCATATATTCAAGTTATTAGTATACATTGTTTATTGAGGTATAGTTGACTAATTGCTATTATGCCGATTAACTCGACATTACTAAAAATAAACATCTCGTAGATTGGCCTACTTATTTACACCATGTCTGCACGACGCACGCATTCTTTGAATATTTACTGATGCATATCATTGGTAGCTGCGTTTTTTCTAGGCACCTACACATATATGTAATCTTTTTGTAAAATCCTTTGGTGTGTTACTAAAACAAAATCAATATAAAAGTAATTATGCAATGCAACAAATGAAATTACCTGGATCGATTTCTGGAGTATGCTAGCTTGTGTGTAGTTTTACACAAAACATGGACACCACGCGGTTTTGTATTTAAGACTCGACGTATGTGAACAACATATATGTTATATATGTTGTTATGGATACGTATGTGTGTATACTAGTATGCGTGTGATTCTGTGTGTGTGTCTTGGTGTATGGGTATAGTTATGAATATGAATGTGTGTATGTATGGGGTATGCATGTATTTTATATGGTCTCATTGGGAATATTTACCTAATTAAATGTTTATTCCAATCCAGATAATTTCAGCATTTGCATTGCATAATTTATTTTATATTATTTTATATTTTTTTAATACATTAAAATATTTATATGTATTTGCTGAGTAGTATACTACCATATATGGGTGTATTGGAATAACATAGACGTGAAAAAAATAACGAAGTATGTGGAATAGGTTTTATAGGGAGTGCATATAATTGAAGTTTGGTCATATTTAATGATATGACTGGGTATTAATGATTATTATTAATAATGTGTTAGAATTCGTGAAGTATGTAGAGTTTACGAATGAGAACTGGTTAAATTGAAGTATGTAGTTATGTAATATGTTTTAAATGTGTTATGTATCTATGTGTGTATGTGTGTGTGTCTATGTGTGTGTATGTAGTTGAGTACATGTATGTATGTGTTTGAGTACGTGTAAGGGTATGTATGTGTGTATGTGTGTGTCTGTGTCTATGTATGTATGTGTGTGTGTGTATATGTATGTGTGTGTATGTGTATGAAGAATTGATTATAAACAAAGAATTTAACATATTAATAAATGTTCTACAATGTGTTAACGAATAAAAATGAACGATAAAGTAAAATAAAAAATAAAAGTAATATAGCATGACTAGGAAAGTGTTATAAAATAAAATAACATATAGTGGAGGTGATTATTCTCACCTAAGCAGGAGGCTTTTTAGCCTGCGATTAAACATATTAGTGAAAGTGGGGATAATAGGTTTTTTAGGAAGGTGGTTCCATTTGTTTGGAGCCAGGTTGTGAAAACTTTTGTTACCAACTGAATTTAATGGCATGTGAGGCAGAGAGAGGGTTATGAGGTGAGAAGATCGTAGTTTTATACAATATGTCTTCATATTTAGTACTTGTCTTAAGTTGTGTGGTTGGTCATAAGTCAGGTTTTCTTTAATATGATTAGTAGTTTATAGTCGATGTAGTTAGCAGTTGTCATCCAGTTTAGTTGTAATCGTAAGTCCGTAATGCTTATAGTATAGTCATATTTTTTGAGTTTGTAAATTAGTCGGATACTTCTGTTAATAATTACGTCAAGTCTTTTGAGTGTAGTCTTAATCTGTCCAGTGAGTAAAGTATTGTAATAGTTTAGTCGAGATAGTATTAGCGAATGTGTAAGTAAAGTGGTAGTTTTGTTATTTATGTAAGGTCGGAGTTTATATAAGTTGTATTAATGGTAAGTAGTAGTCTGTTTCAGTTAAAGAATATATTGGTCAAAGTTTAATTTGTTGTCAAATTTGACTCCAAGATATTTTGTTCAGTAGGATAATTTTATCGGTATGTCATTTATGAAATTATTTGGGAATGCAGGTTCTGTATTTATTTTAGCAGTGGATATATTGATGAGTTTTAGTAGAGTTCTGTAGTAAGTCATTTGTCGTCAACTAGTTATGTAAGTCAGTAATACAGTTCTGTAGTTGATCTGTTGAGTCTATGTTAAAGTATAATTAAATATCATCAGCATACAGATTATACTTTATATCTGGATATATATTAAATATATATTGAATGGGAGTCATGGGGGAAAGTACGGATCCTTTCGGAACTCCATGCTATATTCATGTGTGTGTGTGTGTGTGTGTGTGTGTGTGTGTGTGTGTGTGTGTGTGTGTGTGTGTGTGTGTGTGTGTATTTGCACGCGCGAATATCCAATAGAATCGTGAAGGAAATGAGGAAGATGAATTACTTTGCAGTTGCTTCGTTACGTAATATCCAATGATTACAATACACTTATTGTTTGTCTAAGTCATGGCAGTACTGCAGTTCTCAAACCATATCAAATAATATGGAATACGCAATATATAAGTATATTTATGTGTATTTTCAGCTATAAATACTTATTTTCTATAATAATTATCACATCAAAATGCTCCTATAGAATTTATAATTAAATTCATTGTTTTACGTTTTATCTTAAAATTATAAAATTTCATTATTTTCTAGTCCAAAAAAAAAGAAAGTCAAAACATATGTACATGTAAAATCTATTCCCGGTATAATGCATATTTATGTGTTAATTCGTAATACACTTTTAATAAAACACTAACACACGCCATGCACTAATCAATACACTTATAATGCTTACTAAGACTGCCGTCGAGATGCGTATTGTAAACACAAAACCCGTTT
The DNA here is from genome assembly GCA_964035775.1 of Osedax frankpressi. NCBI lineage: Eukaryota > Metazoa > Annelida > Polychaeta > Sabellida > Siboglinidae > Osedax > Osedax frankpressi. The sequence continues at coordinate 25,518,763 of OZ038312.1, forward strand.
TATCTTGGTAATTGTCTTCACTGTTTAATATTTATAATATGACGAGACTTGCGATTTCTAATTAAATGTATTATTTACCTCGTAATGTACGATATCGTTGTTGATAAGTAAAACTATGCAAACGATCAAAGTAAATAACTACACTAATTGGACATATCTGCTAATTATTATTAATTATAGGAAAACTAATTGTAGAATTTATTTCTATTATTTGAGCATGGCCATAATGTGTACTAAAATATAACATGTTTTTTTCTACAGATATCTGACTAAATCATATACAGATATCACACATATATATATATATATATATATATATATATATATATATATATATATATATATATATATATACTTGATACGTATATTTTAATCTATTGCTGGCTATATCAATACCAACCAACGCATTGCCATTGACAGAGCGTAATAATGCGAATTTGATCTACTAATTTCAACTTAATAACAATTTGCCATCACGTTCGTTAATGCTATGCGAAGTGTAGATAAATAAGAGCATTTCCCAGGCAACACTTGTAACGGTGTCGATAGCAAATGTACACACAAGACCGTTACACGAGTGCACACACACTTGACAACCGTACGTTTCCTTTTTTCTACACATAACTAAATAGAAATGTAACAATTCGAGGTAATTAATAACCTCCGATGTTTAGGGTAATAATGTAGAAGCTATCCACACATCTGCATGTATAGTTCGTCAAAACTAACAATACATTAATTAACAAAAGTATCGATAATTAGAAAACTACTTAACGTATAATGACTAATCAATAGGCTACACCAGATATATATTCTTCACTAATTTGTATTCGTCATTGTCTATATTCCAATGAACTTAAAACATATTCTATATAATAGATGTCAATATTCCTTTGGTTATTTTTAATAATTATCCAACTTATTTCTTTAAAATGCATTTTATAAGTCTAGATTAATAATATTTATATTATTATATTATTAATCTATTTATTCGATAATCACATTATTATAAATAATTACCTAAATACATATTGACATGAAATGTATATTATAATTATTTAGTTATATTCTTAGAGATTTTATTCAAAATATATCGAATTACATTAGTTTTTGTACATAGAGAATATTATGCAAATTGTTAAATTTGAGTTTATTCAAATACTTTTTTTAATAATCATTATTTAATAATCGATATACATTGTTTATGATCAAATTCACTATACACTATTTTATACAAATACAAATAATATAATATACAAATACTGTTATTATCTTGCGATCATACATTACCCATATAAATATGATATAAAAATATAGACGATTGGATATCTTGGTAAGCTTGGTTATTATAATATAATAAATTTAATATATAAACTATGACATTATTAAATTGCTGTGCATATCTTAACACAAAAACGTTTAACATTATATCTAAAAAGTATACGAGAATAAACAATTTATTATAGCTTTAACCTTTAACCTCTATACATTAACAGTCTGTTATAGAACACTGATTTCATGTTTTATTGTATAATTCTTAAATATATATGATTGCCTCATGCAATGTTTTTATTAAATATTCTCATACAAATTATTTGTAATACAACTTTTATTTATAAAAACACTATAGCATAATCTATAGATTAGTCTGCTTGATTAATTAAAGCTTGAACTACTATATATATATATATATATATATATATATATATCCAACATAAAGCAGGCGATACGATATAGTTTATATATAGATTTATAAATAAATGTTGTAATTTATTTTAAATAAATACTTTAAATTATTCTTCGTTAAAAGTTTGTTTTCGCATAATTGATTGATTGTTTATTTTTATGTCGGATTTTGCATATTGTAATAATTTAAAGTTTTTGCACTACATATGTTATATGTAATATACTTTGTTATTAATAATAGGATTACATAACAGGTCTACATCACCATTAATATAAACTGATTATGTAAACAACATAGAATCGAAGATTTTCAAATTATTTTTAAAAATATTTATAAATTTTTACCTAAATTTAATTTAATATCATAATATATTTATAGTTGCTGTTCATTAATAGTTATACATATTTTTATGCAGTGTAAAAGCATTGGTACAATCTCCCATTAATAAAAATAAATAGTATAAAAGATATATCACAAACATTAGAGAAGGTTCGGCTTTTTAACAAATACTTGATATACTTGATACTTTGATTTAACAAACCATTCAATTTTCTCTGGGATAGAATTTCAATTCAATTCGATTCAACTCGAATCTCAAGGAAATATCTTTTGATTTGACACTAGTGTTATGAGTCATTCTTAATATCCACTGCAACAGAAGTGCGCCATATAAGGTAATGATTTTCAATATTAGTTTTTATTTATACTGACACAAGGCCAAGTTAATCCATAAGCAGTTTAGAAATTGCATTTTCATAATAATTATATTAATTCATCTAGAAACGTCTCAGTAAATATCTCAGTAAATATCTATTGTTAGTTTGATTCGCAAGCGGTATCAAGCAATATTGATATACAATGTACAAAATGTGTATTACGCAAAAAAAGAATTAGCAATTTATTCTGCTACAATCGGCCTTATTGATCAGATCACTACCGAGTAATATCACTATCTAATACGTAAAGAATACTCTACCTAATGAGATATAACCGTAGCGCGGATTGGTAGTCCGGCCTCATGGATTCAGTCGTGTTCCGCGGATTGCGTCATTCCAACGGTGATCCTATCGATTGTCAATGGCGACACCTGGTCATCCGATCGGTTAGAGGATTGACCAATGTCTACTATAGTCTACTTATTACTGAAACCACTACAATATGATGACTATATATATATATATATATATATATATATATATATAACTGAGTTGGTTGAGTAATGTGTTGACTTCCCAGAAATATGTTAGTTCGTATTCAATTCTCTGATTGAAAAAGTAGTCGTAAAATATGATGTAGAAGTGGTAAAATAGTTTACTGTTACTTGAAGTTGGAATACCATAACTAAGTAATGAGTTCGAGAGGTGTTTGTGTTATTTGGTGACAGTTATATTGCCGAATATATAAAATACCCACCATGCAATGAAGCTCTCTTCACGACTAATGAATATATCTCACGAATATGATGAAGCTATCTTCACGATAGCTAAAGCTGTAGTTGATATAATTGTATCATACGGAGTATACTTAAAACTTACATCTAAATTTGTTATAGAAATTTCTAAATTGAATTTTGTTGAGATTGATTTTAAAAGAAATGTATAGATTTTAAAAATTATAGTGGTTTATGTGAAATTAATGTTAAGTTAAATAATAAGATAATCTATAATATAGTTATAGCATCATTATACGTAAAAAGATAATAAATGATATATTAATTTTTAATTTTTGGAATCGTAGATAATTGTATCAGATTACCTGAATTTTTTGTTTTCGGTGAATTAATTTTCACGTGAAACGTTTGCCAATTACAACTCGTTAGAAATATATTTCTATTCATAAATATAACTATAGTTACGGTTACCTATTATGATATAAAAACTGTATAATAATATATAAAATGCTTTTGTTTCCAATAGATACAAAAGCATGGGTTGTTAGGCATCTATCTATTTTTTCACACATCTATCATGTTTGGCAATTAATATGAAAAAAGTGTTAGAATAAAGGATAACAATATAAAATGATATGAATTGTAATTGCCTAGTAAATCCATAGGACATATAACAAGTAATTAATACATTATTAATAATTAGTAAAATCACTGAATAGTAAACCAAGTAAAGGGTAACAACGTAACCATTTTTAATTTATAGGATTAATAAAATTGTATTAATATTTGACATGGAATGTGTTTCACCATTTAGGAGAACAGAAATTCAACTCTATCATAAACAAATCATGGTATATTAGTAAATAAACTCCCTCTCTAAAATATGCTTCAATTTATTTATTATTTAAATTAGTATAAAACTATATATTTGTATAGTTTATAACAAATATAATATATGTATATATATATATATATATATATATATATATATATATTATATTTGTTATAAACTATTCAAAAATATAGAATCAATATATATATATATATATATATATATATATATATAGAATTATTATTCAATAGCTTAACATTAAATATGCCAATTATAATAATAGATGTCTAGATATTTTTATGAAAAAAGTAATAAATGCTCGAAAAGTGGTATTTAAATATGAATTATATCCATAAAATACTATTTTTTATATAGCAAGCGAAACAATTAAACTCCTATGCAATATTTTCCATTTCATATTATGTGAAGTCCATATTGAGTTTATATAATGACAATGATACACTAATATGAATTGAATGTATTCGATAATTACCATTCTTTTTATACATTTTGCACAAGTATCGAGTTGAGTATATTATGTGAAATGTGCATAATGGTACATTCTATAATATACATTACATAATATAAATTATACGGCTATTATTATATTATACCAGTTACAACTTGAGGTGCCTTTTATATTATATATCATGCATTATATACAATCATAATTCATTAAACATATATTTAGTAGTTAATACTAACATTATCGAGGAATCCGTGGAAATACGTCAATGCCGCTTCTTTAATTATTGATCCTATAACTAATGGACAATGGCTTTGTCGAAGTCTATATGAATCTGAAAGGTATGATTATCTTGTATTTTATGTTATTCAAATTCGCTTTTGTTATATGTAGATATCCAATATTCCATTCTATTTATATAATATAGTATATCTAATAATAGGAGTTGTTGAATTATTCTATTAATTCATTATATTTCTATTTATTTCATATGAGTGCTGTAATGTTGATTTTTAACCTATATAAATTATTTTTTGGGTATTTATAAATCAATAATTTTATTGTATTGTATATATTCGATGAATTCCTTTCTGACTATACCTAGAAATGTGGAGGAGCGAAAAATATAGCTATCATAAGATGGCCTAACATTCCTTTGAGCTCTTTCATTATTAAGGTTGACTAATTATTTAGTTCGGGCAGTACATCGAACAACTACTTGTTAGATTAAAACTTACTTCAGTTATCTTTGAATTTAGTAATTGTATGACTCATTTAATACATCGCATATATAATATAGATATGTACTACGTACGACGTACGTATCGTGATATGCATTTACGTTTACGCAATATATAGTTGGTATATTTATTTATAAATATATATATATATATATATATATATATACATATATATATATATATATATATATATATATATTTATTAATATCAATATTCGATATTGATAAATGCGAATAAATTGCACTAAAATGTCTATAGAATATATGAACTGCACTAGGTTGATGACACTAACACCCAGAATGTAGAATATACAAGCATCATTCACGTACTTCCACGGATTCCTCGATAATGTTAGTATTAACTGCTAAATATATGTTTACTGAATTATGATATATAAATGATTGACCATAATAATACAAATTATATTTTAAGTTTAATTAGTGCGTTTGATCATAATAGATCAACTTAATATTATGATACCTATATATATTATTAGCTATATTTAATTTGCATTATATATATTAACAATATGTTAAGAGAAATATTTAATAATTTTTATAAAAATATATATGTATTTTTTTCACAAGATATTTATTTATCGTTTATAATGAATGGACAATGGTTTATTTTAATTCTATCTTAATGTTTATAGTTATATTTTAATAGATATGTTTCTATGTTGATTATGAAGTTCGTTGATATCGTTGAGGAATATTCGATCAGGATATCGTTGAAGAATAAATCTATAAATTATACATTATATAATGGTTATGTATAATTTATAATTATATTAAATTATACATTATATTTGCAGAGATATTTTATGTATAGTTCATTATAATGAACTATATATATATATATAGTATATTATTATCATGTGCTTATTTTAATTCTATCATACTGTTTATATTTACCATACTAGATATATGTCTACGTAGATTATTAAGTTTGATCAGGCGATCTATTAAAAATACATTCAAATATTAATAAACTTATCAAAGATAATAATATTGTTTATTGAAATAGTCATTAAAAGTTTACTTATGTAAAAATGAAATTCTCCTTTATAGTAATGTTATTTATTAGCAATTCTTTTATATAATATAAATTAAAAATATATTCATTAATTGGCAATCAACACGTAATGAAATTAACATACATTTTAAATTTTTATCGATATACATAATCTGCAAAAAATAAGGTGAACCATACTATCGAGATCATTACGTCATATATTAAAGCTGCTGATTCCATCGTATGGAATGTGCAATCATTTTACAGTTAATCTCCACTGTCAGCCCAGTCCCAATGGTTTCAATACATTCGTAATATCTACCAATGTTATCTCTTCGGATCTCTTTCTGCTGTATTGATTAACTTTGAATATTATTAACATATAAACCTACTATGTTTAAACTTGCATCTCTAAATACTCGAACTCGGTAAATTATATATTCAGAATAACAATGTAACATTATCATCTGCATACCATCCATAAACAGCTTTTATACATATATAACTGCATGCGGTTCAAGTGAGCGAAGATCTTCGATTATTAAGTTATTTCGCAAACCACAACTATGGAATATTATTATACATTTCGCCATCAACTAATCGTAAAATCAACGCCAGCAATCAATCCAGGTAATTTCATTTTTCATAATTTATTTTATATTAACCAATCATTTTTGTATGAAATGATTTTATAAAACTATCACGTCAATCTATTTGCTGGGATATTATTCGTAAGAGAAATTTTAATTATACGCCAAAGTGTGTTATTATTGTTGTACAATATATATTGTAATACCACTATAATTCTATTTATATACATTATTTAATTGCACTTTTATAATTTAGTATTATTATATAATAATCTATACAATCAACCATTTGAATGTATTCAATAACAAATATCTAATTTAGTTATTTGTTATATATTTATAAAAAAAATCTAAATGATTAATATATCATTATTATGTATTAACTGTAATGGATCTAACTAGGTAGACACGGTACCATACGAACAATGTGTGAATAAATATAGACTCCAGTCGTATACCAACGTCGTACGTCATACATGATTACCATTCATCAAATCCAGGCGTATAACCCAATACTCTTTTTTTTGCCTAATACAATAGGGTAGAATACAATCGAATTTATAATCAAACACCATCAATTAAGTATTATTGAATATGTATATCATTAGATGTAAGATAATGTATCTGCAATTCTCAAAATACACTGTAAAAAAATAAGGTGCACGGGTTACCTAAATTAGGATACAGAACATGTCCGTTAAGAATCTTATGACTTTTTTTGCGCAATTTATTTGGGAAATGTAATATATAAAATATATACCTTTATAAACATGGTATTATATTATTTTTTTGGACAATTTTTGATTTAGCGATGGTCATTTTAAATATACCATAAGACGTATATGGAAATTAACAGAGATTTCAAAATTTAATATAAATCCATTTTAACCAACTTATAGTCAATATTATTTTATGAAATTTGAATCACTATATACATTTTCAGGAAATTGTTGACAGTTCTAGAAAATTTAAATATTTTTGTTTATTTTTTATCAATTGATATATATGTACATTATATATATAATTTAATAATTATTTATTATTAAAAATGTTCAATAATAAGAATATATTGTTTTTACTAGAAATTTATATACAAATTGAAATATAATTTCCTAGAAATAATTTTTTTTTATATATTTTATTTTTATCGTATACATATTATATTTAATATATTATAAAAGTTGAAAACAGATAATTAAAAATTAGAATTTACATGATCTATTAAAAATGCAACATTATTTTAAAAATGTATAATTTTAACAATATAAAATTATTTTTATTATTATTATTAAGTCTACATTAGTATACATAGTAATGATTAATATAATTTTTATAAAATTTTATGACAAATTACAAAGGAATGTTTATAAAATATGATTATATATATATATCAAAATAATTATAAATTTAAGAATATATACAAATTAAATTGAAATAATAATTAATTGTTTACATGAAAATCTACCCATTAATTTCTTTTCTAAAAGTGTCACATATACGCTCATCTCTTTCTTTTGGAGATGAAATTACCTAAGATATCTGCGAAACTAATCGTACATGTCTTTCAACTGATGAGTATGAGAAGGATATTTGTCAAAAGTAAATATGGGTACATTTTAGACAGTGATTAGTTAAAAAAGATGTTTTAATATTTTTTGTTAATATAGGTTCTAGCCACGTATCACTAATTAAATTATAATATTCAGTCGCTGTAAAATTTAGAATTGGTTTCTCAAATATTCTAACACCCACCTCTTGAGTATCTCTACAGGTTAATATAATAGCTAAGGCTTTTACCCTCACCTCAGCACGTAGATCAGTCAGAATTGCGAAAAGCATATTTTCACTATGTAATGAATAGCTATTAAATTGAATAGTTTCAAGAATTCGGTAGTTATTCTAATATCATTAATTGTATTCACTTTTTGGATCATTTGAAATATGTGCCGAGGTGAATTATAAAATTCTGTTTTTGCTTTCACTGTAAACCAAAACCAGGCATAAACATTTATAATATAATTGGTTAATAATTTCATATCATCATTAGGTTGATATTGAGAAACATAAACTCGTAAAATACGATTTCCAGTAGTGAGCTACCTAGCATAACCAAACTTACCATGTGAGCGATTTGCCGAACTGTCGGTTAAAATACCAGTGGAAATAGCTAATATAATATCCCGCAAATATGCCTGATCGCTGCTTAGATCATTGTTGTAAATTAGATTTAAAAGGAATTCATCACTTATTGGTATAATCGGAAAAGACACGGTGGCGAAGTCATAGAATTTTTCAGCATCTTTCCGATTGGTCCACTATGAATATTCTGCTTTATGGCCCAAAGATACAGCATGACACATATATTCACTGCCTGGTTCATTTATGATGGTAATGTGTTCTTCGTCCAGCTTTCGTCCGAGAACACATATCCCTTTAATAATTAAATATTATTATATAATTAATTTTACGGTAGCTTTATCAAAGATACTACTAAGAAAATATATCTCATACACATATAAAGATTGGGAGTGTAGATATATTTCTTTTGTGGGAAGGTTTACTTTGATTTAAATATAACCTTGTATTTAATAATATTTCATAGTCACTTTCATAGTCATCAGTTTGTATTCCAGGAGAACTGTGTGAACACGGATCAATCCCGGAAGATTCCAATTCACTAAGAAATATTAATTATTACTAAATAATTATAAGTTGTTAATAATTAATGTTAACAAAGGAAACCAATGTAAATGTAAAATTAATTTAAAATTAATATAAAAATAAAAAACGGACATCTAATTTATTAATATGTCAATTAAAAGTAAACCTTATTAAGTAATGATGATAAACAAATGTGCATATAATTAATGTTGATACATATCAATATTATTAAAAATAAAAAATTTTATTATATAAATGAATAATTTCATAATAAACATTAATGTTATTTACATATCATATTATTTAAAATATAGTTTTATATAAAATACTACTTTATAATTTATTATAATTTGTAATACTAATGAAATGTTCTGTGGCATAAGTGATGTCTGCATTCTCACCCTGCTCTGGATAAACGTAGATGATGATTGGGTTTGAATACAAATTGAATGTGTAGATCTTTGGTCCTTCAAGAATGAAACTTTTGATACAGGAACTCTCTTCTCCCGTGGACAGGAGCAAGAAGGATCTTTGCACTTACGTGAGCAAATATCAAATAATTTGTCATACTTAGCGATATGTTTTTCACAGTATTCTTCGTATTTTGGATAGTTTATGAATTTTCTTAATAAAATTACTTTTTAAAGCTGAATTCTCCGCATATGTTGGAAGTGAAGATTGTTTCCAAATTTCTATCAGCCGATCAAAAGTTTCTTTTTTTGCGATTGCATAATTCGCAACAAAAATGAATAAAAAATATCGATAAACATCAACAAACGCAGGTAAAAAGACATAGACTGTAAATAAAAAATATAATTAAAAATTTTAAATTTAAATATAAACAATAACAAACGCTATGCGTATGCGTAGCATTATAGAAAAGCTACTAAATATATTTCACAAATTAAAATTTTCAAATGATCAGCGCTTGACCGATACTCCATTAAAAAAATAAAATTTCTTTAAAATTAGGATCTTATTACTTATATTTAAAAAAATATGTTTGTCCGTATAGAATCCCAGGAAAACGATCACCCTTAATGTCCGTATAGCAGTCCTAATTATTTTTATATATAGGAAATAAAATGAATGGTACCCTACAAATATAACCCCTATTGCACACTATTATTTTGAGAAGGAGGAGGAGGAGGAGGAGGAGGAGGAGGAGGAGGAGGAGGAGGAGGAGGAGGAGGAGGAGGAGGAGGAGGAGGAGGAGGAGGAGGAGGAGGAGGAGGAGGAGGAGGAGGAGGAGGAGGAGGAGGAGGAGGAGGAGGAGGAGGAGGAGGAGGAGGAGGAAGAGGAGGAGGAGGAGGAGGAGGAGGAGGAGGAGGAGGAGGAGGAGGAGGAGGAGGAGGAGGAGGAGGAGGAGGAGGAGGAGGAGGAGGAGGAGGAGGAGGAGGAGGAGGAGGAGGAGGAGGAGGAGGAGGAGGAGGAGGAGGAGGAGGAGGAGGAGGAGGAGGAGGAGGAGGAGGAGGAGGAGGAGGAGGAGGAGGAGGAGGAGGAGGAGGAGGAGGAGGAGGAGGAGGAGGAGGAGGAGGAGGAGGAGGAGGAGGAGGAGGAGGAGGAGGAGGAGGAGGAGGAGGAGGAGGAGGAGGAGGAGGAGGAGGAGGAGGAGGAAGAGGAGGAGGAGGAGGAGGAGGAGGAGGATGAGGAGGAGGAGGAGGAGGAGGAGGATGAGGAGGAGGAGGAGGAGGAGGAGAAGGAGAAGGAGAAGGAGAAGGAGAAGGAGAAGGAGAAGGAGAAGGAGAAGGAGAAGGAGAAGGAGAAGGAGAAGGAGAAGGAGAAGGAGAAGGAGAAGGAGAAGGAGAAGGAGAAGGAGAAGGAGAAGGAGAAGGAGAAGGAGAAGGAGAAGGAGAAGGAGAAGGAGAAGGAGAAGGAGAAGGAGAAGGAGAAGGAGAAGGAGAAGGAGAAGGAGAAGGAGAAGGAGAAGGAGAAGGAGAAGGAGAAGGAGAAGGAGAAGGAGAAGGAGAAGGAGAAGGAGAAGGAGAAGGAGAAGGAGAAGGAGAAGGAGTAGGAGAAGGAGAATGAGAAGGAGAAGGAGAAGGAGAAGGAGAAGGAGAAGGAGAAGGAGAAGGAGAAGGAGAAGGAGAAGGAGAAGGAGAAGGAGAAGGAGAAGGAGAAGGAGAATGAGAAGGATAAGGAGAAGGAGAAGGAGAAGGAGAAGGAGAAGGAGAAGGAGAAGGAGAAGGAGAAGGAGAAGGAGAAGGAGAAGGAGAAGGAGAAGGAGAAGGAGAAGGAGAAGGAGAAGGAGAAGGAGAAGGAGAAGGAGAAGGAGAAGGAGAAGGAGAAGGAGAAGGAGAAGGAGAAGGAGAAGGAGAAGGAGAAGGAGAAGGAGAAGGAGAAGGAGAAGGAGAAGGAGAAGGAGAAGGAGAAGGAGAAGGAGAAGGAGAAGGAGAAGGAGAAGGAGAAGGAGAAGGAGAAGGAGAAGGAGAAGGAGAAGGAGAAGGAGAAGGAGAAGGAGAAGGAGAAGGAGAAGGAGAAGGAGAAGGAGAAGGAGAAGGAGAAGGAGAAGGAGAAGGAGAAGGAGAAGGAGAAGGAGAAGGAGAAGGAGAAGGAGAAGGAGAAGGAGAAGGAGAAGGAGAAGGAGAAGGAGAAGGAGAAGGAGAAGGAGAAGGAGAAGGAGAAGGAGAAGGAGAAGGAGAAGGAGAAGGAGAAGGAGAAGGAGAAGGAGAAGGAGAAGGAGAAGGAGAAGGAGAAGGAGAAGGAGAAGGAGAAGGAGAAGGAGAAGGAGAATGAGAAGGAGAATGAGAAGGAGAAGGAGAAGGAGAAGGAGAAGGAGAAGGAGAAGGAGAAGGAGAAGGAGAAGGAGAAGGAGAAGGAGAAGGAGAAGGAGAAGGAGAAGGAGAAGGAGAAGGAGAAGGAGAAGGAGAAGGAGAAGGAGAAGGAGAAGGAGAAGGAGAAGGAGAAGGAGAAGGAGAAGGAGAAGGAGAAGGAGAAGGAGAAGGAGAAGGAGAAGGAGAAGGAGAAGGAGAAGGAGAAGGAGAAGGAGAAGGAGAAGGAGAAGGAGAAGGAGAAGGAGAAGGAGAAGGAGAAGGAGAAGGAGAAGGAGAAGGAGAAGGAGAAGGAGAAGGAGAAGGAGAAGGAGAAGGAGAAGGAGAAGGAGAAGGAGAAGGAGAAGGAGAAGGATAATGAGAAGGAGAAGGAGAAGGAGAAGGAGAAGGAGAAGGAGAAGGAGAAGGAGAAGGAGAAGGAGAAGGAGAAGGAGAAGGAGAAGGAGAAGGAGAAGGAGAAGGAGAAGGAGAAGGAGAAGGAGAAGGAGAAGGAGAAGGAGAAGGAGAAGGAGAAGGAGAAGGAGAAGGAGGGACTATAGGGAGAATATTATTATTAAATATTATTACAATTAATTATAATAATATTATAATAATAATATAATATATTATTACAATAATATTATATACTATAATGTATGTAATATGTTATCTATATATTAAGTTATATGGTACATTAATGAATGTATTCAAATAGGTTACAATATTTACAAACAGCATCACTCACACTTTTTAGACCGCACAGAATAAAAATTTAAAAATATAAAAAGTATATATTTTTAGTTTATTCTATGTATAGTTGAAATTATTATAATTTATTTATTATATACGTATAGGTATTCTTTAGTATATATAATAGTAAATATAATATTAGAATAAACTCTAATAATTGAATATTTTCCAACATCAAAATAAACTAATAAATTGTACTGATGTACCCTAAAAACAATTCAAAGCAAAACCTAATTAATTAATTAATCTTGTTTCATAATTAAGGTTCAAGACAAAAATCAAGCGATTTTATTTCATATATTCCCTAAAAATTGACATTTCTGTATCCTCATATTTACAGTGTAGTCTTACGCTGAATACTAATCTGTGATTTTTACTATATACAATTTACAACAGTAATTATATAATTGATTTAGAAGTTTATATACCAACTTAGTTTCATATTGCGTAATCTATGCAGTACAGTGTACAGTGTACAGACTACAGTGTACAGAGTACAGTGTACAGAGTACAGTGTACAGAGTACAGTGTACAGAGTACAGTGTACAGAGTACAGTGTACAGAGTACAGAGTACAGTGTACAGAGTACAGTGTACAGAGTACAGTGTACAGAGTACAGTGTACAGAGTACAGTGTACAGAGTACAGTGTACAGAGTACAGTGTACAGAGTACAGTGTACAGAGTACAGTGTACAGAGTACAGTGTACATAGTACAGTGTACAGAGTACAGTGTACAGAGTACAGTGTACAGAGTACAGTGTACAGAGTACAGTGTACAGAGTACAGTGTACAGAGTACAGTGTACAGAGTACAGTGTACAGAGTACAGTGTACAGAGTACAGTGTACAGAGTACAGTGTACAGAGTACAGTGTACAGTGTACAGAGTACAGTGTACAGAGTACAGTGTACAGAGTACAGTGTACAGAGTACAGTGTACAGAGTACAGTGTACAGAGTACAGTGTACAGAGTACAGTGTACATAGTACAGTGTACAGAGTACAGTGTACAGAGTACAGTGTACAGAGTACAGTGTACAGAGTACAGTGTACAGAGTACAGTGTACAGAGTACAGTGTACAGAGTACAGTGTACAGAGTACAGTGTACAGAGTACAGTGTACAGAGTACAGTGTACAGAGTACAGTGTACAGAGTACAGTGTACAGAGTACAGTGTACAGAGTACAGTGTACAGAGTACAGTGTACAGAGTACAGTGTACAGAGTACAGTGTACAGAGTACAGTGTACAGAGTACAGTGTACAGAGTACAGTGTACAGAGTACAGTGTACAGAGTACAGTGTACAGAGTACAGAGTACAGAGTACAGTGTACAGAGTACAGTGTACAGAGTACAGTGTACAGAGTACAGTGTACAGAGTACAGTGTACAGAGTACAGTGTACAGTATATACTGTACACTGTACATTGTACTCTGTGCACAATACTGTATTGATTACGCAATATGAAACTGAGTTGGTATATAAACTTCTAAATCATTATATAATTACTGTTGTAAATTGTACATAGTGATCGTATTAGTATTCATCGTAAGACTACTTTGTAAAACAATGGGGACACAGAAGGTATAAAGAGATAAAGGTATAGAAGACATAAAATCGCTTGATTTTTGTAAGCAACATTAATTATGGAACACGATTAATTAATTAATTAATTAGGGTTTGCATTGATTTATTTTTAGGGTACACCAGTACAATTTATTAGTTTAAGGGGTTGGAAAATATTAAATTATTAGAGTTTATTCTAATATTATATTTACTATTATAAATACTAAAGAATACCTATACGTATATAATAAATAAATTATAATAATTTCAACTATACATAGAATAAACTAAAAATATATACTTTTTATATTTTTAAATTTTTATTCTGTGCGGTCTAAAAAGTGCGAGTGATGCTGTTTGTAAATATTGTAACCTATTTGAATACATTCATTAATGCACCATATAACTTAATATATAGATAACATATTACATACATTATAGTATATAATATTATTGTAAAAATAATATACATAAACAACATAATATATATTTTATATAATTAATCTAGATTAATTAATAGCTAATATTTGTAATAATACCAATTCATTTTAAAGCCACGATATAAAACACTGAAGTATATAATAATTACATATTATCATATATAAATGGAATTTAATTAATTCTATTTCAAATTTGAAATTCAAATAATTAATATCCTTTAAAAATCGTTAATATAAAATAATAAAAGCCCCCGTTATTCTACCGTTAATAATAGAATTATTAACGGTAGAATAAAAATAAAACTTACTCGTGCTAAATGTATCTGATATATATATTTTATATATATATATTTCACCATAAAGACTTTTTACATCATATATGGTATAAGCCAATATATATATTATATATCTATAACTTACACTACTATACAATAAGTAACTATTTTAAATTTAACGTGATTATTGATTATAAACGTTATTATATAAAATATGTAGCTTTTGTGTTTAAAACAATACATCTAATTTTACAATTTCATATTCTGGAGAAAATTCACATATCTAGTATAGTTATAATAATGTGAGAAATGGTGATAATGTCAATTTTTTAATATTAATATTAATAATTTAGTAAATAATGATTTATTAAATTATTTTTGAAATAGAAAGCATTCTTTAATAAATATACTATATAGTATTAAATATATATTTATAAATATATACATATCTATTCAATAGAATCATCTACAACTCAATATTTGAATATTGTAACTATGACGACATTGTACGAGTTCGAGATTATGGAGATTAATCTCTCGTTGTAATAAAGATATAAGGTATGCTTTCAATCGTGCTGGGCAGGGAGAAATTTGTTCTGTTATAAAGATCCCTTATCCGCAGAATATATTTTGTTAGTATAACGATAACATTATATATCGAATTATTGTGTCCTACAAAATTCTAAAATAATTTTATAAATAAATAAATAAATTGAATAAATATGTTTTTCTTATTTTGAAATACACGTTCATTTTAAAACACGTAAACACGTACATTTTACACAATATTTTGTATATCGATATAATGTATCTTATATAATGTACCATTATGTACATATCGCACAATATAATAGTGAATCGAACTACTGCCCTATTGGTTGGAAGTCTACAACTTACTTCAGTTATTTTTGAATTTAATAATTGTAATCAATTATTGATGCAATTATTTAATTCTAGTCTAGTACATTACTAAAGTATAAGTTACAATATAAATATAAAGAAAATAATCATAGCATTAATAAGCCTGTTAGCTCAATATATTGTACGTTGGTACTAATAGATAGAATCAATTGATCTCCGGTAAAATCCATTGTGACATTTACCTATATATTATTATTATACTAAATATCGTATTAAAAAATACACATATATTAATTTGAAATACATCATTAATAATATTCAATTTATAATTTAAATAAAAATAGAAAACTAGTTTATGAGAACATGAAATAAAGTTTTTATTATTGTATTATTATTGAAAAAATATATATTTATAAATATATTTACTTACTCCATTCAATACATTTGTTATTGTGTTATTTGTTTCGGTAATCAAGGCATTGCCTACACCATTCCATATCCCAAAACTGAACATATTATATTCGATACCATTATTATCATTAAAGTAATTATTGCTTAAAATACCCTACGAGAAAGTTTACTAATATTATTAACTTTAAATATTGATTATTAAATTGAAAACAATTACATATATAATTATATTAAATTAATTCTGCGATTATTCTGCGAATTAACCTTATATTAATTTGAGCATTCTGTAGAAAACATATCGAAGGTAACTTTCAGACTTTGGTAAGCTATAGTAATTGTTAGCGAAGAAGGGTATTTCGAGTTGACTAGAGTTAAAGTAACCGCAACTGCTACCCTCGGGACAGAAGTTTGTTAGATCAATATCGTTGGTCACCACGTGAACACCCTTATTCATTACGTATATACCACCATTGGATAAGTCGTTTGCATAAAAATATAAATCATTATCGATGGTAATAAGGGTACTTGCCTAATCATATTTTACGTATACATACAACATATTTACACATTGGGAAACAGCGAAAATGAAATATATCTAAGAATTCCAATTGACTTAGTAGTTAATATATCCTCTTTTAAAAATTATTCTTATAAATATTAATTTGCCATTATTATGTAATATACTAAATGTATAGAAATATGAACGATAATATATAAAATGTTGAATATAATGTATAATTTATAGATTTATTAATATTAAATCGTTAAATATATTCTTCATCGATATTCTGATCAAACTTCATAATCAATATAGAAACATATCTGTTAGGGGAAATATAAACATCAAGATAGAATTAGAATAAATCATTGTTCATTCGATATAAACGATAAATAAATATCTCGGCAGAAAAATACATATATATATTGTGTAAAATTAATAAATGTTTCTCTTAACATATTGTTAATATATGAAGTCAATTAAATGTCGTTAATAATAGCTATAGTTATCATAACATTTAACGGTATTGATTGTGATCTATTATGTTTAACAGGACTTACTAAATAATATATTGAAGATAAAATGGTTTAATATTATTATCGATCATTTTCGTATATCGATATATCGTATATCATATATCATATATCATAATTCATTAAACATATATTTAGTAGTTAAAACTAACATTATCGAGGAATCCGTGGAAATACGTCAATGCCGCTTCTTTAATTATTGATCCTATAACTAATGGACAATGGCTTTGTCGAAGTCTATATGAATCTGAAAGGTATGATTATCTTGTATTTTATGTTATTCAAATTCACTTTTGTTATATGTAGATATCCAATATTCCATTCTATTTATATAATATAGTATATCTAATAATAGGAGTTGTTGAATTATTCTATTAATTCACTATATTTCCAGTTATTTAGTAAGGGTGCGTGTAATGTCGATTTTTACAATATACAAATTATTTGTTTGTGATTTACAAATCAACACTTGTATTTTATTGTATTGTATATATTCGATGACATCCTTTCTTACTATACCTAGACATTTGGATGAGTGAAACTTATTATTATCATAAGATGGCCTAACATCACTTTGAGCTATTTACTTATTAACGTATACGTTACAATATAAATATAAAGAAAATAATCATAGCATTAATAAACCTGGTAGATTAACATATTTTACGTTGTTACCAATAGAAAGAATTAATTGATCTCCGGTAAAATCCATTATGACATTTGTCCATGAATTTTTAGTGTACTAAATATGGTATTTAAAAATATACACATAGTAATTTATATAACATCATTAATTATATACAATTTATAATTTAAATAATAATAGAAAACTAGTCCATTAGAAAATGAAATACAGTTTTTATTATTGCATTGTTATTGAATATATAAATATTAATATATATATTTACTTACTCCATTCAATACATTTTTTACTGTGTTATCTGTTTCGGTAATAAAGGCATTGCCTACACCATTCCATATTCCAAAACCGAACGAATTATATTCGAGACCATGCTGATTATTAAAGCAATCATTGCTTAAAATACCCTAAGAGAGAGTTTACTAATATTATTAAATTAAATATTGATTATATAGATTGAAAATCAATTACATATATAATTATATTAAATTAATGTATTCTGCGAATTAACCTCATAATATGTAAAGGCTTTTGTAGAAAACATATCGAAGGTAACTTTCAGATTTGGTAAGCTATAGTAATTGTTAGCGAAGAAGGGTATTTCGAGTTGACTAGAGTTAAAGTAACCGCAACTGCTACCCTCGGGACAGAAGTTTGCTGGAATTCCGTCAATACCGTTGGTTACCACGTGAACACCATTGTTCATTACGTACATACCATCAGTGGACAAGTCGTTTGCGTTCTCGAAGTTAATACAAGATACCAGTGGTTCGTGAGTGACTACAATCATGTTATTAGTATGAAGTTATATGCATACAATGGTGGAATATATAATAATAGTAATATTTATATCTAAAACTCGGTTAAACTATATAATATAGGTTAAACTATATAATATTTAACAAACTATATAATATTTAGTTTTAATAAGACACATTCTGAAGAATATATTTTCTATTACTGACATTTTGGGTTCGGTGTGCCGGTGGGTACCGATACTGAAACTCGGCAACTGGTGTCAACTTCGACGCAAGTGAGCTTATCGTCATCCCAGAATAAGCAGTCGGGACAGGTCATGTTGTAGGCAGTGAATCCGCCATTTACGTTAGGCACGCACATGTAGAACTTTTGACAGTTGTTTGGGTTCAACATAAATCCGGGAGTAGATTTCGTGCGGCCGTAGCATAGAGAACATTCGACTATACGGAAATAAGGTAATATTAAATGGGTACAGATTTATCGTATATAATCATATTTACAAAGGCTTACCATCAAAATCTACTGAAGTATTGGGGTCGACAGCATCGCAACATTTATTGTTCGGTAGTGTATAGTTTTGCCACGGAGAATAAACGGAAATTGTGGACGTTATCCACGGAAATCTTCCCGATGGAGGGCAATCCAACTGACCTTTAGAGTATATAGAAATTAATATTCAACAAATATGAAAATAATTATGATACATTTTATAAATATATATCGTTTATTATTATATATATTATTTATTAATATAGAGATGTTTTGATATTTATTAATTAATAGAAACCATTAATTGATACTAGGAAAAATGCGAGCACGATAAAACACTTCATGGTTTGCTGTATAGAAGTTTGTGATATAAATGATATATATATATATATATATATATATATATATTTATATATATATATATATTTATATATATATTTATATATATATATATTCATTTAGAAATGAAAATTAAATTAATATAAATAGAAAAATGATGTTAAATACTATATGTTTACCGTAATATATATTTTAAAATACATGATATAAAATAATACAATTATATCTTCATAATATACGACTAACTTGGTATGATGATAATACAGATATCATGAGTATTTATACAAATATACTGTTATCACGTGGACAGTCGGGTATATAATAATAGATCGTGTATAATCTTAAAATTCATAGGATTTTAATATAGGAAATAATTTCAAACAAAATGGATATCAATCAAAATATATACGCCCAATGGACAAACATAGCAATTAACCAATTACCTAAATATTACTATTAATAGAAATTAATTTTGATAAAATAAGTTAACTCGATGTAAATATAAATTTAAAATTATAATGATTAAATTGACGTTATTTTATTTTAAAATATTTATTAATACAATTACTTTTGATCAGTATACAAAATGCTACCGTTACTGATATGTGTAAACAGGTTTCAAAGTTTTATTTTGTGTGATTATTACGTGTGATTTTTCGAGTATATTTGTAAAAATAATATTATGTATTTTTATAAAATATAATATATAGATAAATAATGTAATGCATAAAATAATATGATATAGATTACATAATAAACAGATTATTGAAATATGATGATACTTAGAATAATTTTAATAAATTACTTTGAATTGTTTCTAACTTTTTCCAAATATATATACGACGCATTGAGTTTGTTCAGTAAAATATAATTATGGAAGAAATACTATATTCTAACTTTAAATAGATTCTGCTACTTAGAACATAATAAACTATCCAAAAAGTAATGATAACATGTATTAAGTTGGGTATTTAATGAATCTTCATTTATCTGTATAATAAATCAGCACAATTGTTATATTTATGTTATTATTAGATATATCATATCAACAGTCTTATTTCATTAGAAAGAATACATTTAATAATGCATTTATTTGTTATAATTCTACATTTTTAATATTTTAAACCGGATTGTTTACTAATATTATTTGTATACATACATTTTATAAATTGGTTGATTTATTGGGTTATTGAGAGTATCAGAAAATGTTAATAATTAATTTTGATTTAATTATACAAAATTTGTTAAATATTATTTATATCATTACCAATAATAATATGTCATAAACGTATAGTTGTAGCATTTGTATGTAACGTATACATCATATGCTATAGCAAAATTTTGTATTAGCGGATAGTTTTAAATTATTAACAGATGAAATTAATTTATAATTTATTTTATAATTTTTTTCTACGTGGATTTAGATAACTAGGATTTCAATGCAAAAAAAGAATACGTGTTCATCGCTTCATATTTCTATTTTCGTAATATTTTTGAGTACATTGCATCGAGTAACAAGTATTTAAGATCATACATCATGATATGTATTGTCGGTAATGAGAACAATGAAATATACACCAATATTTCACTTATAAATCATACTTAAACTTTCTAGATGCATGTATTTATAATCCAAATCATAACATTTATTGTACTATTGCTACATCTTTAATTCAATATATGAATATGTATGTTAACATATTTAGGTGAATATTATTTCTTCGGAGTTTTTTACGTATTAAGAGTCGTACTTAGATAAGCGTATTGTAATAATAAGAGAGATAAGATTCAATATGACATTCAATTATGTGAGATATCACATAATGTATCCTTACATTATATCGATATATATATATATATATATATATATATATATATATATATATATATATATATATATATATATATATATATTTATATATTTCAATTCACAACATATCTTTTAAAGAACAATTTATACCATACAATCTATCCCACCTATATATTCCCTACCACACAATCTATCCCACCTATATATTCCCTACCACACAATCTATCCCACCTATACATTCCCTACTACACAATCTATCCCACCAATACATTCCCTACTACACAATCTATCCCACCTATACATTCCCTACTACACAATCTATCCCACCAATACATTCCCTACTACACAATCTATACACATCACCGATTATATTTAAGGTAGCTACTTTAAATGTTTCTATTAGAAATAAAACTTTTTATGTTTAACTGAAACCTAGCTATCAAAAAATGATATCTCAAAAATTAGGAAGCTAATGATATTATTTAGTTGTATAGAATAATGGAATGTGGATAGGATGAGTATGTTGAAATCACCTATTACCATAGTTTTAGTGGAAATTATAGACATTAAATGATCTAGTTCATCCATAAAATGAGGAATTGAGTTATGTGGAGGTCTGTATATTGTGATTATTGTAAGAGTATATGATTTTGTTAATTGAAAGGTGTAGAAAAAATCTATATTCGAGGTAGAGATCTATGTTATCTTTTAATTGAATATTTTTTTCTGTAGAGTATTCCGATATCACCAATTATAGTTGGGACCTGGACGAGGGAGGTGGATAAAGTAGATGATTGAATTGTTGAGGAAAGATATAATAGGGATGTCATGTTTTGATAGTCAGGTATCAGTTTAATATAAAAATCTATAAAAATATAGCAACACCCAGTTTAAATTACTAGTTAGTTTGTATATAATGTTAAATGTATTAATTATAATATTTAATTTACTAATAATTAATATATTTAAATATGTGTATTGTATTGATGATTTATAAATCTCCAGATTAATAACCCATTATCTAACTTATTACCATTTCATTACATCATCGCTGTGGATTTTAATAAATAAAAACATTTCATTCTAACTTATTTATTTATTTATTACAGTATTTATTATTCACATTAATATTTACATTCATTTATTATAATATTTAATTTGATACATTATCGATATAATTATTAGTTCCATTATCGTATAAATATATTTGTAGATATTAAATCTTTAATTAATATTTCTATATTTGATCATCTAGACAATTACAGTGGTTTCTTTTGTTAATAATCATTATATTTATAAAT
>OZ038312.1:25547072-25557072 GCA_964035775.1 Osedax frankpressi
TATTCTAGAAATAAATAATACAAAGAATATTTCCCTACATGAAATTAGTCATGAGAATTTAGTTATCTCCTCTAGTATTTCCCAAAATGATATCGAACGAGACTATGATTATTTGTTAGCCAATATAGATAAAATTAAAATACATAGAAAACAAATACAAACACTATCCACTATATCTACTGATCGACCTATAACAACCGAAACTCGTACGCCTACGATGTGCTATAGGACTATTATGAACAATGGGTCTATTGTTAATTCAAGATTCGCCGAGAACAATAGACCAAATATTCATCAATCGACCGTCCCCAACAAGCAACTCGCTAGAAATAAGACCAATCAACGATACATTGGTCGAACAGAAAAAACGCTCCCGAATGGTAGGCGTACATTATATAAGACGGCCAGGCAAGAGAGACGCTCCGCTCGTATCGCAGAATATGCGAAAGCTCAACAACTTTGGAAAAAATCCAAGGCAAACCTTATGGGCAAAATACTAAATAGTACATCTCTCCAAGAGCCCCCCAATCAGCTTCCCCTCGATAGCCAATACCCATATTGGAAGGATTTATTTGAAACTGAATCTATACCCTTCACCGGTCCAACCTTCAGTGATAATGACACTTCTACGCCGCCGATAACAATAGAAGAGGTCGCAACTTCTCTGAAGTCCATTAACGATGGAGCCCCTGGACCTGACCATATTCGGAAATCGGACCTTGTATCCATCGGTATACATCGCCTTGCGATGAGGTTTAACCTCTATATACTAACCGGTATATGCCCTTCCGCATTTAAAGTTGGAACGACAACTCTAATACCTAAATGTAAGTTAAGCACATCTCCTAATCAGTATCGGCCTATAACGCTAGCGTCTATGGTATCCAGGCTATTTCACAAACTTTTGGCCAGTAGGATATCACGGGTTATAAAATTGGGACCAAGGCAGAAGGCCTTCGCCAAACGCGACGGCATATGCGAAAACCTCTACCTATTAAATTCTATAATAAAAAAACATATGTAGAGTACAGTGTACAGAGTACAGTGTACAGAGTACAGTGTACAGAGTACAGTGTACAGAGTACAGTGTACAGAGTACAGTGTACAGAGTACAGTGTACAGAGTACAGTGTACAGAGTACAGTGTACAGAGTACAGTGTACAGAGTACAGTGTACAGAGTACAGTGTACAGAGTACAGTGTACAGAGTACAGTGTACAGAGTACAGTGTACAGAGTACAGTGTACAGAGTACAGTGTACAGAGTACAGTGTACAGAGTACAGTGTACAGAGTACAGTGTACAGAGTACAGTGTACAGAGTACAGTGTACAGAGTACAGTGTACAGAGTACAGTGTACAGAGTACAGTGTACAGAGTACAGTGTACAGAGTACAGTGTACAGAGTACAGTGTACAGAGTACAGTGTACAGAGTACAGTGTACAGAGTACAGTGTACAGAGTACAGTGTACAGAGTACAGTGTACAGAGTACAGTGTACAGAGTACAGTGTACAGAGTACAGTGTACAGAGTACAGTGTACAGAGTACAGTGTACAGAGTACAGTGTACAGAGTACAGTGTACAGAGTACAGTGTACAGAGTACAGTGTACAGAGTACAGTGTACAGAGTACAGTGTACAGAGTACAGTGTACAGAGTACAGTGTACAGAGTACAGTGTACAGAGTACAGTGTACAGAGTACAGTGTACAGAGTACAGTGTACAGAGTACAGTGTACAGAGTACAGTGTACAGAGTACAGTGTACAGAGTACAGTGTACAGAGTACAGTGTACAGAGTACAGTGTACAGAGTACAGTGTACAGAGTACAGTGTACAGAGTACAGTGTACAGAGTACAGTGTACAGAGTACAGTGTACAGAGTACAGTGTACAGAGTACAGTGTACAGAGTACAGTGTACAGAGTACAGTGTACAGAGTACAGTGTACAGAGTACAGTGTACAGAGTACAGTGTACAGAGTACAGTGTACAGAGTACAGTGTACAGAGTACAGTGTACAGAGTACAGTGTACAGAGTACAGTGTACAGAGTACAGTGTACAGAGTACAGTGTACAGAGTACAGTGTACAGAGTACAGTGTACAGAGTACAGTGTACAGAGTACAGTGTACAGAGTACAGTGTACAGAGTACAGTGTACAGAGTACAGTGTACAGAGTACAGAGTACAGTGTACAGAGTACAGTGTACAGAGTACAGAGTACAGTGTACAGTGTACAGAGTACAGTGTACAGAGTACAGTGTACAGAGTACAGTGTACAGAGTACAGTGTACAGAGTACAGTGTACAGAGTACAGTGTACAGAGTACAGTGTACAGAGTACAGTGTACAGAGTACAGTGTACAGAGTACAGAGTACAGTGTACAGAGTACAGTGTACAGAGTACAGTGTACAGAGTACAGTGTACAGTGTACAGTGTACAGAGTACAGTGTACATAGTACAGTGTACAGAGTACAGTGTACAGTGTACAGTGTACAGAGTACAGTGTACAGAGTACAGTGTACAGAGTACAGTGTACAGAGTACAGTGTACAGAGTACAGTGTACAGAGTACAGTGTACAGAGTACAGTGTACAGAGTACAGTGTACAGAGTACAGTGTACAGAGTACAGTGTACAGAGTACAGTGTACAGAGTACAGTGTACAGAGTACAGTGTACAGAGTACAGTGTACAGAGTACAGTGTACAGAGTACAGTGTACAGAGTACAGTGTACAGAGTACAGTGTACAGAGTACAGTATACAGAGTACAGTGTACAGAGTACAGTGTACAGAGTACAGTGTACAGAGTACAGTGTACAGAGTACAGTGTACAGAGTACAGTGTACAGAGTACAGTGTACAGAGTACAGTGTACAGAGTACAGTGTACAGAGTACAGTGTACAGTGTACAGTGTACACTGAACACATTATATTCGATACCATTATTATCATTAAAGTAATTATTGCTTAAAATACCCTACGAGAAAGTTTACTAATATTATTAACTTTAAATATTGATTATTAAATTGAAAACAATTACATATATAATTATATTAAATTAATTCTGCGATTATTCTGCGAATTAACCTTATATTAATTTGAGCATTCTGTAGAAAACATATCGAAGGTAACTTTCAGACTTTGGTAAGCTATAGTAATTGTTAGCGAAGAAGGGTATTTCGAGTTGACTAGAGTTAAAGTAACCGCAACTGCTACCCTCGGGACAGAAGTTTGTTAGATCAATATCGTTGGTCACCACGTGGACACCCTTATTCATTACGTATATACCAACATTGGATAAGTCGTTTGCATAAAAATATAAATCATTATCGATGGTAATAAGGGTGCTTGCCTAATCATATTTTACGTATACATACAACATATTTACACATTGGGAAACAGCGAAAATGAAATATATCTAAGAATTCCAATTGACTCTAAACAACTATTTTTTCTTATTAAAGATATATTTAATAAAATGAAAATGTGGTATAACATTTTATTCTAAATCCATATTTTGTATATATTTTTGTTCTTTCTAATAATCATATATCAGGGTTGTAATAGATATTGAATAAATACCATATCATATGCATATGTTCAAATGATCAGTATATCAAGTTAATAATATAGATATTGTCTAATACCTATATCATATGCATATGTTCATATTAAAAAATTATACAATTAATATTCTTTATATAATTAATGAATCCTCATTTTAAATATTATAATACATATTAATTTGACATAGTAGTTAATATATCCTCTTTTAAAAATTAGTCTTATAAATATTAATTTGCCATTATTATGTAATATACTAAATGTATAGAAATATGAACGATAATATATAAAATGTTGAATATAATGTATAATTTATAGATTTATTAATATTAAATCTTTAAATGTATTCTTCATCGATATTCTGATCAAACTTCATAATCAATATAGAAACATAGCTGTTAGGGGAAATATAAACATCAAGATAGAATTAGAATAAATCATTGTTCATTCGATATAAACGACAAATAAATATCTCGGCAGAAAAATACATATATATATTGTGTAAAATTATTAAATGTTTCTCTTAACATATTGTTAATATATGAAGTCAATTATATGTCGTTAATAATAGCTATAGTTATCATAACATTTAACGGTATTGATTGTGATCTATTATGTTTAACAGGACTTACTAAATAATATATTGAAGATAAAATGGTTTAATATTATTATCGATCATTTTCGTATATCGATATATCGTATATCATATATCATATATCATAATTCATTAAACATATATTTAGTAGTTAATACTAACATTATCGAGGAATCCGTGGAAATACGTCAATGCCGCTTCTTTAATTATTGATCCTATAACTAATGGACAATGGCTTTGTCGAAGTCTATATGAATCTGAAAGGTATGCTTATCTTGTATTTTATGTTATTCAAATTCACTATTGTTATATGTAGATATCCAATATTCCATTCTATTTATATAATATAGTATATCTAATAATAGGAGTTGTTGAATTATTCTATTAATTCACTATATTTCCAGTTATTTAGTAACGGTGCGTGTAATGTCGATTTTTACAATATACAAATTATTTGTTTGTGATTTACAAATGGCCTAACATCCAATTGAGCTATTTACTTAGTAACGTATACGTTACAATATAAATATAAAGAAAATAATCATAGCATTAATAAACCTGTTAGATTAACATATTTTACGTTGGTACCAATAGAAAGAATTAATTGATCTCCGGTAAAATCCATTGTGACATTTGTCCATGAATTTTTAGTGTACTAAATATGGTATTTAAAAATATACACATAGTCATTTATATAACATCATTAATTATATACAATTTATAATTTAAATAATAATAGAAAACTAGTCCATTAGAAAATGAAATACAGTTTTTATTATTGCATTGTTATTGAATATATAAATATTAATATATATATTTACTTACTCCATTCAATACATTTTTTACTGTGTTATCTGTTTCGGTAATAAAGGCATTGCCTACACCATTCCATATTCCAAAACTGAACGAATTATATTCGAGACCATGCTTATTATTAAAGCAATCATTGCTTAAAATACCCTAAGAGAGAGTTTACTAATATTATTAAATTAAATATTGATTATATAGATTGAAAATCAATTACATATATAATTATATTAAATTAATGTATTCTGCGAATTAACCTCATAATATGTTAAGGCTTTTGTAGAAAACATATTGAAGGTAACTTTCAGATTTGGTAAGCTATAGTAATTGTTAGCGAAGAAGGGTATTTCGAGTTGACTAGAGTTAAAGTAACCGCAACTGCTACCCTCGGGACAGAAGTTTGCTGGAATTCCGTCAATACCGTTGGTTACCACGTGAACACCATTGTTCATTACGTACATACCATCAGTGGACAAGTCGTTTGCGTTCTCGAAGTTAATACAAGATACCAGTGGTTCGTGAGTGACTACAATCATGTTATTAGTATGAAGTTATATGCATACAATGGTGGAATATATAATAATAGTAATATTTATATCTAAAACTCGGTTAAACTATATAATATAGGTTAAACTATATAATATTTAGTTTTAATAAGACACATTCTGAAGAATATATTTTCTATTACTGACATTTTGGGTTCGGTGTGCCGGTGGGTACCGATACTGAAACTCGGCAACTGGTGTCAACTTCGACGCAAGTGAGCTTATCGTCATCCCAGAATAAGCAGTCGGGACAGGTCATGTTGTAGGCAGTGAATCCGCCATTTACGTTAGGCACGCACATGTAGAACTTTTGACAGTTGTTTGGGTTCAACATAAATCCGGGAGTAGATTTCGTGCGGCCGTAGCATAGAGAACATTCGACTATACGGAAATAAGGTAACATTAAATGGGTACAGATTTATCGTATATAATCATATTTACAAAGGCTTACCATCAAAATCTACTGAAGTATTGGGGTCGACAGCATCGCAACATTTATTGTTCGGTAGTGTATAGTTTTGCCACGGAGAATAAACGGAAATTGTGGACGTTATCCACGGAAATCTTCCCGATGGAGGGCAATCCAACTGACCTTTAGAGTATATAGAAATTAATATTCAACAAATATGAAGATAATTATGATACATTTTATAAATATATATCGTTTATTATTATATATATTATTTATTAATATAGAGATGTTTTGATATTTATTAATTAATAGAAACCATTAATTGATACTAGGAAAAATGCGAGCACGATAAAACACTTCATGGTTTGCTGTATAGAAGTTTTTGATATAAATGATATATATATATATATATATATATATATATATATATTTATATATATATATTTATATATATATATTTATATATTCATTTAGAAATGAAACTTAAATTAATATAAATAGAAAAATGATGTTAAATATTATATGTATAACGACTAACTTTGTGAGTGATTATAATCCAGTTATCATGGCTATTTAAACAAATATACTTGTTGTGGACATATGGGCATGTAATAATATATTATAGATATTTATAAAAACTATAAATATAGGAAAAAAGGTTAAATGTATGATATATTAATATGTGCGTATTAGACTGGTATATCAAGTTACCATTGATGTTACCATTATATCGATGGACTTCTCTTATGTAATAATAAAATCATTTATAATTCATTCTCTTGATTTAAATTTATTTGATTTATAATTCTACATTCATATATAAGAATAAATAATACATTTTATATTATGGTTTATTTGTTGAAGTGCTGAAAGTATGTTAGCTGAGGGTTATCTGTGTATTTTAATTATCTATGCCGAACTAATCAAATATCACAATTAGAGTATTATACCTATAACAATATTTCTGTAAAAGTATTTGAATAATTTTTAATATTAGTGAATATTTTTTATTTATTATTTGGTTGAATGGAATTATAATTTAGAATTTTGTAATACTTTTTATTCATGTCTATGTTTGAAAAAAAGTAAGTAAAAATAAAAGGTAAAGTAAAAAGTAAGTTAAAGTATCTAAATACACTATCTTAAAACAAATACTGAATAGTTTAATATTTCTATGCATTTTCGCGTGATTGATATTATTCATTTGTGTATATTGTATCAGGTTACAGTTATTTTTTATTTTCATATCATATGATGCTATTTCATAATTCATTATATTTATTATTTATTTAAGGATGCTCAAATATATGAATAAGCTGATAATATATATAACCTTTAAAATTGTTTGGGTTATCATATAAATTAACCATGTACATTCTAAATGTATATATATATATATATATATATATATATATATATATATATATTTAAATGCATAGAATAATGTAATACACGATTTATACTATCCCATGGATCCATTTTTTGAAAGATTGTAACTATAGTTATGCATAGTTCTATAGTTTCAATAAAACTGTTACATTACCATACGGTTATGTAAGGCAAATTATTATTTTTATTGGCTAATTAAAAAATTGTCACAATATACCTTTGGATCTCAGGGAGACAACATGTTGGTTATTGATAACGAGTACATTTTTATATTAGTATATTTATATTTACAATTGCAATGAAGAATAATATATATTAATAATATAATTTATAAGCTATAATTATACCTGCAATAAGTAGTGAATTCAAGAGTAACTAAATATAGATATTATGAAATTGTGTTTTATATAATATAAATATGATGGAAATAACAATGACCTCAAATAGATCCTCTAAATATGCCATAACATAGCACACAACGATGTAGATGCATTGCAAATTCTAGACCACATAACTGGTTGTTCATGGATATTTTCTAAAAGGAATATTGCAAAATTGACATGAAACTTATAATCTTTAGATGATTATCTAGAAAGTTCAACAATTCTTCGAGGCATATGTATTATATTTTCTCCGGAATTCGGAATATATATAGGTGGACTTTTATATATTTCATATTAAGTGGTCTTAATGGTGTACCATTATAAATATGTTACGAGTGTAACAGTACAATATTATTTTACTAAAATAAATTATAAATATCCATAGTCGCGAACAATAACGATAGTTTACAAAATCTGAAAGATAACATTCGAGTATCATAAGGTTTAATCGAGTATCATCTATCATGATCAAGTACTAACTCTTGAAAAAGTTAATAAATACATTATGATATACAAAATATGTACCACAAGCAACCTAGTCGTTATTTAGCCTCTATGATAGACTTTAAAATTAAGTGTGTTTATATTATTGTAATATAAAGATAGTTTTAGGTAATAGAAATTTTTTGAATTATTATAGATTTGATATTTTTATATTAAATGTATTAATCAGTCGTTACTTGGGCTAATGATACATTAGCCATATTAAATGATGCTAACATTTTATTTTATTCTATTTATGATTGCATATTTTTAATTATTTGTAAATTAACTACTATCCCAGTAAATAATTGTGAAATAATATTTGGGTTAACCTACGTTTTTTTAAAATCAACACAATATTGTGTTACTGTGTGTTTTACAACACTAGTTAAATGTACACACAAAATACACCTGTTAACACGAGTAACACACAAAACACAGGTTAAACCAAGTATTATTTCACAATCTTGTATTGAGTAACACATATAAAATACAGTTTAAGCCAAGTATTTTTTCACAATCTTGTGTTGAGTAACACATAAAAAACATAGGTTAATCCAAGTATTATTTTACAATTGTTTAATCGTCAATACAATCCCGGGGTTGTATCAATATCAAAAATGTATAAATCAATCTACTAATTTTTAGGATCTTTTATTTATAAATTACATTTTAGACTAGCTTGTTAGACATTTCACGAATATGATATTTTTCTAACTATAAATATAGGAAATTATTAGTAATATCGGTTTAAATACAAAAAAGTCAACATAAGTTAACTTATATATATATATATATTAGGGTTGTAAATGATACCCATAGTCGAAGTATCGAAACAGTATTAAAAGCTAAAATCAAAGTTTCGAAAGAGTATCAAAAGCTAAAATCAAAGTTTCGAAACCGTATCAAAAGCTAAAATCAAAGTATCCAAACAGTATCAAAAGCGAAAATTATATATTTAAATGTGATTGCGAATTAATTTAGTATATTCGATATATTTTGGAAATATTATTATATAATAATTAATAAATTAGAAAGTTAATCAGTAAATCACAAAGAAACTTAATTAAATTTAATATAAAATGATGATAAAAATACAAATTTGTATAATATATATAAAAATAGTATTTATAATTAAAAATGAGCGAATATTTTATAATCATCTACAATGAGATAGGTGATAAAATCTTCATATGCTTACATTTTTAATAATACAAATAAGTAATAATTTTACTTATTATTTATTTACAAAAATGTAAGCATATGTAAGTTTTTATCGGTCAATCTGTTTCTAGACAATGATAACATATTTCTACTTGAAGAAAATATTCGCTCACGTGCGACTGATGCACCCTAAATCACTAAATGGTAACATGCCATTCTAAGTAATATTGGCTTATTAGTTTTTTTCCACCACATGCGAGGACCAGACTCAAATGATATCGACGGCAGTTTCTATTAATTCTTCTGTAATCTTTCAATGGTAATTTAGAGAATAAATTTAATTGTAATATAATAACGAACCCAAATCGATACTTTACATATTATTAATTTTAATATTATTTGATAATTTTTAAAATTTTTATGAATATAAACAGATATTCGCTTTGGACGTTTATGCTGGATCCATAGAAATATGTCCATTTCACTTAGTTAATTTGTATTGCCCTTCTTTATTTTCACCTGGATTCATTCTAATTTAATATTCTAATTTTATATAGAACATCAAAGAATATTAAATCTATATCTAGGAAATTATAAATATATAGTATATTTTTATAATATAAAATATAATAATTTTATATAGTTACTTTAATACATTAAAAA
>OZ038312.1:25562072-25567072 GCA_964035775.1 Osedax frankpressi
GGCCATTTTCATAATCTAAAAAAAGAATATTTGTGTTTCCTCAAAAAATTTCATATATCGACCGTCAATGTTAAAAATGTCTCCTCTCGCCTCGGCTATCGCGCTCGATTTCTCACCCGATATTTAATATTTTCCTTGGAAATTTAAACCTAGCGATAGATAATTGATAAAGCTACAAATTCTTTATATATATTTATATTCGATAAACCAGTTTTTAGTACCTTAAATAGGTAGTAAAGTTGAAAAATCACTTTTTTTGGTTTTACATTTTTGGAGCCGAATTTCGGGTATTAATTAACTTATTTTTGAAAATATCTAAATCCTATGTCTTAGAGTTTGAGCGTATCTTACTTTTACTATACCGATATCGATATTTCTTATAACAAGTTTCGAGATAATCGACGTTATATTTTTTTTGAAATTTTTCTAAATCGAAATTCGAGAGACTCGATTAAATCTATGATTCACGCATTTCGATGAATCACGCAGCGCTCTCAATCTTTATATACGTATATAGGAATATATATAGGCGATGCTATGTGAGCGTAAACTTGAATATGAATTTAAATGTATGCATTGTATAGTACTGCTGTATCGTTATAATATGATATATTAAATACACTATATGCAATACTATAACAATTACTCCCATCATATGGGATAACTAATTTTTGTATCGGGTTTGGATTTTTTTTTGTTTCTGTGTAGTTTTTTTTTGAATAACTTAATATAACTTTGACTCCAGATTAAGTTCATATATTATAATTATATTGTTTGGGTTTATGTTTTTGGTTTGGATTCTGTTTAGGACTCATAATTCCTAAAACTATAGTTTTAGATTTGAGTTTAGTTTTAGGTTTGGATTTGAGTTTGTATTTGTGATTATTTCTGAGGTTTTTTTACAAATAAAATAGTGTATTTTAATCTCAGGCTATCTTCGTAGGTTTTTTTACAAATAAAATAGTGTATATTTAATCTCAGGCACTTCGTAAACAAATAATTATAATGTTTGGTTTTAGGGTTCGTTTTGGATATATGTCGGGGTTTGGGTTTAGTTCTTTATAGGTTTTTCCAAAAGTAAAATAATGTATGTTTAATCTAATCGGGCTATGTTTATATAACTTTAATTATAATATTTTGTTTAAGTTTGGTTCTACGCGGGGTTTTGAATAAATTAAAATAAATTTGATGCCAGGAAATGTTCGTAGACTATAATTATATTATTTGTTTTTGGTTTTTGGTTTGGGTTCGATTCCGCGTAGGCTTTTTTTAGAATGCATTATAATACTGATTTTAATGCTGAGATATATTTATATACTATAATTATAATTTGGGGGTTTAAATTTTGGTTTGGTTCCGTGTGGATTTTTTTTAAATAAATTAAATTAAATTTGATGCCGGAATATGTTCATATCCTATAATTATAACATTTTATTTTGATTTTAGGTTATTTTTTGGTTTGGGTTTATGTGGGCTTTTTTAAAATATATTAAAATACGATAAAATATAAAAGAAGGCGCGACTTAATTTTAATCTACGCGTCGACCAATCATCGATTAGACTAATCGACACCCGCGAGAGTGGCGCGCGTCGTATATAATGAATCGCGTATACATTAATTAGCGTTCATTCTAAAATTTACTTATAATATTTAATATCGATTATATATATATATATATATATATAAATTTATATACAGAAATGAATAGTTTAATTATTGATTGCATTCGCAATGTCTTGCGCTTGTCTCTTATAATATAATTTGGGTAATAAAATCCGAGCACGCGTGTGGCATCGGGGGACGGCTGTAGCGGATTCGATAATTTAGATGGGGTGGCGGAAATTTTTGACGACCCGTCCGAAACTCCGATAAAGGGGCCGGAGAAAAAATTTTATTTTTACAAAATTTTTTTCCCCCCTGAAAATGTCTTTTATACCCGTTTTTCACCTTTCGCCTTGGTCAACACATCGGTAGCACAAAAATTCGTTAACGTTGGGAGATAGCCAACTCGGCGAATTTAGTACTCGACGCGTTTTTTAAAAAACTACCTACGTCTTCGGCTTCGTACGAGCAACCCGGTATCGAGTTTTTTTAATATTATATCGGTTAAGTATACTTAATCGACGCTTAACTAATAAAATACTAAAATCTTTACCGAGACCGTTTCGCGAATTCCGAGACGGTAGCCCCCTTCCCGGCGACGTATATTACGCGGGGGAACGGAAAAAAAGTCGAAAATAATTTTATTAGTATAATAAATTAAGTATTCTAAAATACGGTTTTCGAATAAAATTCGCAAACTTCTAATTTTTTCCCCCGACCTCCCCTACCCGAGGAGAAATATAATAGCGTCTAAAAAAGTTGGAAAAATCGAATATTAGTATAATAAATTAAGTATTCGAAATTTTCTATAGGCTCGATAGTACTCGAAAAGTTTAGAAATTTTGCGTACCCGTAGATACGGGTAAGGGCTA
This sequence comes from Osedax frankpressi, assembly GCA_964035775.1. NCBI lineage: Eukaryota > Metazoa > Annelida > Polychaeta > Sabellida > Siboglinidae > Osedax > Osedax frankpressi. The sequence continues at coordinate 25,564,548 of OZ038312.1, forward strand.
CGACTTAGGATCTCTATATTTTTAGATTTACTTTCCGCGAGTACTCTAATACCGATCTAATTACGCCCGCATAGCCTATTCTAAGCGTTATTATATACCCGGCTGATATCATACCCCAGACAGAAATTAACGGCTTTTTTTGGCGTGCGTTACTTACTCGATAGTTTCGTCGGCGATTACTCGATAACGGACGGAGATTATTAAAATCCGAATACGGATTCGGAATCCTCGACCCCAAGTCTATAAAGTAGCCATTCGAGATTATAGAATTTATCGATTTATAAAAAAAAACGCCCGCGAACGAGTATAATGAAAACTTTTATTTATTTCGATGTTTTATATTTTCCATTATACATGTATGTAAATTATTATATTATTATTATTATATATGGGGTATGTAAATCTTATCCTCGATCTAGGTCAATTAATACAGCGTCATTTAATGAATTTAATTTACACGTATTAAACACGTGTTGTAATTTCGAATCTAATAATAGAACGATGTATAAAGCTACGTAAATCTATATATAAAATTCGAAACTATATACGATATATACTATACAACGCGATACTATTAGTATATATAATATATCTATATATATATATATATATATATATATATATATATATATATACTATATACGTATATACCGTATATAGTATATATCTATATATATATATATATATATATATATATATATATATAGATGTATATACGTATGTGTGTGTGTGTATATATATATATATATATATATATATATATATATATATATGTATATATATATATATAAATATATATATATTATATATACTAATAGTAATGCGTTATATAGTATATATCTTATATAGTTGCTATATATATATATAGATAGATATATACTATATACGGTATATACGTATATAGCATATATATATATATATATATATATATATATATATATATATATATATATACGTACGTGTGTGTGTGTATATATATATATATATATGTATATATCTACATATATATATTTAAGTTGTAAATTAATATATATATTATATATACTAATAGTATCGCGTTATATAGTATATATCGTATATAGTTTCGAATTTTATATATAGATTTACATAGCTTTATATATCGTTCTATTGTTAGATTCGAAATTACAACACGTGTTTTAAAATATGTATAGGATTTTATGAACGCGTTGGTTTCTCGGCGATTAAAGATGACTCGAATGAGATAAATAAAAATTAATAACGGATTCGGAATCCTTACCCCAAAATCTATAAGATGGCCATTTTCATAATCTAAAAAAAGAATATTTGTTTCCTCAAAAAATTTCATATACTAGACCGTCAATTTTAAAAATGTCTCCTCTCGCCTCGGCTTTCGCATTCGATTTCTCACCGAATATTTAATATTTTCCTTAGAAATTTAAACCTAGCGATAGATAATTGATAAAGCTACAAATTATTTATATACATTTATATTCGATACACCAGTTTTTAGTACATTAAATAGGTAGTAAAGTTGAAAAATCACTTTTTTCGGTTTTACATTTTTGGAGCCGAATTTCGGGTATTAATTTACTTATTTTTGAAAATAACTAAATCCTACGTCTTAGAGTTCGTCCGTATCTTACGTTAACTACAGCGATATCGATATTTCTTACGATAAGTTTCGAGATAATCGAGGTTATATTTTTAGAAATTTTTCGAAATCGAAATTCGAGAGTCTCGAGTAAATCGATGCGTCACGCATTTCGATGAATCACGCAGCGCTCTCAATCTTTATATACGAATTTAGGAATATATAGGCGATACTATGTGAGCGTAAACTTGAATATGAATTTAAATGTATGCATTGTATAGTACTGCTATATCGTTATAATATGATATACAAAATGCACTATATGCAATACTATAACAATTACTCCCATCGTATAACTAATGTTTGTATTGGGTTTGGTTTTTTGTTTGTTTCCGCGTAGTTTTTTTTGAATAAATTAATATAAATTTGACGCCAGATTAAGTTCGTATACTATAATTATATTATTTGTGTTTATGTTTTTGGTTTGGATTCTGTTTAGGAATTATAAGTCCTAAAACTATAGTTTTAGATTTGAGTTTAGTTTTAGGTTTGGATTCGAGTTTGTATTTGGGATTATTTCTGAGGTTTTTTTAAAAATAAAATAGTATATATTTAATCTCAGGCTATCTTCGTAAACAAATAATTATAATGTTTGGTTTTAGGGTTCGTTTTGGATATATGTCGGGGTTTGGGTTTAGTTCTTTATAGGTTTTTCCAAAAGTAAAATAATCTATATTTAATCTAATCGGGCTATGTTTATATAACTTTAATTATAATATTTTGTTTAAGTTTGGTTCTACGTGGGGTTTTGAATAAATTAAAATAAATTTGATGCCAGGAAATGTTCGTAGACTATAATTATATTATTTGTTTTTGGTTTTTGGTTTGGGTTTGATTCTGTGTAGGCTTTTTTTAGAATGCATTATAATACTGATTTTAATGCTGAGATATA
>OZ038312.1:25572072-25657072 GCA_964035775.1 Osedax frankpressi
CTTTAATTATAATATTTTGTTTAAGTTTGGTTCTACGCGGGGTTTTGAATAAATTAAAATAAATTTGATGCCAGGAAATGTTCGTAGACTATAATTATATTATTTGTTTTTGGTTTTTGGTTTGGGTTCGATTCCGCGTAGGCTTTTTTTAGAATGCATTATAATACTGATTTTAATGCTGAGATATATTTATATACTATAATTATAATTTGGGGGTTTAAATTTTGGTTTGGTTCCGTGTGGATTTTTTTTAAATAAATTAAATTAAATTTGATGCCGGAATATGTTCATATCCTATAATTATAACATTTTATTTTGATTTTAGGTTATTTTTTGGTTTGGGTTTATGTGGGCTTTTTTAAAATATATTAAAATACGATAAAATATAAAAGAAGGCGCGACTTAATTTTAATCTACGCGTCGACCAATCATCGATTAGACTAATCGACACCCGCGAGAGTGGCGCGCGTCGTATATAATGAATCGCGTATACATTAATTAGCGTTCATTCTAAAATTTACTTATAATATTTAATATCGATTATATATATATATATATATATATAAATTTATATACAGAAATGAATAGTTTAATTATTGATTGCATTCGCAATGTCTTGCGCTTGTATATTATATAAATACGTGATATATATTATAACTAAATACTACATATTTATAGATATTTACAGTTATATATTTATTATAGTTATTATATATATATATATATATATAACAACTATATATATTGTTTATACGTATATGCATGCATCGCGATACGCGTACTACATAAGTCGTTCTCACGTGATTCATTAAATGAGTCATCGCAATTCTAGATTAATTGACCTTGAATTATAATACGATTTACATACCAGTATTTATGGAAAATTTGAAATTTTCAAATAAATAAATTTTTTAAATAGTTACAATTTTAATTATACTTTTCAACCTCTTACACCCTAACAAATAATACTAGTTTACCCTAAAAGTGAATCAATGCGCACTATAATTGATTTTTTAATCATGTACACTAATTATGGTACATTACAAAAGTTAAGCGTTTTTGTTTCTACTGTACCCTAAAAATTAGCTCCTCTGTACCCTAATTCTTTACAATGCAAGTGATATGTTAATAAGATATTTACTTTTACTAAATTTAACTAGAGTGAGATATTGCCTAGTGGATTCAAGATTAATTATTTTAGGAGGTTAATAAATATAATAATATTTATGTTATTTTAAATGTTATACAATAAACTTTAATATAAAGTAACAAACTATTTATACCAAATATATATTTTAAAACATATAACATTATTCTTTAAAAAATATAAGAAATATAAGAAATATATATGTGACAGAAATATATATGACATAAGAAATATATATGTATAGATTATATATTATAACTGTTGATACTTTAGATCTTATTAGAAAACATGTTAACTCAGGTGAATGTATGTTCCATTATTAGTTGAAAATGAAAAAGTAATATTGTTAGCTGATTATTAATTACAGTATAAACAAGTATTTTTACAGTAAATTTATAAATATATATGTAATATTTACATTTGTAGAATAATGTATTTTTATCAAAATAGAATAATACATATTTTTGTACATAATATAGCAAAATTTTATCTTTCTACCAATTAAATAGAAATATTTCATCTTTTTTTGCATCTTTCTAGCAATAACCTAGCAACATTTCATCTATTATGCATCTTTTTAGCAATTAAATAGCAATATTTTATCTTTTGTGTATCTTTCTAGTAATTAAATAGCAGCTTTTCATCTTTTATGCATATTTCCAACAATTAAATAGAAACATTTCATCTTTTTTAAATCTGTATAGTGATTAAATAGCAATATTTCATCTTTTGTGCATCTTTCTAGAAATTAAATAGTAATATTTTATCTTTTTTGCATCTTTTTACTAATAAATAGCAACATTTCATCTAAATGTGTATTTGTTTAGCAACTTAAATCTCATTTAATTAACAACATTGTTTACAAATATTGCTAATTAGATGCAAATATGTATCATTTTTATAGCTTATTAAATGCTAGGTAGGTGTTATATTTCTAAATTGTAACAAATTATGTTTGATGTATAATAGAATATAATAGATTATACGATATATATATCGTATATTATAATAGATTATAGATTATATAATATATTATAATAGAAATACGATTCGAAAAAAAATAGACGTTTAATAAAAATATATTTTAATTCGTTTATCCATAGGTAATAGTTATTAAAATTTGACGACAAACGAGAACATCGTATTTTCAACAATTCCTATTCTATTTTGCTTTCGATTCTAGTACTCGGTCAGTTTTGATACAATACATATATCTTATGTTCGATTAACGTAATAGCTATTATTGATGACTAGTCGTAGGTATTTCGTAGTTTAAATTATTAATTTTAGTACCTTTATAGTAATTTATTTATATAGTAAGGGGCATTTACTGTTTATAATATATCAAACATCTATGTATATTCAAATTATTATAGTTAATAGTTTTGTGATAATTATTATTATTTGTACGTAATAATGCTTAACATAAAAACTTATATTTCATAAGTAAAACATAATATGTCATCCATTATATCAAAAAGTGGAATTTTCATAATAATATTATTAATCTTTCTAGAGATATTAACAAATATTCGTATTTTTCCTGTTTTTCCTGTTTTTATATTTTTTATTTATAGTCTGATATTTCTTTTATACATACAATATAATTTTATTTTTATATCACAATATGTATTTCTAAAATATGAAAATAACACATTAACTTATATGATTATAAATATATGTGTCTATATTTATTAAATAAATAAATGCATATATTTGTATATATTTGTTTACAATTTCTAAATTATGGTATACCCTAATTTATGTATACATGGAAATATTTTAATTAAGTTACACGGATGCATTTTAAATAGGAAATATGATAACATTTTAATTAGGGTACACTACTATATTTAGCTACGGTAATTTAGTGCTTTCATTTGGGGGTACATGGCGATATAATCAAGATATATTCGTGAATTCTTGACTTCATGAATTCTTAAATAATCATTAATATCACTAAATCTATGTTTTTTAACAATAGCGGATTACAATGTATTCTGTACAATGTACAGTGTACATTATACATTATAGAATGCGCATTGTATATTCTACCATATACAATGTATAATATAAAGTGCATATTAATATATAAAAGTAAAACATACAAATATAACTAGAGATTTTAAAAATATATACAACGACTCGATATTAATATCTTCTGGAAAATTATATATATATTGTTATGGTTAGTAGTAATATATAATTAAGTTGATAAAATTAGTAAATACGTGTAACTTAAGCTACTGGGCTATGGTATATAGATAAAAAAAAGACATACATGATTTATCATGTATGCACCCTTCCATATAATATGGTCGTCAGGCTATTTTGAACACAAAATGCTATTCACTATTGGTATATCATATCGGTTTACAAGATATATATATTTATAAAGATTGATGATATTTATATATAATAATATTTATATCTATTATTTCGATTATTATACTCAATTATGTAGATAATGTAGATTAATTTCATAGTGATAATATGACTATTATTATTAGAATATAATACAATATATACTAATAATAATAATGTTTATGAGTTCATAATTATAAATTCATTGACCATTAATATTTCTAAAGTGTGTTAATTCAATGGTTTATATTGATTATGTGTAATATTTCTACAATTTAATAGCCAATTGATGAAACTTCATATACCTATAATGATATAATTTACTTATTTCCATAATGGAAAGCGTTGGTAATATAAACATGAAATAGTTTTCAGGAATAACATACATCGCATATATATTAAATTTATTGAAAATATTATTTATAAAAAAAGTTATTTATAAATAGCAAACATTTGATGAAAATGTAACAATTATTATTATTTTCGATATTATAATTAACATTATATAATATAATGATTTCATATTCAAATGATAAATCTATAAATCGCAATTCGAAGCAAATTATATTCATTAAATTAGAGTAATTTAAAATAACTAACAATAGAATATAATATCAGAGGTGTGTTTGTTTTAAACTACGGTATAATTATAGGTATCTGTTAAATTATATAATTTAATGCATAGTGATTTATAATATCATTTTAAGAATTATTAAAATACAAAAGTCCAAATACAGGATAATCAAAATATGATGCAATATTTCTATATATATATAGCATATCTATATGTAGTGAATATATATTAAAATGTGTATTTATATTTTATAAATAATATACATGTAATACGGGTAATAACCATACTTTAATAATAATATTAAATGCCTATTAATGTTCTATTGTTAAGGAGTAATTATGATTTATTGTGTACACTTTATGTCATATATTTGTATATGAAAAAAAATGTATTAATTAATTCTTAAAAATTTCAAAGTTAATAGATGAAATTTAAATGAATACATTTTCTAGGATCGATTTATAACAATAACTATTGCTATTATTAACTAGCTTAACTTTAGCATAATTTCATACTTACTTCATTAGAGCGTATCTATGTTGTTGACATATATGTATATAATTTATACACTGTATTAAGTTATACTTTTCAAAGATATATATATATATATATATATATATATATATATATATATATATATATATATATATATATGTATAGTATATATCTATAGATATATTATAGTATACTATATATAATGATGTTAGACGTATATATTATATGCATATATAAATATATTAGTAGCATAACACATTTTGAAATCGCATATACGATTATCATATAAAGGTAAACATTTAAGGTAACATTATTATCATTATTATTTATTTATTAATTATTATGACCTTTCTTTAATTAATATATTATATGATACATATAATATCATATACTAAATATTATACCTATTATACCATCGCACTGGTATAAGTATAATATAGAGTAGTTTATTAAAAACATTCTATAAAATATATTGTATATATATTACAAAATATATATATTTTACTTTATACATAAATATATATATATATATATATATATATATATATATATATATATATATATATATATGTTTATATTTAGATAACTACAATATTAATGAGAAAAAACTCATTTAAAATAATCGATATTTACAAATAAAATATTGATATTATAGTATAGCATGTAGCATGTATTTAATATTAAATATAAGCATTATATAAAGTTTCGCTCCAATATATTTCATATAATATAACAAATAATTCAGTTTATTTAATCTATTATCTATTATTTATTAATGAATCTATATATACATACAAAATATGATATATATTTTACATAATTAACCAAGATACCTAGTTGCCTATCTCGCCTATATTATTTTGACATACGGGTTATTAAATGATCTAGGCATCCCCTGTAGATAATAATTGGATTTTATTTATATTGAATAATTAAATATATTTAATATTTAGTAATAATTTTTGGTAATAAATTTAAAATTATTTAAAATTTGTTTTCATCTAATAAATATTATTCTAATATATATAGATTTATAAATATTATTGATATACATCATATTTTATAGGCATAATTGATAGAATATTACTTAATATTTGATTTTCTGATAACGTACAACTTGCTACAATTATTATAATGAACGAGTATTTGTAGTTAAAATATATACAATTGTATATTATTATAATATAATGTAGAACTGTATAAAATTATTATAAGAATAGGTGATGTCAAATAAAGTAAGAAAATAATTGCAAAAAGTTAATATTTCAATTTAATTATTTTGAAATTATATTTTTAACTTTTGAAAATTTTGTTTTTTTGTTAAATATAATTCGATTGTGTAATATAATTTCATGGTAAATCGTATATTGACAACTAAAGCACACATTTTAAATATAAGATTACATTCACAATCATCTGGTATATACAATTTTAACGTTTCATGCATTAAATTAAGCAAGGTAAATTTTATATTTTTTCTAATAAATAAATCATCAATTGAATTTATAAAAATTGTTTCCATTTCTTTCAAACCTTTAAGGGGAATGTTAAAGTCAAAGTTATATTTTTAGAAATTTTTCGAAATCGAAATTCGAGTATTTCGATGAATCATGCAGCGCCCTCAATATTTATATACGTATATTATATGAACATAGCCCGAGATTAAATATATATTATTTTACTTTTAAAATAACCTATAAAGAACTAAACCCAAATCCAAACCCAAACCCCAACATACATCCAAAACGAACCCTAAAACCAAACATTATAATTATTGTATACAATATTGTATAATTATTGTATACAATATCTTCATATATATATGAAGATAGCCTGAAATTAAATATATACTATTTTATTTTTAAAAAAACCTCAAATACAAACTCAAATCCAAACCTAAAACTAAACTCAAATCTAAAACTAAGTCCTAAACAGAATCCAAACCAAAAACATAAACCCAAATAATATAATTATAGTATATAGTATATGTATAGCAATACATCCGTAAATTGGCATTATTTTACTATACATATATATGTATATGTACATATATATATATATATATATATATATATATATATCTTTGAAAAGTATAACTTAATACAGTGTATAAATTATATACATATATGTCAACAACATAGATACGCTCTAATGAAGTAAGTATGAAATTATGCTAAAGTTAAGCTAGTTAATAATAGCAATAGTTATTGTTATAAATCGATCCTAGAAAATGTATTCATTTAAATTTCATCTATTAACTTTGAAATTTTTAAGAATTAATTAATACATTTTTTTTCATATACAAATATATGACATGAAGTGTACACAATAAATCATAATTACTCCTTAACAATAGAACATTAATAGGCATTTGATATTATTATTAAAGTATGGTTATTACATGTATATTATTTATAAAATATAAATACACATTTTAATATATATTCACTACATATAGATATGCTATATATATATAGAAATATTGTATCATATTTTGATAATCCTGTATTTGGACTTTTGTATTTTAATAATTCTTAAAATGATATTATAAATCACTATGCATTAAATTATATAATTTAACAGATACCTATAATTAAACCGTAGTTTTAAAACAAACACACCTCTGATATTATATTCTATTATTAGTTATTTTAAATTACTCTAATTTAATGAATATAATTTGCTTCGAGTTGCGATTTATAAATTTATCATTTGAATATGAAATCATTATATTATATAATGTTAATTATAATATCGAAAATAATAATAATTGTTACATTTTCATCAAATGTTTGCTATTTATAAATAACTTTTTTTATAAATAATATTTTCAATAAATTTAATATATATGCGATGTATGTTATTCCTGAAAACTATTTCATGTTTATATTACCAACGCTTTCCATTATGGAAATAAGTAAATTATATCATTATAGGTATATGAAGTTTCATCAATTGGCTATTAAATTGTAGAAATATTACACATAATCAATATAAACCATTGAATTAACACACTTTAGAAATATTAATGGTCAATGAATTTATAATTATTAACTCATAAACATTATTATTATTAGTATATATTGTATTATATTCTAATAATAATAGTCATATTATCACTATGAAATTAATCTACATTATCTACATAATTGAGTATAATAATCGAAATAATAGATATAAATATCATCAATCTTTATAAATATATATATATTGTAAACCGATATGATATACCAATATTGAATAGCATTTTGTGTTCAAAATAGCCTGACGACCATATTATATGGAAGGGTGCATGATAAATCATGTATGTTTTTTTTATCTATATACCATAGCTCTGTAGCTTAAGTTACACGTATTTACTAATTTTATCAACTTAATTATATATTACTACTAACCATAACAATATATACATAATTTTCCAGAAGATATTAATATCGAGTCGTTGTATATATTTTAAAAATCTCTAGTTATATTTGTATGTTTTACTTTTATATATTAATATGCACTTTATATTATACATTGTATATGGTAGAAGATACAATGCGCATTCTATAATGTATAATGTACATTGTACAGCATACATTGTAATCCGCTATTGTTAAAAAACATAGATATAGTGATATTAATGATTAATTAAGAATTCATGAAGTCAAGAATTCACGAATATATCTTGATTATATCGCCATGTACCCCAAATGAAAGCACTAAATTACCGTAGCTAAATATAGTAGTGTACCCTAATTAAAATGTTATCATATTTCCTATTTAAAATGCATCCGTGTAACTTAATTAAAATATTTCCATGTATACATAAATTAGGGTATACCATAATTTAGAAATTGCAAACAAATATAACATAAATTAAAATATACTCTATAATGTAATAATAATATATACAAATATATACATTTATTTATTTAATAAATATAGACACATATATTTATAATCATATAAGTTAATGTGTTATTTTCATATTTTAGAAATACATATTGTGATATAAAAATAAAATGATATTGTATGTATAAAAGAAATATCAGACTATAAATAAAAAATATAAAAACAGGAAAAACAGGAAAAATACGAATATTTGTTAATATCTCTAGAAAGATTAATAATATTATTATGAAAATTCCACTTTTTGATATAATGGATGACATATTATGTTTTACTTATGAAATATAAGTTTTTATGTTAAGCATTATTACGTACAAATAATAATAATTATCACAAAACTATTAACTATAATAATTTGAATATACATAGATGTTTGATATATTATAAACAGTAAATGCCCCTTACTATATAAATAAATTACTATAAAGGTACTAAAATTAATAATTTAAACTACGAAATACCTACGACTAGTCATCAATAATAGCTATTACGTTAATCGAACATAAGATATATGTATTGTATCAAAACTGACCGAGTACTAGAATCGAAAGCAAAATAGAATAGGAATTGTTGAAAATACGATGTTCTCGTTTGTCGTCAAATTTTAATAACTATTACCTATGGATAAACGAATTAAAATATATTTTTATTAAACGTCTATTTTTTTCGAATCGTATTTCTATTATAATATATTATATAATCTATAATCTATTATAATATACGATATATATATCGTATAATCTATTATATTCTATTATACATCAAACATAATTTGTTACAATTTAGAAATATAACACCTACCTAGCATTTAATAAGCTATAAAAATGATACATATTTGCATCTAATTAGCAATATTTGTAAACAATGTTGTTAATTAAATGAGATTTAAGTTGCTAAACAAATACACATTTAGATGAAATGTTGCTATTTATTAGTAAAAAGATGCAAAAAAGATAAAATATTACTATTTAATTTCTAGAAAGATGCACAAAAGATGAAATATTGCTATTTAATCACTATACAGATTTAAAAAAGATGAAATGTTTCTATTTAATTGTTGGAAATATGCATAAAAGATGAAAAGCTGCTATTTAATTACTAGAAAGATACACAAAAGATAAAATATTGCTATTTAATTGCTAAAAAGATGCATAATAGATGAAATGTTGCTAGGTTATTGCTAGAAAGATGCAAAAAAAGATGAAATATTTCTATTTAATTGGTAGAAAGATACAATTTTGCTATATTATGTACAAAAATATGTATTATTCTATTTTGATAAAAATACATTATTCTACAAATGTAAATATTACATATATATTTATAAATTTACTGTAAAAATACTTGTTTATACTGTAATTAATAATCAGCTAACAATATTACTTTTTCATTTTCAACTAATAATGGAACATACATTCACCTGAGTTAACATGTTTTCTAATAAGATCTAAAGTATCAACAGTTATAATATATAATCTATACATATATATTTCTTATGTCATATATATTTCTGTCACATATATATTTCTTATATTTCTTATATTTTTTAAAGAATAATGTTATATGTTTTAAAATATATATTTGGTATAAATAGTTTGTTACTTTATATTAAAGTTTATTGTATAACATTTAAAATAACATAAATATTATTATATTTATTAACCTCCTAAAATAATTAATCTTGAATCCACTAGGCAATATCTCACTCTAGTTAAATTTAGTAAAAGTAAATATCTTATTAACATATCACTTGCATTGTAAAGAATTAGGGTACAGAGGAGCTAATTTTTAGGGTACAGTAGAAACAAAAACGCTTAACTTTTGTAATGTACCATAATTAGTGTACATGATTAAAAAATCAATTATAGTGCGCATTGATTCACTTTTAGGGTAAACTAGTATTATTTGTTAGGGTGTAAGAGGTTGAAAAGTATAATTAAAATTGTAACTATTTAAAAAATTTATTTATTTGAAAATTTCAAATTTTCCATAAATACTGGTATGTAAATCGTATTATAATTCAAGGTCAATTAATCTAGAATTGCGATGACTCATTTAATGAATCACGTGAGAACGACTTATGTAGTACGCGTATCGCGATGCATGCATATACGTATAAACAATATATATAGTTGTTATATATATATATATATATATAATAACTATAATAAATATATAACTGTAAATATCTATAAATATGTAGTATTTAGTTATAATATATATCACGTATTTATATAATATATTATATACATATGTATTGAGGTCAATAAATTGATGTATATATGAAATACAGTTGTATATGAATTATATTAATAATTTTAAAAGTTTAATAAGTATTTAGATATATCATATATTATCACTTTCTTACAATAAATAAAATTCTAATTTCGTATAATCTATTTGTCATTCATAATTAAAGTAAACATATTCCTCATATCAATCAAATATTTATAAATATTTTGATTCCATTTTTTTTAAATTGGATTATATTATTTATTATACATTTTAAAATTATATTAGATAACTATGCATTTATTATTGTTATTGATTATAAATTTAAATTAAACAATTATATATATACACAACTTATTATTAATATCAGATTTTTATTATAAAATATAAATATATAATTAATTATTAGTAAACATAATACAAAGAGATCTAATACATATCACATAATACAACAAATAATCATTTATATTATGAATTATAATTATAGTTTAATGTATATTTAGTAACAGTGTATACACATTATTATTACATTATTAGTTGATTTAGTTTTCGTCATATTTACAAAGAAAATAAAAGAGGTCAGGTCATAGTAACCAAATTGCATAGATGACAAAATTGCACATGACAATAGTACTGCTATATCGTGATACATTGATATATTAACAGCTGCAATACTATGATATAACCCCCAGTGTGAAGGACTTAAGAGCTGCACTTGCTTACAATACTATAACACTAACCCCCAGAATGTATAATATATGAACTATTTTTAATATAGAATATATAAACTGCACTAGGCTACAATACTATTTTTTAATTTTAATTAAATTATGTTGATTTGTGAATAATATTATAAACTTAATTAGAATTAATTGGTTAATTAGTTTTTTTTATTAATTATGACACTTCCCCTTTGTTCCAAACCAAATCAAAATGGACGTTAAATTAAATTGTAGTATATTTATATACCAATGTTCATCATGTAATGATAACATGTAATAGCTATAAGTATAGAATACTATATATAGTGTGTGTTTAAATCACTGAATTGAATTAAATGAATTGAATCGAGAATATTTTAAAATATTTTATTTTATAATATATTATTTTTAAAATTTATATTCATAAATATATAATATATTTTATAATCTTATACAATCATTATATACTTATTGCAAGGCATAATATATACTACTGATTAATGTATAATATATATATATATATATATATATATATATATAAATATACTATTAGTAATAGTGTTGGTACTAATAACTATATTCAATAATATATATAAACTTTTAATTAATTTATTTTCATTATTGCGAATATACATTATCAAACTATATTGAATATACAGGAAATTGAATACATATTTAAATAAGAGGTAAAGAGGAGTGATGTATGGAAGTTATTTTATATTGTATATCAGAAAGGTTATATATTAAAACAACTAGGTAAAATTATTAGCGAAATATGTAGATTATAGCATACATTTTCGAACATACACCTCTTACAGTCTTAAATTGCATAAAGGCACATATTGAGTATACTTTTTAATGTATTAAAGTAACTATATAAAATTATTATATTTTATATTATAAAAATATACTATATATTTATAATTTCCTAGATATAGATTTAATATTCTTTGATGTTCTATATAAAATTAGAATATTAAATTAGAATGAATCCAGGTGAAAATAAAGAAGGGCAATACAAATTAACTAAGTGAAATGGACATATTTCTATGGATCCAGCATAAACGTCCAAAGCGAATATCTGTTTATATTCATAAAAATTTTAAAAATTATCAAATAATATTAAAATTAATAATATGTAAAGTATCGATTTGGGTTCGTTATTATATTACAATTAAATTTATTCTCTAAATTACCATTGAAAGATTACAGAAGAATTAATAGAAACTGCCGTCGATATCATTTGAGTCTGGTCCTCGCATGTGGTGGAAAAAAACTAATAAGCCAATATTACTTAGAATGGCATGTTACCATTTAGTGATTTAGGGTGCATCAGTCGCACGTGAGCGAATATTTTCTTCAAGTAGAAATATGTTATCATTGTCTAGAAACAGATTGACCGATAAAAACTTACATATGCTTACATTTTTGTAAATAAATAATAAGTAAAATTATTACTTATTTGTATTATTAAAAATGTAAGCATATGAAGATTTTATCACCTATCTCATTGTAGATGATTATAAAATATTCGCTCATTTTTAATTATAAATACTATTTTTATATATATTATACAAATTTGTATTTTTATCATCATTTTATATTAAATTTAATTAAGTTTCTTTGTGATTTACTGATTAACTTTCTAATTTATTAATTATTATATAATAATATTTCCAAAATATATCGAATATACTAAATTAATTCGCAATCACATTTAAATATATAATTTTCGCTTTTGATACTGTTTGGATACTTTGATTTTAGCTTTTGATACGGTTTCGAAACTTTGATTTTAGCTTTTGATACTCTTTCGAAACTTTGATTTTAGCTTTTAATACTGTTTCGATACTTCGACTATGGGTATCATTTACAACCCTAATATATATATATATATATATATATATATAAGTTAACTTATGTTGATTTTTTTGTATTTAAACCGATATTACTAATAATTTCCTATATTTATAGTTAGAAAAATATCATATTCGTGAAATGTCTAACAAGCTAGTCTAAAATGTAATTTATAAATTAAAGAGCCTAAAAATTAGTAGATTGATTTATACATTTTTGATATTGATACAACCCCGGGATTATATTGACGATTAAACAATTGTAAAATAATACTTGGATTAACCTATGTTTTTTATGTGTTACTTGTGAAAAAATACTTGGCTTAAACTGTATTTTATATGTGTTACTCAATACAAGATTGTGAAATAATACCTGGTTTAACCTGTGTTTTGTGTGTTACTCGTGTTAACAGGTGTATTTTGTGTGTACATTTAACTAGTGTTGTAAAACACACAGTAACACAATATTGTGTTTCGTTATTGTTCGCGACTAAGTGTATTTATAATTTATTTTAGTAAAATAATATTGTACTGTTACACTCGTAACATATTTATAATGGTACACCATTAAGACCACTTAATATGAAATATATAAAAGTCCACCTATATATATTCCGAATTCCGGAGAGAGAAAAATCTAATACATATGCCTCGAAGAATTGTTGAACTTTCTAGATAATCATCTAAAGATTATAAGTTTCATGTCAATTTTGCAATATTCCTTTTAGAAAATATCCATGAACAACCAGTTATGTGGTCTAGAATTTGCAATGCATCTACATCGTTGTGTGCTATGTTATGGCATATTTAGAGGATCTATTTGAGGTCATTGTTATTTCCATCATATTTATATTATTTAAAACACAATTTCATAATATCTATATTTAGTTACTCTTGAATTCACTAGAAGTCCATCGATATAATGTATCTAATTATAATATACAGATAACTAAATACACGGATAGTTTATAAATGTTGAAGATATATCGAATACCCCGTGTATACCTAATACATATTAGTATTACTATTAATAAATATATTATATGTATATTATGTTCTAATTATTTTAAACAATGTCAAGTTATAATATATAACTTCTTCTGCAATTCAATATTTGATGAACGAATTCGATGCTTCATGTATATATATGGAAAAATTTAATTTTTTATATAAGAAATAATTTAAAGTTATTTATTGAAATTATTCTACTGCATTATCATAGTGCAATAACCTATTTTTATTATGTAATTTATATCATATTTTATCATTATAATTTATAATTATATGGATTTAATTTCTTTTATCAAAATTAATTTCTATTAATAGTCATTACATCAATGGTAACTTGATATACCAGTATAATACGCACATATTAATATATCATACATTTAACCTTTTTTCCTATATTTATAGTTTTTATAAATATCTATAATATATTATTACATGCCCATATGTCCACATAATAACAAGTATATTTGTTTAAATAGCCATGATAACTGGATTATAATCACTCACAAAGTTAGTCGTTATACATATAGTATTTAACATCATTTTTCTATTTATATTAATTTAATTTTCATTTCTAAATGAATATATAAATATATATATATATATATATATCATTTATATCAAAAACTTCTATACAGCAAACCATGAAGTGTTTTATCGTGTTCGCATTTTTCCTAGTATCAATTAATGGTTTCTATTAATTAATAAATATCAAAACATCTCTATATTAATAAATAATATATATAATAATAAACGATATATATTTATAAAATGTATCATAATTATCTTCATATTTGTTGAATATTAATTTCTATATACTCTAAAGGTCAGTTGGATTGCCCTCCATCGGGAAGATTTCCATGGATAACGTCCACAATTTCCGTTTATTCTCCGTGGCAAAACTATACACTACCGAACAATAAATGTTGCGATGCTGTCGACCCCAATACTTCAGTAGATTTTGATGGTAAGCCTTTGTAAATATGATTATATACGATAAATCTGTACCCATTTAATGTTACTTTATTTCCGTATAGTCGAATGTTCTCTATGCTACGGCCGCACGAAATCTACTCCCGGATTTATGTTGAACCCAAACAACTGTCAAAAGTTCTACATGTGCGTGCCTAACGTAAATGGCGGATTCACTGCCTACAACATGACCTGTCCCGACTGCTTATTCTGGGATGACGATAAGCTCACTTGCGTCGAAGTTGACACCAGTTGCCGAGTTTCAGTATCGGTACCCACCGGCACACCGAACCCAAAATGTCAGTAATAGAAAATATATTCTTCAGAATGTGTCTTATTAAAACTAAATATTATATAGTTTGTTAAATATTATATAGTTTAACCGAGTTTTAGATATAAATATTACTATTATTATATATTCCACCATTGTATGCATATAACTTCATACTAATAACATGATTGTAGTCACTCACGAACCACTGGTATCTTGTATTAACTTCGAGAACGCAAACGACTTGTCCACTGATGGTATGTACGTAATGAACAATGGTGTTCACGTGGTAACCAACGGTATTGACGGAATTCCAGCAAACTTCTGTCCCGAGGGTAGCAGTTGCGGTTACTTTAACTCTAGTCAACTCGAAATACCCTTCTTCGCTAACAATTACTATAGCTTACCAAATCTGAAAGTTACCTTCAATATGTTTTCTACAAAAGCCTTAACATATTATGAGGTTAATTCGCAGAATACATTAATTTAATATAATTATATATGTAATTGATTTTCAATCTATATAATCAATATTTAATTTAATAATATTAGTAAACTCTCTCTTAGGGTATTTTAAGCAATGATTGCTTTAATAATAAGCATGGTCTCGAATATAATTCGTTCAGTTTTGGAATATGGAATGGTGTAGGCAATGCCTTTATTACCGAAACAGATAACACAGTAAAAAATGTATTGAATGGAGTAAGTAAATATATATATTAATATTTATATATTCAATAACAATGCAATAATAAAAACTGTATTTCATTTTCTAATGGACTAGTTTTCTATTATTATTTAAATTATAAATTGTATATAATTAATGATGTTATATAAATGACTATGTGTATATTTTTAAATACCATATTTAGTACACTAAAAATTCATGGACAAATGTCACAATGGATTTTACCGGAGATCAATTAATTCTTTCTATTGGTACCAACGTAAAATATGTTAATCTAACAGGTTTATTAATGCTATGATTATTTTCTTTATATTTATATTGTAACGTATACGTTACTAAGTAAATAGCTCAATTGGATGTTAGGCCATTTGTAAATCACAAACAAATAATTTGTATATTGTAAAAATCGACATTACACGCACCGTTACTAAATAACTGGAAATATAGTGAATTAATAGAATAATTCAACAACTCCTATTATTAGATATACTATATTATATAAATAGAATGGAATATTGGATATCTACATATAACAATAGTGAATTTGAATAACATAAAATACAAGATAAGCATACCTTTCAGATTCATATAGACTTCGACAAAGCCATTGTCCATTAGTTATAGGATCAATAATTAAAGAAGCGGCATTGACGTATTTCCACGGATTCCTCGATAATGTTAGTATTAACTACTAAATATATGTTTAATGAATTATGATATATGATATATGATATACGATATATCGATATACGAAAATGATTAATTTAATCATAATATTAAACAATTTTATCTTCAATATATTATTTAGTAAGTCCTGTTAAACATAATAGATCACAATCAATACCGTTAAATGTTATGATAACTATAGCTATTATTAACGACATTTAATAGACTTCATATATTAACAATATGTTAAGAGAAACATTTAATAATTTTACACAATATATATATGTATTTTTCTGCCGAGATATTTATTTGTCGTTTATATCGAATGAACAATGATTTATTCTAATTCTATCTTGATGTTTATATTTCCCCTAACAGCTATGTTTCTATATTGATTATGAAGTTTGATCAGAATATCGATGAAGAATACATTTAAAGATTTAATATTAATAAATCTATAAATTATACATTATATTCAACATTTTATATATTATCGTTCATATTTCTATACATTTAGTATATTACATAATAATGGCAAATTAATATTTATAAGACTAATTTTTAAAAGAGGATATATTAACTACTAAGTCAAATTAATATGTATTATAATATTTAAAATGAGGATTCATTAATTATATAAAGAATATTAATTGTATAATTTTTTAATATGAACATATGCATATGATATAGGTATTAGGCAATATCTATATTATTAACTTGATATACTGATCATTTGAACATATGCATATGATATGGTATTTATTCAATATATATTACAACCCTGATATATGATTATTAGAAAGAACAAAAATATATACAAAATATGGATTTAGAATAAAATGTTATACCACATTTTCATTTTATTAAATATATCTTTAATAAGAAAAAATAGTTGTTTAGATAAATAGTTGTTTAGTCAATTGGAATTCTTAGATATATTTCATTTTCGCAGTTTCCCAATGTGTAAATATGTTGTATGTATACGTAAAATATGATTAGGCAAGCACCCTTATTACCATCGATAATGATTTATATTTTTATGCAAACGACTTATCCAATGTTGGTATATACGTAATGAATAAGGGTGTTCACGTGGTGACCAACGATATTGATCTAACAAACTTCTGTCCCGAGTGTAGCAGTTGCGGTTACTTTAACTCTAGTCAACTCGAAATACCCTTCTTCGCTAACAATTACTATAGCTTACCAAAGTCTGAAAGTTACCTTCGATATGTTTTCTACAGAATGCTCAAATTAATATAAGGTTAATTCGCAGAATAATCGCAGAATTAATTTAATATAATTATATATGTAATTGTTTTCAATTTAATAATCAATATTTAAAGTTAATAATATTAGTAAACTTTCTCGTAGGGTATTTTAAGCAATAATTACTTTAATGATAATAATGGTATCGAATATAATGTGTTCAGTGTACACTGTACAGTGTACACTATACAGTGTACACTGTATTTTTACACTGTATTTATATAATATATTATATACATATGTATTGAGGTCAATAAATTGATGTATATATGAAATACAGTTGTATATGAATTATATTAATAATTTTAAAAGTTTAATAAGTATTTAGATATATCATATATTATCACTTTCTTACAATAAATAAAATTCTAATTTCGTATAATCTATTTGTCATTCATAATTAAAGTAAACATATTCCTCATATCAATCAAATATTTATAAATATTTTGATTCAATATTTTTTAAATTGGATTATATTATTTAATATACATTTTAAAATTATATTAGATAAATATGCATTTATGATTGTTATTGATTATAAGTTTAAATTAAACAATTATATATATACACAACTTATTATTAATATCAGATTTTTATTATAAAATATAAATATATAATTAATTATTAGTAAACATAATACAAAGAGATTTAATACAAATTGATATCACATATTTATGTATAATAAGTTATCACATAATACAACAAATAATCACTTATATTATGAATTATAATTATAGTTTAATGTATATTTAGTAATAGTGTATACACATTATTATTACATTATTAGTTGATTTAGTTTTCGTCATATTTACAAAGAAAATAAAAGAGGTCAGGTCATAGTAACCAAATTGCATAAATGACAAAATTGCACACGACAATAGTACTGCTATATCGTGATAAATTGATATATTAACAACTGCAATACTATGATATAACCCCCAGTGTGAAGGACTTAAGAGCTGCACTTGCTTACAATACTATAACACTAACCCCCAGAATGTATAATATATGAACTATTTTTAATATAGAATATATAAACTGCACTAGGCTACAATACTATTTTTTAATTTTAATTAAATTATGTTGATTTGTGAATAATATTATAAACTTAGTTAGAATTAATTGGTTAATTAGTTTTTTTTATTAATTATGACACTTCCCCTTTGTTCGAAACCAAATCAAAATGGACGTTAAATTAAATTGTAGTATATTTATATACCAATGTTCATCATGCAATGATAACATGTAATAGCTATAAGTATAGAATACTATATATAGTGTGTGTTTAAATCACTGAATTGAATTAAATGAATTGAATCGAGAATATTTTAAAATATTTTATTTTATAATATATTATTTTTAAAATTTATATTCATAAATATATAATATATTTTATAATCTTATACAATCATTATATACTTATTGCAAGGCATAATATATACTACTGATTAATGTATAATATATATATATATATATATATATATATAAATATACTATTAGTAATAGTGTTGGTACTAATTACTATATTCAATAATATATATAAACTTTGCATTAATTTATTTTCATTATTGCGAATATACATTATCAAACTATATTGAATATACAGGAAATTGAATACATATTTAAATAAGAGGTAAAGAGGAGTGATGTATGGAAGTTTTTTTATATTGTATATCAGAAAGGTTATATATTAAAACAACTAGGTAAAATTATTAGCGAAATATGTAGATTATAGCATACATTTTCGAATATACACCTCTTACAGTCTTAAATTGCATAAACGCACATATAGAGTATACTTTTTGATGTATTAAAGTAACTATATAAAATTATTATATTTTATATTATAAAAATGTACTATATATTTATAATTTCCTAGATATAGATTTAATATTCTTTGATGTTCTATATAAAATTAGAATATTAAATTAGAATGAATCCAGGTGAAAATAAAGAAGGGCAATAAAAATTAACTAAGTGAAATGGACATATTTCTATGGATCCAGCATAAACGTCCAAAGCGAATATCTGTTTATATTCATATAAATTTTAAAAATTATCAAATAATATTAAAATTAATAATATGTAAAGTATCGATTTGGGTTCGTTATTATATTACAATTAAATTTATTCTCTAAATTACCATTGAAAGATTACAGAAGAATTAATAGAAACTGCCGTCGATATCATTTGAGTCTGGTCCTCGCATGTGGTGGAAAAAAACTAATAAGCCAATATTACTTAGAATGGCATGTTACCATTTAGTTATTTAGGGTGCATCAGTCGCACGTGAGCGAATATTTTCTTCAAGTAGAAATATGTTATCATTGTCTAGAAACAGATTGACCGATAAAAACTTACATATGCTTACATTTTTGTAAATAAATAATAAGTAAAATTATTACTTATTTGTATTATTAAAAATGTAAGCATATGAAGATTTTATCACCTATCTCATTGTAGATGATTATAAAATATTCGCTCATTTTTAATTATAAATACTATTTTTATATATATTATACAAATTTGTATTTTTATCATCATTTTATATTAAATTTAATTAAGTTTCTTTGTGATTTACTGATTAACTTTCTAATTTATTAATTATTATATAATAATATTTCCAAAATATATCGAATATACTAAATTAATTCGCAATCACATTTAAATATATAATTTTCGCTTTTGATACTGTTTGGATACTTTGATTTTAGCTTTTGATACGGTTTCGAAACTTTGATTTTAGCTTTTGATACTCTTTCGAAACTTTGATTTTAGCTTTTAATACTGTTTCGATACTTCGACTATGGGTATCATTTACAACCCTAATATATATATATATATATATATAAGTTAACTTATGTTGACTTTTTTTTATTTAAACCGATATTACTAATAATTTCCTATATTTATAGTTAGAAAAATATCATATTCGTGAAATGTCTAACAAGCTAGTCTAAAATGTAATTTATAAATAAAAGATCCTAAAAATTAGTAGATTGATTTATACATTTTTAATATTTATACAACCCCGGGATTGTATTGACGATTAAACAATTGTAAAATAATACTTGGATTAACCTATGTTTTTTATGTGTTACTCAACACAAGATTGTGAAAAAATACTTGGCTTAAACTGTATTTTATATGTGTTACTCAATACAAGATTGTGAAATAATACCTGGTTTAACCAGTGTTTTGTGTGTTACTCGTGTTAACAGGTGTATTTTGTGTGTACATTTAACTAGTGTTGTAAAACACACAGTAACACAATATTGTGTTGATTTTAAAAAAACGTAGGTTAACCCAAATATTATTTCACAATTATTTACTGGGATAGTAGTTAATTTACAAATAATTAAAAATATGCAATCATAAATAGAATAAAATAAAATGTTAGCATCATTTAATATGGCTAATGTATCATTAGCCCAAGTAACGACTGATTAATACATTTAATATAAAAATATAAAATCTATAATAATTCAAAAAAATTTCTATTACCTAAAACTATCTTTATATTACAATAATATAAACACACTTAATTTTAAAGTCTATCATAGAGGCTAAATAACGACTAGGTTGCTTGTGGTACATATTTTGTATATCATAATGTATTTATTAACTTTTTCAAGAGTTAGTACTTGATCATGATAGATGATACTCGATTAAACCTTATGATACTCGAATGTTATCTTTCAGATTTTGTAAACTATCGTTATTGTTCGCGACTATGGATATTTATAATTTATTTTAGTAAAATAATATTGTACTGTTACACTCGTAACATATTTATAATGGTACACCATTAAGACCACTTAATATGAAATATATAAAAGTCCACCTATATATATTTCGAATTCCGGAGAGAGAAAAATACATATGCCTCGAAGAATTGTTGAACTTTCTAGATAATCATCTAAAGATTATAAGTTTCATGTCAATTTTGCAATATTCCTTTTAGAAAATATCCATGAACAACCAGTTATGTGGTCTAGAATTTGCAATGCATCTACATCGTTGTGTGCTATGTTATGGCATATTTAGAGGATCTATTTGAGGTCATTGTTATTTCCATCATATTTATATTATTTAAAACACAATTTCATAATCTCTATATTTAGTTACTCTTGAATTCACTAGAAGTCCATCGATATAATGTATCTAATTATAATATACAGATAACTAAATACACGGATAGTTTATAAATGTTGAAGATATATCGAATACCCCGTGTATACCTAATACATATTAGTATTACTATTAATAAATATATTATATGTATATTATGTTCTAATTATTTTAAACAATGTCAAGTTATAATATATAACTTCTTCTGCAATTCAATATTTGATGAACGAATTCGATGCTTCATGTATATATATGGAAAAATTTAATTTTTTATATAAGAAATAATTTAAAGTTATTTATTGAAATTATTCTACTGCATTATCATAGTGCAATAACCTATTTTTATTATGTAATTTATATCATATTTTATCATTATAATTTATAATTATATGGATTTAATTTCTTTTATCAAAATTAATTTCTATTAATAGTCATTACATCAATGGTAACTTGATATACCAGTCTAATACGCACATATTAATATATCATACATTTAACCTTTTTTCCTATATTTATAGTTTTTATAAATATCTATAATATATTATTACATGCCCATATGTCCACATAATAACAAGTATATTTGTTTAAATAGCCATGATAACTGGATTATAATCACTCACAAAGTTAGTCGTTATACATATAGTATTTAACATCATTTTTCTATTTATATTAATTTAATTTTCATTTCTAAATGAATATATAAATATATATATATATATATATATATATATATCATTTATATCAAAAACTTCTATACAGCAAACCATGAAGTGTTTTATCGTGCTCGCATTTTTCCTAGTATCAATTAATGGTTTCTATTAATTAATAAATATCAAAACATCTCTATATTAATAAATAATATATATAATAATAAACGATATATATTTATAAAATGTATCATAATTATCTTCATATTTGTTGAATATTAATTTCTATATACTCTAAAGGTCAGTTGGATTGCCCTCCATCGGGAAGATTTCCATGGATAACGTCCACAATTTCCGTTTATTCTCCGTGGCAAAACTATACACTACCGAACAATAAATGTTGCGATGCTGTCGACCCCAATACTTCAGTAGATTTTGATGGTAAGCCTTTGTAAATATGATTATATACGATAAATCTGTACCCATTTAATGTTACCTTATTTCCGTATAGTCGAATGTTCTCTATGCTACGGCCGCACGAAATCTACTCCCGGATTTATGTTGAACCCAAACAACTGTCAAAAGTTCTACATGTGCGTGCCTAACGTAAATGGCGGATTCACTGCCTACAACATGACCTGTCCCGACTGCTTATTCTGGGATGACGATAAGCTCACTTGCGTCGAAGTTGACACCAGTTGCCGAGTTTCAGTATCGGTACCCACCGGCACACCGAACCCAAAATGTCAGTAATAGAAAATATATTCTTCAGAATGTGTCTTATTAAAACTAAATATTATATAGTTTGTTAAATATTATATAGTTTAACCGAGTTTTAGATATAAATATTACTATTATTATATATTCCACCATTGTATGCATATAACTTCATACTAATAACATGATTGTAGTCACTCACGAACCACTGGTATCTTGTATTAACTTCGAGAACGCAAACGACTTGTCCACTGATGGTATGTACGTAATGAACAATGGTGTTCACGTGGTAACCAACGGTATTGACGGAATTCCAGCAAACTTCTGTCCCGAGGGTAGCAGTTGCGGTTACTTTAACTCTAGTCAACTCGAAATACCCTTCTTCGCTAACAATTACTATAGCTTACCAAATCTGAAAGTTACCTTCAATATGTTTTCTACAAAAGCCTTAACATATTATGAGGTTAATTCGCAGAATACATTAATTTAATATAATTATATATGTAATTGATTTTCAATCTATATAATCAATATTTAATTTAATAATATTAGTAAACTCTCTCTTAGGGTATTTTAAGCAATGATTGCTTTAATAATAAGCATGGTCTCGAATATAATTCGTTCAGTTTTGGAATATGGAATGGTGTAGGCAATGCCTTTATTACCGAAACAGATAACACAGTAAAAAATTTATTGAATGGAGTAAGTAAATATATATATTAATATTTATATATTCAATAACAATGCAATAATAAAAACTGTATTTCATTTTCTAATGGACTAGTTTTCTATTATTATTTAAATTATAAATTGTATATAATTAATGATGTTATATAAATGACTATGTGTATATTTTTAAATACCATATTTAGTACACTAAAAATTCATGGACAAATGTCACAATGGATTTTACCGGAGATCAATTAATTCTTTCTATTGGTACCAACGTAAAATATGTTAATCTAACAGGTTTATTAATGCTATGATTATTTTCTTTATATTTATATTGTAACGTATACGTTACTAAGTAAATAGCTCAATTGGATGTTAGGCCATTTGTAAATCACAAACAAATAATTTGTATATTGTAAAAATCGACATTACACGCACCGTTACTAAATAACTGGAAATATAGTGAATTAATAGAATAATTCAACAACTCCTATTATTAGATATACTATATTATATAAATAGAATGGAATATTGGATATCTACATATAACAATAGTGAATTTGAATAACATAAAATACAAGATAAGCATACCTTTCAGATTCATATAGACTTCGACAAAGCCATTGTCCATTAGTTATAGGATCAATAATTAAAGAAGCGGCATTGACGTATTTCCACGGATTCCTCGATAATGTTAGTATTAACTACTAAATATATGTTTAATGAATTATGATATATGATATATGATATACGATATATCGATATACGAAAATGATTAATTTAATCATAATATTAAACAATTTTATCTTCAATATATTATTTAGTAAGTCCTGTTAAACATAATAGATCACAATCAATACCGTTAAATGTTATGATAACTATAGCTATTATTAACGACATTTAATTGACTTCATATATTAACAATATGTTAAGAGAAACATTTAATAATTTTACACAATATATATATGTATTTTTCTGCCGAGATATTTATTTGTCGTTTATATCGAATGAACAATGATTTATTCTAATTCTATCTTGATGTTTATATTTCCCCTAACAGCTATGTTTCTATATTGATTATGAAGTTTGATCAGAATATCGATGAAGAATACATTTAAAGATTTAATATTAATAAATCTATAAATTATACATTATATTCAACATTTTATATATTATCGTTCATATTTCTATACATTTAGTATATTACATAATAATGGCAAATTAATATTTATAAGACTAATTTTTAAAAGAGGATATATTAACTACTATGTCAAATTAATATGTATTATAATATTTAAAATGAGGATTCATTAATTATATAAAGAATATTAATTGTATAATTTTTTAATATGAACATATGCATATGATATAGGTATTAGGCAATATCTATATTATTAACTTGATATACTGATCATTTGAACATATGCATATGATATGGTATTTATTCAATATCTATTACAACCCTGATATATGATTATTAGAAAGAACAAAAATATATACAAAATATGGATTTAGAATAAAATGTTATACCACATTTTCATTTTATTAAATATATCTTTAATAAGAAAAAATAGTTGTTTAGAGTCAATTGGAATTCTTAGATATATTTCATTTTCGCTGTTTCCCAATGTGTAAATATGTTGTATGTATACGTAAAATATGATTAGGCAAGCACCCTTATTACCATCGATAATGATTTATATTTTTATGCAAACGACTTATCCAATGGTGGTATATACGTAATGAATAAGGGTGTTCACGTGGTGACCAACGATATTGATCTAACAAACTTCTGTCCCGAGGGTAGCAGTTGCGGTTACTTTAACTCTAGTCAACTCGAAATACCCTTCTTCGCTAACAATTACTATAGCTTACCAAAGTCTGAAAGTTACCTTCGATATGTTTTCTACAGAATGCTCAAATTAATATAAGGTTAATTCGCAGAATAATCGCAGAATTAATTTAATATAATTATATATGTAATTGTTTTCAATTTAATAATCAATATTTAAAGTTAATAATATTAGTAAACTTTCTCGTAGGGTATTTTAAGCAATAATTACTTTAATGATAATAATGGTATCGAATATAATGTGTTCAGTGTACACTGTACAGTGTACACTGTACTCTGTACACTGTACACTGTACTCTGTACACTGTACTCTGTACACTGTACTCTGTACACTGTACTCTGTACACTGTACTCTGTACACTGTACTCTGTACACTGTACTCTGTACACTGTACTCTGTACACTGTACTCTGTACTCTGTACACTGTACTCTGTACACTGTACTCTGTACACTGTACTCTGTACACTGTACTCTGTACACTGTACTCTGTACACTGTACTCTGTACACTGTACTCTGTACACTGTACTCTGTACACTGTACACTGTACACTGTACTCTGTACACTGTACTCTGTACACTGTACTCTGTACTCTGTACACTGTACTCTGTACTCTGTACAATGTACTCTGTACACTGTACTCTGTACTCTGTACACTGTACTCTGTACTCTGTACACTGTACTCTGTACTCTGTACACTGTACTCTGTACTCTGTACACTGTACTCTGTACTCCGTACTCTGTACTCCGTACTCTTTACACCGTACTCCGTACACCGTACTCCGTACACCGTACTCCGTACTCCGTACACCGTACTCTGTACAACACTTTTTACAATAAAAATTGCAAAATTATAAATTGTATTTGTAGCTATGAAATAACTTAACTATAAGGCAATCTAATTGACAATTACATACAATTTAATTGAGATAGAGAATATATAAAAATAATATTACTGCATAGTTAAAATGTAAGAGGATTTTGAATCTTTAAATAATTTTATTATAATTACATTGTAAAATCTTGTTTAGAATTAAAATGTGGCATACATTTTCTGAAATGTATTGTCATTCGTATTCTCTGGTCACGTTCTTTGGGGTCAGCTAATTTGGTAGCTGTTTCAGAAACCAGTCTTATCGTTCTTTCGACATGCTGGGAATGACACGGTATATCTGGAAAATCAAATATATCAATATTTTCAACTGTGTATGTTCTCAGGTCTTCTGTTGAATAGCTACGAGTTAGAATTGGTTCGAGCCAATCATCAACATATAAAACGAGATTATAATAATGTGTCGCATTAAAATCAATTTTTGGTAAACGGAAATATCGTATTCCATCTTTTTCACCATTTACTCTAGCTTGTAAAATACGTTTTACAGCTTCAATCCTTACACTTGGAATGGTATCAGAAAGCATTCCAATTAAAATCAATTCTGTATGTAATAAAAATGAATTGCAAGATATCGTCCGAAAACATTCATCTCTAATTAATTCGCAATCTAACTTATTTTTTCAATCGTCTGCATTTTTGCGTCTCTTTGTTGTACTAAATTGTCAGATATATATGTATAATGTTGTAAAATGTCTAAATATGTTGGAAGCTGACGATTACTCATCATTCTTGGTTTAAATAAAGTATAAAATGGAGATTTATTGCGTAAATTCATTGTGAAAAATAAAAATATTTTAAATATATAGCATAAACAAAGAATAATAAAATGGCGGAAATAATAGGGTAAACAAGTATTTATTTATTTTGAATGGGAAATTTTTCTTAAAAATACTTATAATTTATAATTTTGAAAAAGTCGATAAATTCAGACTTCTGGCGTTAACTTAATATTGCAAATAATTTTTTTTTAATTATATGATTAATTTTTATATGCCTTAAAGTTTATATGCTGAGTGAGCCAGTTAATTCTGAAAAAAGTGATCCACCCTACTGTACAGTGTACAATGTACAGGCTGCTAAAATGTACAGTGTACATTTTTGTAACAGAATATTATGTATGTATTCTTCATTGAGATATCATTAATTAATAGTTTATTAAATAACTTATATGTGATTATACGTGAAAATATAATTATAATAACCATACAAGCGTAAACACCACAATTGTACGAATCTTTTTGTTCATATAAATTTTCGTAAGATAAAGTGAATACAATATTTAATAATTTTGATAGATAAACCCTACAAATGTTAATAAAATTAGTAATTTTAGTTATATATATATTATGAATATTTTATCAGTCAATGTCACAGTGATATTGTAGTGAATAACAATTAATCTACGACTTCACAGTATAAATATACCTATTGAATTGAATTAAATATGTGTTTATAAGATGTGTTATCACAAAATGTATTATTTAATAAATAAAATAATATATCATTTGCTAGAATAAAAAAACTCATTATAGAAGATGTTTTTGAAAATAAATATTACTGATTTCAATGAAATTTTGAATTCGAAATTCACATGTAAAAATTTGAATTTTAATTCAAAATACTTTAGACACGCCAATAAGTAAATAAATAAATTTATCAATATAATATTTTATAAAAATATTATAGTAAAAATGTATTTTAATACAAAATAACTATAAATGCAATTAGTATTTTTATAGTTTGTACTATATATTTTTAAATAATTGATTTGTAAATGTATACAAAAATATCTGATTATGTCACATGTTATAATCCATATTGCATAGCAATCCATATTGCATACGACAGCGAGTTCAAATTGTGCAGCGTAATTTCAAGTCCACTCTAAATCTAATTCAGTGAAATAAACCACACCTATTTTATGAATCAAGTGAATACATACTCCCATTTAATTCTTGCATCTAGTTTTATTTAATTATTTGCATTTACCATTTAACTGCCGTGGATAACTTTATATAACTTTATATTGTGTACTATATTATATGTTACATATGCATATATAGTCAAAGCACTTTGCTATATTGATAAACATATGTATTTAAGTTACATATATACCTATATATCATATATATGTATATATGTATACATTATATATGTATATATATACATATATATATATATATATATATATATATATATATATATATATATATATATATATATGTATGTATATATTGATTCGACAATATTTATGAAGATTCTGTAGCCACACATTTGAAGGAATCCGTAGAATACAACTGGTAATAAAGAATAACAATTATCAGAATAAAAATTAAACATTATTCATGTAGGTCTTATTTTAGACAAACTTATTATTTGTTAACCAATACCATCATCATTCTTCACTAATTGAACACGATACAATTGGTGATTCAGATCATTTGATTCTTTTTTTAATAGTTAAAATAATATTTTAATTAATATTATAGGAATTTTACAATTAATTCCAGAAAGTAATTATAAAAAACATATAAAATATAATTATGCTTTTTTATTTAATTTAAATAATATTAATTGTATTTTGTTCATATTCTTTTGAAGTAATAGCATATACAATTCGTTATAATTATATATTTATATATTGCTATAATAATATGTAATGTTATATGAAAATAATTTTATTTTTCTCTAGAGGTGTACACACTGAAAAAACGCGTCGTTTTACGCGTCGTTTTTCCGATCGGAAAAACGTAAAATATAAAAATGGATTTATATATTTGATTGCCAAATATTTATAAATAAATATAAATTATTTGTGACAATTAATTAAATGCTTTTCTTTTTTATATTCATCTCTTGAATGAAGTCAAATGTTTTTTCAGATAATATTTTAAGAATATCTGACGTATCTTTAGATTTAACCGCATGTTTATCGATTAGTTGACCAAGCGATGCACACAAATCTACTGTTACCGATTGATCCTTATTTTCTAAGAATTCTATTTTATTTAATATTTCTTCATCTAGATTTATATTCTTATTTCTTTTTCCAAGTTTTCTAAATTTATCACTGAATCTGTATTAATGTTAATTCATATGATATGAATTTAGCAACATAGTATATAAACAATAACACATGCTATAATTATTAAAATACCTCTGCGATAAGTGTGGTTTAGAAAGGGCTAGCTGCGATGTACTCGGAGTCGACTGAATAGAGTCTGGTGTTACGCAACTCAAAATCAGTGGATCCGAATTTACTGGACTATATCAGAACATTCTGATTCAGAGATTACTCCAGATTCTGATTCGAGGATTACTCTATCTACTAATAGCGGAGATCCTGGTTCTTCCACTTCTACAATATTAAGTAACTGTACCTCTTTATGTATAAATAATAATTTTTTTAATACTATTTATTATTAATTATTATTAATGTGTGATTAATACAGATTATTAAAATATACTTAAATACAAACTCTCTGAAATATTATAAATATCCGAAGAAATGGTTGTTCGATTTTCTAAAGTTTCATTAATAAATTTCATGTCTAAGTAATTATATATTGATATGTTTAATATAAAATTATATAGTGGATATAATTCTTTAAAATATTTACAATATACTTGAATAATATATAAAAATGCGAACGCGTAGTGCGAGCTGACGGTCTAGCGAATTCGATAATACAGATTTGTTGTAATAATACAAAAAATTTTCTTCCCCGAAAATGTCTTTTTACCCTATTTTCAGCTTTCGTCATGGTAGCTCAACATATCCTTAGGATATATTTTTTAACGTTGGGAGATAGTAAACTCGGTGAGTTTCGGAGTTAACGCGTTTTTGAAAAAACGTTCTACATCCTCGGCCTCGTACGAGGAACGGAGTACCGAGTTTTTTATTTGTTATATCGGTTAAGTATACTTAATCGACGCTTAACTAATACAATCTTTACCGATACGTTTTCGAAAATTCTAAGACGGTCACCCTCTTCTCCGCGAGGTATTTAGCGGATACGACTTAGGATCTCAATATTTTTAGATTTAGTTTATATTAGTACGGTAATATTGATCTAATTACGCCCGCCTAGCCTATTATATATATATATATATATATCTATATATATACATATTTATACTTATATATATATATATATATATATATATATATATATATATATATATATATATATATATATATATATATATATACATATACGTATACATATTTATATATTATATATAAGTATAAATATAATATATAATAACTATATAGATATTAATAATATAGAATCATATATTATATATTGTATATAGCTTATATTTTATATATAGCTTTATATTATTTACATTGGTAAATTTAACTATATATACATATTTATATAGTTATAATATATCTATATATCAAGTATTTATATAATATACTATCGTATATTATATAAATATATATTATATATTTAAGTTGTAGATTAATATATATAAGTATATATATTATATATACTAATAATAGTGTGTTATATAGTATATATTGTATATGGCTTATATTTTATATATAGATTTATATATAATTTATATATTTATATATATATAATTTATATATATATATATAGATTGATATATAATTATATTATTAGATGCGAAATTACTACACGTGTTTTAAAATATGTACAGGATTTAATGAACACGTTGGTTTATCGGCGAATAAAGTCGACCCGAAATAAGATTAATAAAAATTGATAACGGATTCGGAATCCTTACCTCCGATTATATAAGATGGCTATTTCCATAATCTATAAAAATAATATTTGTGTTTCTTCAAAAAAGTTACTGTCAATTTAAAAAATTTTATATTTGACTTAGAAATTTAAACCTGTTGATAGATAATTGATAATTTATATATATCTTATGCACATTTATATTCGATAAATCAATTTTTAGTACCGTAAATATGTAGTAAATTTGAAAAATCACCTTTTTAGATTTTACATTTTTGGAGACGATTTTCGGGTATTAATTTAGATATTTTGAAAATAACTAAATCATTTGTCTTAGAGTTCGTCCGTATCTTACTCTAATTATATCGATATCAATATTTCTTATAATAAGTTTCGAGATAATCAAAGTTATATTTTTAGAAATTTTTCGAAATCGAAATTCGAGTATTTCGATGAATCATGCAGCGCCCTCAATATTTATATACGTATATTATATGAACATAGCCCGAGATTAAATATATATTATTTTACTTTTAAAATAACCTATAAAGAACTAAACCCAAATCCAAACCCAAACCCCAACATACATCCAAATCGAACCCTAAAACCAAACATTATAATTATTGTATACAATATTGTATAATTATTGTATACAATATCTTCATATATATATGAAGATAGCCTGAAATTAAATATATACCTCAAATAAAACTCAAATCCAAACCTAAAACTAAACTCAAATCTAAAACTAAGTCCTAAACAGAATCCAAACCAAAAACATAAACCCAAATAATATAATTATAGTATATAGTATATGTATAGCAATACATCCGTAAATTGGCACTATTTTACTATACATATATATGTATATGTACATATATATATATATATATATATATATATATATATATATATATATATATCTTTGAAAAGTATAACTCAATACAGTGTATAAATTATATACATATATGTCAACAACATAGATACGCTCTAATGAAGTAAGTATGAAATTATGCTAAAGTTAAGCTAGTTAATAATAGCAATAGTTATTGTTATAAATCGATCCTAGAAATTGTATTCATTTAAATTTCATCTATTAACTTTGAAATTTTTAAGAATTAATTAATACATTTTTTTTCATATACAAATATATGACATGAAGTGTACACAATAAATCATAATTACTCCTTAACAATAGAACATTAATAGGCATTTGATATTATTATTAAAGTATGGTTATTACATGTATATTATTTATAAAATATAAATACACATTTTAATATATATTCACTACATATAGATATGCTATATATATATAGAAATATTGCATCATATTTTGATTATCCTGTATTTGGACTTTTGTATTTTAATAATTCTTAAAATGATATTATAAATCACTATGCATTAAATTATATAATTTAACAGATACCTATAATTATACCGTAGTTTAAAACAAACACACCTCTGATATTATATTCTATTGTTAGTTATTTTAAATTACTCTAATTTAATGAATATAATTTGCTTCGAGTTGCGATTTATAGATTTATCATTTGAATATGAAATCATTATATTATATAATGTTAATTATAATATCGAAAATAATAATAATTGTTACATTTTCATCAAATGTTTGCTATTTATAAATAACTTTTTTTATAAATAATATTTTCAATAAATTTAATATATATGCGATGTATGTTATTCCTGAAAACTATTTCATGTTTATATTACCAACGCTTTCCATTATGGAAATAAGTAAATTATATCATTATAGGTATATGAAGTTTCATCAATTGGCTATTAAATTGTAGAAATATTACACATAATCAATATAAACCATTGAATTAACACACTTTAGAAATATTAATGGTCAATGAATTTATAATTATGAACTCATAAACATTATTATTATTAGTATATATTGTATTATATTCTAATAATAATAGTCATATTATCACTATGAAATTAATCTACATTATCTACATAATTGAGTATAATAATCGAAATAATAGATATAAATATCATCAATCTTTATAAATATATATATATCTTGTAAACCGATATGATATACCAATAGTGAATAGCATTTTGTGTTCAAAATAGCCTGACGACCATATTATATGGAAGGGTGCATACATGATAAATCATGTATGTTTTTTTATCTATATACCATAGCCCATATACCATATACCATATACCATCCATATACCATATACCATAGCCTAGTAGCTTAAGTTACACGTATTTACTAATTTTATCAACTTAATTATATATTACTACTAACCATAACAATATATACATAATTTTCCAGAAGATATTAATATCGAGTCGTTGTATATATTTTAAAAATCTCTAGTTATATTTGTATGTTTTACTTTTATATATTAATATGCACTTTATATTATACATTGTATATGGTAGAAGATACAATGCGCATTCTATAATGTATAATGTACATTGTACAGCATACATTGTAATCCGCTATTGTTAAAAAACATAGATATAGTGATATTAATGATTAATTAAGAATTCATGAAGTCAAGAATTCACGAATATATCTTGATTATATCGCCATGTACCCCAAATGAAAGCACTAAATTACCGTAGCTAAATATAGTAGTGTACCCTAATTAAAATGTTATCATATTTCCTATTTAAAATGCATCCGTGTAACTTAATTAAAATATTTCCATGTATACATAAATTAGGGTATACCATAATTTAGAAATTGCAAACAAATATAACATAAATTAAAATATACTCTATAATGTAATAATAATATATACAAATATATACATTTATTTATTTAATAAATATAGACACATATATTTATAATCATATAAGTTAATGTGTTATTTTCATATTTTAGAAATACATATTGTGATATAAAAATAAAATGATATTGTATGTATAAAAGAAATATCAGACTATAAATAAAAAATATAAAAACAGGAAAAACAGGAAAAATACGAATATTTGTTAATATCTCTAGAAAAATTAATAATATTATTATGAAAATTCCACTTTTTGATATAATGGATGACATATTATGTTTTACTTATGAAATATTAGTTTTTATGTTAAGCATTATTACGTACAAATAATAATAATTATCACAAAACTATTAACTATAATAATTTGAATATACATAGATGTTTGATATATTATAAATAGTAAATGCCCCTTACTATATAAATAAATTACTATAAAGGTATTAAAATTAATAAT
This sequence comes from Osedax frankpressi, assembly GCA_964035775.1. NCBI lineage: Eukaryota > Metazoa > Annelida > Polychaeta > Sabellida > Siboglinidae > Osedax > Osedax frankpressi. The sequence continues at coordinate 25,607,068 of OZ038312.1, forward strand.
TTAAACTACGAAATAACTACGACTAGTCATCAATAATAGCTATTACGTTAATCGAACATAAGATATATGTATTGTATCAAAACTGACCGAGTACTAGAATCGAAAGCAAAATAGAATAGGAATTGTTGAAAATACGATGTTCTCGTTTGTCGTCAAATTTTAATAACTATTACCTATGGATAAACGAATTAAAATATATTTTTATTAAACGTCTATTTTTTTTCGAATCGTATTTCTATTATACCGTATAATCTATTATATTCTATTATACATCAAACATAATTTGTTACAATTTAGAAATATAACACCTACCTAGCATTTAATAAGCTATAAAAATGATACATATTTGCATCTAATTAGCAATATTTGTAAACAATGTTGTTAATTAAATGAGATTTAAGTTGCTAAATAAATACACATTTAGATGAAATGTTGCTATTTATTAGTAAAAAGATGCAAAAAAGATAAAATATTACTATTTAATTTCTAGAAAGATGCACAAAAGATGAAATAGTGCTATTTAATTACTATACAGATTTAAAAAAGATGAAATGTTTCTATTTAATTGTTAGAAATATGCACAAAAGATGAAAAGCTGCTATTTAATTACTAGAAAGATACACAAAAGATAAAATATTGCTATTTAATTGCTAAAAAGATGCATAATAGATGAAATGTTGCTAGGTTATTGCTAGAAAGATGCAAAAAAAGATGAAATATTTCTATTTAATTGGTAGAAAGATAAAATTTTGCTATATTATGTACAAAAATATGTATTATTCTATTTTGATAAAAATACATTATTCTACAAATGTAAATATTACATATATATTTATAAATTTACTGTAAAAATACTTGTTTATACTGTAATTAATAATCAGCTAACAATATTACTTTTTCATTTTCAACTAATAATGGAACATACATTCACCTGAGTTAACATGTTTTCTAATAAGATCTAAAGTATCAACAGTTATAATATATAATCTATACATATATATTTCTTATGTCTAAAGAATAATGTTATATGTTTTAAAATATATATTTGGTATAAATAGTTTGTTACTTTATATTAAAGTTTTTTGTATAACATTTAAAATAACATAAATATTATTATATTTATTAACCTCCTAAAGTAATTAATCTTGAATCCACTAGGCAATATCTCACTCTAGTTAAATTTAGTAAAAGTAAATATCTTATTAACATATCACTTGCATTGTAAAGAATTAGGGTACAGAGGAGCTACTTTTTAGGGTACAGTAGAAACAAAAACGCTTAACTTTTGTAATGTACCATAATTAGTGTACATGATTAAAAAATCAATTATAGTGCGCATTGATTCACTTTTAGGGTAAACTAGTATTATTTGTCAGGGTGTAAGAGGTTGAAAAGTATAATTAAAATTGTAACTATTTAAAAATTTATTTATTTGAAAATTTCAAATTTTCCATAAATACTGGTATGTAAATCGTATTATAATTCAAGGTCAATTAATCTAGAATTGCGATGACTCATTAAATGAATCACGTGAGAACGACTTATGTAGTACGCGTATCGCGATGCATGCATATACGTATAAACAATATATATAGTTGTTATATATATATATATATAATAACTATAATAAATATATAACTGTAAATATCTATAAATATGTAGTATTTAGTTATAATATATATCACGTATTTATATAATATACTATAATATATTATATACATATGTATTGAATACATATCTATTGACGCCAAGCTCTCAATCTCAATATAACTATATAGCAAGTAATAGGCGATGCAATACTAGAGTAAACGTGAAAATATGTAATTTTGTTATCTATGTAATTTTGTCATATTACACATATATATTGGATATTACAATGACTGTCGGTATGTTTCGAATTCCATATAAATGTCATGAAATATAAATATTCAATATAGGTCAATAAATTGATGTATATATGAAATAAATTTAGATATATCATATATTATCACTTTCTTACAATAAATAAAATTCTAATTTCGTATAATCTATTTGTCATTCATAATTAAAGTAAACATATTCCTCATATCAATCAAATATTTATAAATATTTTGATTCAATTTTTTTTAAATTAGATTATATTATTTATTATACATTTTAAAATTATATTAGATAACTATGCATTTATGATTGTTATTGATTATAAGTTTAAATTAAACAATTATATATATATACACAACTTATTATTAATATCAGATTTTTATTATAAAATATAAATATATAATTAATTATTAGTAAACATAATACAAAGAGATCTAATACAAATTGATATCACATATTTATGTATAATAAGTTATCACATAATACAACAAATAATCATTTATATTATGAATTATAATTATAGTTTAATGTATATTTAGTAACAGTGTATACACATTATTATTACATTATTAGTTGATTTAGTTTTCGTCATATTTACAAAGAAAATAAAAGAGGTCAGGTCATAGTAACCAAATTGCATAAATGACAAAATTGCACATGACAATAGTACTGCTATATCGTGATAAATTGATATATTAACAACTGCAATACTATGATATAACCCCCAGTGTGTAGGACTTAAGAGCTGCACTTGCTTACAATACTATAACACTAACCCCCAGAATGTATAATATATGAACTATTTTTAATATAGAATATATAAACTGCACTAGGCTACAATACTATTTTTTAATTTTAATTAAATTATGTTGATTTGTGAATAATATTATAAACTTAATTAGAATTAATTGGTTAATTAGTTTTTTTTATTAATTATGACACTTCCCCTTTGTTCCAAACCAAATCAAAATGGACGTTAAATTAAATTGTAGTATATTTATATACCAATGTTCATCATGTAATGATAACATGTAATAGCTATAAGTATAGAATACTATATATAGTGTGTGTTTAAATCACTGAATTGAATTAAATGAATTGAATCGAGAATATTTTAAAATATTTTATTTTATAATATATTATTTTTAAAATTTATATTCATAAATATATAATATATTTTATAATCTTATACAATCATTATATACTTATTGCAAGGCATAATATATACTACTGATTAATGTATAATATATATATATATATATATATATATATAAATATACTATTAGTAATAGTGTTGGTACTAATTACTATATTCAATAATATATATAAACTTTGCATTAATTTATTTTCATTATTGCGAATATACATTATCAAACTATATTGAATATACAGGAAATTGAATACATATTTAAATAAGAGGTAAAGAGGAGTGATGTATGGAAGTTTTTTTATATTGTATATCAGAAAGGTTATATATTAAAACAACTAGGTAAAATTATTAGCGAAATATGTAGATTATAGCATACATTTTCGAATATACACCTCTTACAGTCTTAAATTGCATAAACGCACATATAGAGTATACTTTTTGATGTATTAAAGTAACTATATAAAATTATTATATTTTATATTATAAAAATGTACTATATATTTATAATTTCCTAGATATAGATTTAATATTCTTTGATGTTCTATATAAAATTAGAATATTAAATTAGAATGAATCCAGGTGAAAATAAAGAAGGGCAATAAAAATTAACTAAGTGAAATGGACATATTTCTATGGATCCAGCATAAACGTCCAAAGCGAATATCTGTTTATATTCATATAAATTTTAAAAATTATCAAATAATATTAAAATTAATAATATGTAAAGTATCGATTTGGGTTCGTTATTATATTACAATTAAATTTATTCTCTAAATTACCATTGAAAGATTACAGAAGAATTAATAGAAACTGCCGTCGATATCATTTGAGTCTGGTCCTCGCATGTGGTGGAAAAAAACTAATAAGCCAATATTACTTAGAATGGCATGTTACCATTTAGTGATTTAGGGTGCATCAGTCGCACGTGAGCGAATATTTTCTTCAAGTAGAAATATGTTATCATTGTCTAGAAACAGATTGACCGATAAAAACTTACATATGCTTACATTTTTGTAAATAAATAATAAGTAAAATTATTACTTATTTGTATTATTAAAAATGTAAGCATATGAAGATTTTATCACCTATCTCATTGTAGATGATTATAAAATATTCGCTCATTTTTAATTATAAATACTATTTTTATATATATTATACAAATTTGTATTTTTATCATCATTTTATATTAAATTTAATTAAGTTTCGTTGTGATTTACTGATTAACTTTCTAATTTATTAATTATTATATAATAATATTTCCAAAATATATCGAATATACTAAATTAATTCGCAATCACATTTAAATATATAATTTTCGCTTTTGATACTGTTTGGATACTTTGATTTTAGCTTTTGATACGGTTTCGAAACTTTGATTTTAGCTTTTGATACTCTTTCGAAACTTTGATTTTAGCTTTTAATACTGTTTCGATACTTCGACTATGGGTATCATTTACAACCCTAATATATATATATATATAAGTTAACTTATGTTGACTTTTTTTTATTTAAACCGATATTACTAATAATTTCCTATATTTATAGTTAGAAAAATATCATATTCGTGAAATGTCTAACAAGCTAGTCTAAAATGTAATTTATAAATAAAAGATCCTAAAAATTAGTAGATTGATTTATACATTTTTGATATTGATACAACCCCGGGATTGTATTGACGATTAAACAATTGTAAAATAATACTTGGATTAACCTATGTTTTTTATGTGTTACTCAACACAAGATTGTGAAAAAATACTTGGCTTAAACTGTATTTTATATGTGTTACTCAATACAAGATTGTGAAATAATACTTGGTTTAACCAGTGTTTTGTGTGTTACTCGTGTTAACAGGTGTATTTTGTGTGTACATTTAACTAGTGTTGTAAAACACACAGTAACACAATATTGTGTTGATTTTAAAAAAACGTAGGTTAACCCAAATATTATTTCACAATTATTTACTGGGATAGTAGTTAATTTACAAATAATTAAAAATATGCAATCATAAATAGAATAAAATAAAATGTTAGCATCATTTAATATGGCTAATGTATCATTAGCCCAAGTAACGACTGATTAATACATTTAATATAAAAATATCAAATCTATAATAATTCAAAAAATTTCTATTACCTAAAACTATCTTTATATTACAATAATATAAACACACTTAATTTTAAATTCTATCATAGAGGCTAAATAACGACTAGGTTGCTTGTGGTACATATTTTGTATATCATAATGTATTTATTAACTTTTTCAAGAGTTAGTACTTGATCATGATAGATGATACTCGATTAAACCTTATGATACTCGAATGTTATCTTTCAGATTTTGTAAACTATCGTTATTGTTCGCGACTATGGATATTTATAATTTATTTTAGTAAAATAATATTGTACTGTTACACTCGTAACATATTTATAATGGTACACCATTAAGACCACTTAATATGAAATATATAAAAGTCCACCTATATATATTCCGAATTCCGGAGAAAATATAATACATATGCCTCGAAGAATTGTTGAACTTTCTAGATAATCATCTAAAGATTATAAGTTTCATGTCAATTTTGCAATATTCCTTTTAGAAAATATCCATGAACAACCAGTTATGTGGTCTAGAATTTGCAATGCATCTACATCGTTGTGTGCTATGTTATGGCATATTTAGAGGATCTATTTGAGGTCATTGTTATTTCCATCATATTTATATTATATAAAACACAATTTCATAATATCTATATTTAGTTACTCTTGAATTCACTACTTATTGCAGGTATAATTATAGCTTATAAATTATATTATTAATATATATTATTCTTCATTGCAATTGTAAATATAAATATACTAATATAAAAATGTACTCGTTATCAATAACCAACATGTTGTCTCCCTGAGATCCAAAGGTATATTGTGACAATTTTTTAATTAGCCAATAAAAATAATAATTTGCCTTACATAACCGTATAGTAATGTAACATTTTTATTGAAACTATAGAACTATGCATAACTATATCAATCTTTCAAAAAATGGATCCATAGGATAGTATAAATCGTTTATTACATAATTCTATGCATTTAAATATATATATATATATATATATATATATATATATATTTAGAATGTACATGGTTAATTTATATGATAACCCAAACAATTTTAAAGGTTATATATATTATCAGCTTATTCATATATTTGAGCATCCTTAAATAAATAATAAATATAATGAATTATGAAATAGCATCATATGATATGAAAATAAAAAATAACTGTAACCTGATACAATATACACAAATAAATAATATCAATCACGCGAAAATGCATAGAAATATTAAACTATTCAGTATTTGTTTTAAGATAGTGTATTTAGATACTTTAACTTACTTTTTACTTTACTTTTTATTTTTACTTACTTTTTTTCAAACATAGACATGAATAAAAAGTATTACAAAATTCTAAATTATAATTCCATTCAACCAAACAATAAATAAAAAATATTCACTAATATTAAAAATTATTCAAATACTTTTACAGAAATATTGTTATAGGTATAATACTCTAATTGTGATATTTGATTAGTTCGGCATAGATAATTAAAATACACAGATAACCCTCAGCTAACATACTTTCAGCACTTCAACAAATAAACCATAATATAAAATGTATTATTTATTCTTATATATGAATGTAGAATTATAAATCAAATAAATTTAAATCAAGAGAATGAATTATAAATGATTTTATTATTACATAAGAGAAGTCCATCGATATAATGTATCTAATTATAATATACAGATAACTAAATACACGGATAGTTTATAAATGTTGAAGATATATCGAACACCCCGTTTATACCTAATACTATTAATAAATATATTATATGTATATTATGTTCTAATTATTTTAAGCAATGTCAAGTTATAATATATAACTTCTTCTGCAATTCAATATTTGATGAACGAATTCGATGCTTCATGTATATATATGGAAAAATTTAATTTTTTATATAAGAAATAATTTAAAGTTATTTATTGAAATTATTCTACTGCATTATCATAGTGCAATAACCTATTTTTATTATGTAATTTATATCATATTTTATCATTATAATTTATAATTATATGGATTTAAATTCTTTTATCAAAATTAATTTCTATTAATAGTCATTACATCAATGGTAACTTGATATACCAGTCTAATACGCACATATTAATATATCATACATTTAACCTTTTTTCCTATATTTATAGTTTTTATAAATATCTATAATATATTATTACATGCCCATATGTCCACAACAAGTATATTTGTTTAAATAGCCATGATAACTGGATTATAATCACTCACAAAGTTAGTCGTTATACATATAGTATTTAACATCATTTTTCTATTTATATTAATTTAATTTTCATTTCTAAATGAATATATAAATATATATATATAAATATATATATATAAATATATATATATATATATATATATATATCATTTATATCAAAAACTTCTATACAGCAAACCATGAAGTGTTTTATCGTGCTCGCATTTTTCCTAGTATCAATTAATGGTTTCTATTAATTAATAAATATCAAAACATCTCTATATTAATAAATAATATATATAATAATAAACGATATATATTTATAAAATGTATCATAATTATCTTCATATTTGTTGAATATTAATTTCTATATACTCTAAAGGTCAGTTGGATTGCCCTCCATCGGGAAGATTTCCGTGGATAACGTCCACAATTTCCGTTTATTCTCCGTGGCAAAACTATACACTACCGAACAATAAATGTTGCGATGCTGTCGACCCCAATACTTCAGTAGATTTTGATGGTAAGCCTTTGTAAATATGATTATATACGATAAATCTGTACCCATTTAATATTACCTTATTTCCGTATAGTCGAATGTTCTCTATGCTACGGCCGCACGAAATCTACTCCCGGATTTATGTTGAACCCAAACAACTGTCAAAAGTTCTACATGTGCGTGCCTAACGTAAATGGCGGATTCACTGCCTACAACATGACCTGTCCCGACTGCTTATTCTGGGATGACGATAAGCTCACTTGCGTCGAAGTTGACACCAGTTGCCGAGTTTCAGTATCGGTACCCACCGGCACACCGAACCCAAAATGTCAGTAATAGAAAATATATTCTTCAGAATAGAAAATATATTCTTCAGAATGTGTCTTATTAAAACTAAATATTATATAGTTTGTTAAATATTATATAGTTTAACCGAGTTTTAGATATAAATATTACTATTATTATATATTCCACCATTGTATGCATATAACTTCATACTAATAACATGATTGTAGTCACTCACGAACCACTGGTATCTTGTATTAACTTCGAGAACGCAAACGACTTGTCCACTGATGGTATGTACGTAATGAACAATGGTGTTCACGTGGTAACCAACGGTATTGACGGAATTCCAGCAAACTTCTGTCCCGAGGGTAGCAGTTGCGGTTACTTTAACTCTAGTCAACTCGAAATACCCTTCTTCGCTAACAATTACTATAGCTTACCAAATCTGAAAGTTACCTTCGATATGTTTTCTACAAAAGCCTTAACATATTATGAGGTTAATTCGCAGAATACATTAATTTAATATAATTATATATGTAATTGATTTTCAATCTATATAATCAATATTTAATTTAATAATATTAGTAAACTCTCTCTTAGGGTATTTTAAGCAATGATTGCTTTAATAATAAGCATGGTCTCGAATATAATTCGTTCAGTTTTGGAATATGGAATGGTGTAGGCAATGCCTTTATTACCGAAACAGATAACACAGTAAAAAATGTATTGAATGGAGTAAGTAAATATATATATTAATATTTATATATTCAATAACAATGCAATAATAAAAACTGTATTTCATTTTCTAATGGACTAGATTTCTATTATTATTTAAATTATAAATTGTATATAATTAATGATGTTATATAAATGACTATGTGTATATTTTTAAATACCATATTTAGTACACTAAAAATTCATGGACAAATGTCACAATGGATTTTACCGGAGATCAATTAATTCTTTCTATTGGTACCAACGTAAAATATGTTAATCTAACAGGTTTATTAATGCTATGATTATTTTCTTTATATTTATATTGTAACGTATACGTTACTAAGTAAATAGCTCAAAGTGATGTTAGGCCATCTTATGATAATAATAAGTTTCACTCATCCAAATGTCTAGGTATAGTAAGAAAGGATGTCATCGAAAATATACAATATAATAAAATACAAGTGTTGATTTGTAAATCACAAACAAATAATTTGTATATTGTAAAAATCGACATTACACGCACCCTTACTAAATAACTGGAAATATAGTGAATTAATAGAATAATTCAACAACTCCTATTATTAGATATACTATATTATATAAATAGAATGGAATATTGGATATCTACATATAACAATAGTGAATTTGAATAACATAAAATACAAGATAAGCATACCTTTCAGATTCATATAGACTTCGACAAAGCCATTGTCCATTAGTTATTGGATCAATAATTAAAGAAGCGGCATTGACGTATTTCCACGGATTCCTCGATAATGTTAGTATTAACTACTAAATATATGTTTAATGAATTATGATATATGATATATGATATACGATATATCGATATACGAAAATGATTAATTTAATCATAATATTAAACAATTTTATCTTCAATATATTATTTAGTAAGTCCTGTTAAACATAATAGATCACAATCAATACCGTTAAATGTTATGATAACTATAGCTATTATTAACGACATTTAATTGACTTCATATATTAACAATATGTTAAGAGAAACATTTAATAATTTTACACAATATATATATGTATTTTTCTGCCGAGATATTTATTTGTCTTTATATCGAATGAACAATGATTTATTCTAATTCTATCTTGATGTTTATATTTCCCCTAACAGCTATGTTTCTATATTGATTATGAAGTTTGATCAGAATATCGATGAAGAATACATTTAAAGATTTAATATTAATAAATCTATAAATTATACATTATATTCAACATTTTATATATTATCGTTCATATTTCTATACATTTAGTATATTACATAATAATGGCAAATTAATATTTATAAGAATAATTTTTAAAAGAGGATATATTAACTACTATGTCAAATTAATATGTATTATAATATTTAAAATGAGGATTCATTAATTATATAAAGAATATTAATTGTATAATTTTTTAATATGAACATATGCATATGATATAGGTATTAGGCAATATCTATATTATTAACTTGATATACTGATCATTTGAACATATGCATATGATATGGTATTTATTCAATATCTATTACAACCCTGATATATGATTATTAGAAAGAACAAAAATATATACAAAATATGGATTTAGAATAAAATGTTATACCACATTTTCATTTTATTAAATATATCTTTAATAAGAAAAAATAGTTGTTTAGAGTCAATTGGAATTCTTAGATATATTTCATTTTCGCTGTTTCCCAATGTGTAAATATGTTGTAGGTATACGTAAAATATGATTAGGCAAGCACCCTTATTACCATCGATAATGATTTATATTTTTATGCAAACGACTTATCCAATGGTGGTATATACGTAATGAATAAGGGTGTTCACGTGGTGACCAACGATATTGATCTAACAAACTTCTGTCCCGAGGGTAGCAGTTGCGGTTACTTTAACTCTAGTCAACTCGAAATACCCTTCTTCGCTAACAATTACTATAGCTTACCAAAGTCTGAAAGTTACCTTCGATATGTTTTCTACAGAATGCTCAAATTAATATAAGGTTAATTCGCAGAATAATCGCAGAATTAATTTAATATAATTATATATGTAATTGTTTTCAATTTAATAATCAATATTTAAAGTTAATAATATTAGTAAACTTTCTCGTAGGGTATTTTAAGCAATAATTACTTTAATGATAATAATGGTATCGAATATAATGTGTTCAGTGTACACTGTACAGTGTACACTGTACTCTGTACACTGTACTCTGTACACTGTACTCTGTACACTGTACTCTGTACACTGTACTCTGTACACTGTACTCTGTACACTGTACTCTGTACACTGTACTCTGTACACTGTACTCTGTACTCTGTACACTGTACTCTGTACACTGTACTCTGTACACTGTACTCTGTACACTGTACTCTGTACACTGTACTCTGTACACTGTACTCTGTACTCTGTACACTGTACTCTGTACACTGTACTCTGTACACTGTACTCTGTACACTGTACTCTGTACACTGTACTCTGTACACTGTACTCTGTACTCTGTACTCTGTACACTGTACTCTGTACACTGTACTCTGTACAATGTACTCTGTACACAGTACTCTGTACACTGTACTCTGTACACTGTACTCTGTACACTGTACTCTGTACACTGTACTCTGTACTCTGTACACTGTACTCTGTACTCTGTACACTGTACTCTGTACTCCGTACTCCGTACTCTGTACTCCGTACACCGTACACCGTACTCCGTACTCTGTACACCGTACTCTGTACACCGTACTCTGTACACCGTACTCTGTACACCGTACTCTGTACACCGTACTCTGTACACCGTACTCTGTACACCGTACTCTGTACACCGTACTCTGTAGACCGTACTCTGTACACCGTACTCTGTACTCCGTACACTGTACTCCGTACACTGTACTCCGTACACTGTACTCCGTACACTGTACTCCGTACACTGTACTCCGTACACTGTACTCCGTACACTGTACTCCGTACTCTGTACACCGTACTCTGTACACCGTACTCTGTAGACCGTACTCTGTACACCGTACTCTGTACTCCGTACACTGTACTCCGTACACTGTACTCCGTACACTGTACTCCGTACACTGTACTCCGTACACTGTACTCCGTACACTGTACTCCGTACACTGTACTCCGTACACTGTACTCCGTACACTGTACTCCGTACACTGTACTCTGTACACTGTACTCTGTACACTGTACTCTACATATGTTTTTTTATTATAGAATTTAATAGGTAGAGGTTTTCGCATATGCCGTCGCGTTTGGCGAAGGCCTTCTGCCTTGGTCCCAATTTTATAACCCGTGATATCCTACTGGCCAAAAGTCTGTGAAATAGCCTGGATACCATAGACGCTAGCGTTATAGGCCGATAATGATTAGGAGATGTGCTTAACTTACATTTAGGTATTAGAGTTGTCGTTCCAACTTTAAATGCGGAAGGGCATATACCGGTTAGTATATAGAGGTTAAACCTCATCGCAAGGCGATGTATACCGATGGATACAAGGTCCGATTTCCGAATATGGTCAGGTCCAGGGGCTCCATCGTTAATGGACTTCAGAGAAGTTGCGACCTCTTCTATTGTTATCGGCGGCGTAGAAGTGTCATTATCACTGAAGGTTGGACCGGTGAAGGGTATAGATTCAGTTTCAAATAAATCCTTCCAATATGGGTATTGGCTATCGAGGGGAAGCTGATTGGGGGGCTCTTGGAGAGATGTACTATTCAGTATTTTGCCCATAAGGTTTGCCTTGGATTTTTTCCAAAGTTGTTGAGCTTTCGCATATTCTGCGATACGAGCGGAGCGTCTCTCTTGCCTGGCCGTCTTATATAATGTACGCCTACCATTCGGGAGCGTTTTTTCTGTTCGACCAATGTATCGTTGATTGGTCTTATTTCTAGCGAGTTGCTTGTTGGGGACGGTCGATTGATGAATATTTGGTCTATTGTTCTCGGCGAATCTTGAATTAACAATAGACCCATTGTTCATAATAGTCCTATAGCACATCGTAGGCGTACGAGTTTCGGTTGTTATAGGTCGATCAGTAGATATAGTGGATAGTGTTTGCATTTGTTTTCTATGTATTTTAATTTTATCTATATTGGTTAACATATAATCATAGTCTCTATCGATATCATTTTGGGATATACTAGAGGAGATAACTAAATTCTCATGACTAATTTCATGTAGGGAAATATTCTTTGTATTATTTATTTCTAGAATATAATCTATAATATTGTTTTGCTCTAAATTGTTTAATTGGATACATGTGGATGCATTAATATTTAGTGGGGAATGTAATGGAGATGGGGAAGATGGCGGGGTATTGGATATAGTAGGGGTGAATGCTATATTATCTGGTTGGGGAGCGAGAGAGTTCTTGAGCTGACTAACAAGATTCTTGTAATCAGCTGTACGACGATGGCTCTTAATTGCATCATATGTACGATTTTTAATACTGGATTGGAGGTATAGAATTATATTTGATTTATTAATAACCAATAAATTTGCCTCCAATCTTGCCATTTCTCTCGTTTCACCCAGAGTCCATCTTCTATTATTTACGGTTATGTCTCTTTGTTCAATTTCTAATGCTTGTCGTTGGTGTGTTTCTACGGGGTGAGCTCTGCGATTATGCTGATATAGTCCTCGTTTACCTTTGAAGGTCTTATTGCAGGTTTGACAATATCCCGGGTTTTCCATTGTTGCGAATATAGGTTGTATATTCGTCTGATTGTTTTGTTTAAACAATGGATGGCAGCGAGTGGCGTAAACCGACTCGATCGAGCGTTGTCCACTCGAAAATCGAAAACACGTCCGACTGCGACGGCAGCCGATGCATGAATGTCTACTATCATGAATCTACTACTACTACTACTTCTACTGCTACTACTACTACTACTACTACTACTACTACTACTACTACTACTACTACTACTACTACTACTACTACTACTACTACTACTACTACTACTACTACTACTACTACTACTACTACTACTACTACTACTACTACTACTACTACTACTACTACTACTACTACTACTACTACTACTACTACTACTACTACTACTACTACTACTACTACTACTACTACTACTACTACTACTACTACTACTACTACTACTACTACTACTACTACTACTACTACTACTACTACTACTACTACTACTACTACTACTACTACTACTACTACTACTACTACTACTACTACTACTACTACTACTACTACTACTACTACTACTACTACTACTACTACTACTACTACTACTACTACTACTACTACTACTACTACTACTACTACTACTACTACTACTACTACTACTACTACTACTACTACTACTACTACTACTACTACTACTACTACTACTACTACTACTACTACTACTACTACTACTACTACTACTACTACTACTACTACTACTACTACTACTACTACTACTACTACTACTACTACTACTACTACTACTACTACTACTACTACTACTACTACTACTACTACTACTACTACTACTACTACTACTACTACTACTACTACTACTACTACTACTACTACTACTACTACTACTACTACTACTACTACTACTACTACTACTACTACTACTACTACTACTACTACTACTACTACTACTACTACTACTACTACTACTACTACTACTACTACTACTACTACTACTACTACTACTACTACTACTACTACTACTACTACTACTACTACTACTACTACTACTACTACTACTACTACTACTACTACTACTACTACTACTACTACTACTACTACTACTACTACTACTACTACTACTACTACTACTACTACTACTACTACTACTACTACTACTACTACTACTACTACTACTACTACTACTACTACTACTACTACTACTACTACTACTACTACTACTACTACTACTACTACTACTACTACTACTACTACTACTACTACTACTACTACTACTACTACTACTACTACTACTACTACTACTACTACTACTACTACTACTACTACTACTACTACTACTACTACTACTACTACTACTACTACTACTACTACTACTACTACTACTACTACTACTACTACTACTACTACTACTACTACTACTACTACTACTACTACTACTACTACTACTACTACTACTACTACTACTACTACTACTACTACTACTACTACTACTACTACTACTACTACTACTACTACTACTACTACTACTACTACTACTACTACTACTACTACTACTACTACTACTACTACTACTACTACTACTACTACTACTACTACTACTACTACTACTACTACTACTACTACTACTACTACTACTACTACTACTACTACTACTACTACTACTACTACTACTACTACTACTACTACTACTACTACTACTACTACTACTACTACTACTACTACTACTACTACTACTACTACTACTACTACTACTACTACTACTACTACTACTACTACTACTACTACTACTACTACTACTACTACTACTACTACTACTACTACTACTACTACTACTACTACTACTACTACTACTACTACTACTACTACTACTACTACTACTACTACTACTACTACTACTACTACTACTACTACTACTACTACTACTACTACTACTACTACTACTACTACTACTACTACTACTACTACTACTACTACTACTACTACTACTACTACTACTACTACTACTACTACTACTACTACTACTACTACTACTACTACTACTACTACTACTACTACTACTACTACTACTACTACTACTACTACTACTACTACTACTACTACTACTACTACTACTACTACTACTACTACTACTACTACTACTACTACTACTACTACTACTACTACTACTACTACTACTACTACTACTACTACTACTACTACTACTACTACTACTACTACTACTACTACTACTACTACTACTACTACTACTACTACTACTACTACTACTACTACTACTACTACTACTACTACTACTACTACTACTACTACTACTACTACTACTACTACTACTACTACTACTACTACTACTACTACTACTACTACTACTACTACTACTACTACTACTACTACTACTACTACTACTACTACTACTACTACTACTACTACTACTACTACTACTACTACTACTACTACTACTACTACTACTACTACTACTACTACTACTACTACTACTACTACTACTACTACTACTACTACTACTACTACTACTACTACTACTACTACTACTACTACTACTACTACTACTACTACTACTACTACTACTACTACTACTACTACTACTACTACTACTACTACTACTACTACTACTACTACTACTACTACTACTACTACTACTACTACTACTACTACTACTACTACTACTACTACTACTACTACTACTACTACTACTACTACTACTACTACTACTACTACTACTACTACTACTACTACTACTACTACTACTACTACTACTACTACTACTACTACTACTACTACTACTACTACTACTACTACTACTACTACTACTACTACTACTACTACTACTACTACTACTACTACTACTACTACTACTACTACTACTACTACTACTACTACTACTACTACTACTACTACTACTACTACTACTACTACTACTACTACTACTACTACTACTACTACTACTACTACTACTACTACTACTACTACTACTACTACTACTACTACTACTACTACTACTACTACTACTACTACTACTACTACTACTACTACTACTACTACTACTACTACTACTACTACTACTACTACTACTACTACTACTACTACTACTACTACTACTACTACTACTACTACTACTACTACTACTACTACTACTACTACTACTACTACTACTACTACTACTACTACTACTACTACTACTACTACTACTACTACTACTACTACTACTACTACTACTACTACTACTACTACTACTACTACTACTACTACTACTACTACTACTACTACTACTACTACTACTACTACTACTACTACTACTACTACTACTACTACTACTACTACTACTACTACTACTACTACTACTACTACTACTACTACTACTACTACTACTACTACTACTACTACTACTACTACTACTACTACTACTACTACTACTACTACTACTACTACTACTACTACTACTACTACTACTACTACTACTACTACTACTACTACTACTACTACTACTACTACTACTACTACTACTACTACTACTACTACTACTACTACTACTACTACTACTACTACTACTACTACTACTACTACTACTACTACTACTACTACTACTACTACTACTACTACTACTACTACTACTACTACTACTACTACTACTACTACTACTACTACTACTACTACTACTACTACTACTACTACTACTACTACTACTACTACTACTACTACTACTACTACTACTACTACTACTACTACTACTACTACTACTACTACTACTACTACTACTACTACTACTACTACTACTACTACTACTACTACTACTACTACTACTACTACTACTACTACTACTACTACTACTACTACTACTACTACTACTACTACTACTACTACTACTACTACTACTACTACTACTACTACTACTACTACTACTACTACTACTACTACTACTACTACTACTACTACTACTACTACTACTACTACTACTACTACTACTACTACTACTACTACTACTACTACTACTACTACTACTACTACTACTACTACTACTACTACTACTACTACTACTACTACTACTACTACTACTACTACTACTACTACTACTACTACTACTACTACTACTACTACTACTACTACTACTACTACTACTACTACTACTACTACTACTACTACTACTACTACTACTACTACTACTACTACTACTACTACTACTACTACTACTACTACTACTACTACTACTACTACTACTACTACTACTACTACTACTACTACTACTACTACTACTACTACTACTACTACTACTACTACTACTACTACTACTACTACTACTACTACTACTACTACTACTACTACTACTACTACTACTACTACTACTACTACTACTACTACTACTACTACTACTACTACTACTACTACTACTACTACTACTACTACTACTACTACTACTACTACTACTACTACTACTACTACTACTACTACTACTACTACTACTACTACTACTACTACTACTACTACTACTACTACTACTACTACTACTACTACTACTACTACTACTACTACTACTACTACTACTACTACTACTACTACTACTACTACTACTACTACTACTACTACTACTACTACTACTACTACTACTACTACTACTACTACTACTACTACTACTACTACTACTACTACTACTACTACTACTACTACTACTACTACTACTACTACTACTACTACTACTACTACTACTACTACTACTACTACTACTACTACTACTACTACTACTACTACTACTACTACTACTACTACTACTACTACTACTACTACTACTACTACTACTACTACTACTACTACTACTACTACTACTACTACTACTACTACTACTACTACTACTACTACTACTACTACTACTACTACTACTACTACTACTACTACTACTACTACTACTACTACTACTACTACTACTACTACTACTACTACTACTACTACTACTACTACTACTACTACTACTACTACTACTACTACTACTACTACTACTACTACTACTACTACTACTACTACTACTACTACTACTACTACTACTACTACTACTACTACTACTACTACTACTACTACTACTACTACTACTGCTGCTGCCACTACCGATACCGAAAATATTATTTAGATATCTAATATATATGTTTAGTGATGGTAACATTTTTTTAAATTCTATTTACGATAGCATATCTATATAAATTAGAAATGAACTCTTACTACTGCTTCCGATACACCACCGCCACTAACAGTACTAAGTTATTACTTCGACTATGGTAGTGATAAGGGTGCGTTGCACGTAGTGCCATGTCACACTTCAAATATTTATCTTATATAATCATTGGGTTTAATAACATAATATGTTTAATTTGCGTTATGTTACATTATTTACGCCTCGTGTTTATCTAAATGTGATATTTAAATATATTTGAGTACATTAATTCATAAATATCTGTTAAATAATTCTATGCATCGCTAATATATGATATGTATATGTATAGCTTTGATTTTTATATTTATATATTAACTAATGAAGTACTATCATGATAGTACTCAAATTTTCAATAATATATTTAAGAAGAAAAATGTCATATATAAAACTATCCATTAAAGATTAAGGAATTATTAGTAATATATGATGTAAAAAATGACATACAATAGTTAATATAATTTGAATCATAAAAATACTAAACATATATATATACAAACTATCTTAGAAATAAAATAGTTATTAAAATTAGTTATTATTTTCGAAATTGTATTAATTTTTTCGTATTCAAATGTAATGTTATATACATATATTTATACATGATACGCATGTAAGGACAAATTAATTTATCATTAAAAATATATTACTATAAATGATAAATCGATTAATTAATTATGCGTGAACATATATTATTTTGCGCGCGGAGAATATATTATACGCTGCATTGATAGCTTTCGAAATTCACGTTTAATCTTCAGACTTTTAAGCTTTTTGGATTTCTCCAGCACACAATTTATCCAAATTTTCTTAGAGCCATATAAAGTGTAATACTTTTTGACTGTTTTAGGATGAAAGTCGAAATGATACTTACAAAGTTATTAACCAATCCCTAAACTCAAAGTATTCCTCACTAATCTCTTTTAGACATCTTGATCTAACGAAGATCGCACATTTATCTTTTCTTAAGAAATTTAAAATGTATATCTATCCCACATAATTTCTGCTAAATCTCATATATCCATACAGTATCTAAACTCCTTGAACGAGTAATAGCGCGTTAACTACATAATACCCGATTCTTTTCTAACTCTCTCGAAATCTGTATGCGGCATTTTTTCTAAAATTCAAACTCAATATCTAACATCTAAATATTGTATTTATTGATGCACCTTTTCAATTAATTATATTTATTAAATTACTCAGTAAGTCAGTATTATTGTAGACTTTAAATTTTAGTTCCAACCTACTAAATCAGGAAATTTGATTTTTATGAAATAAATGTAGTTTAATTAATCCTTTGTATAATTAATAATATATATATATATATATATATATATATATATATATATATATATATATATATATATATATTGATATTACAAAATAATAACAAATTTAAAAACTGTATAAAAAATTGAAATCACTATGAAAACCATATCCTAGATTTTAAAAGCGACAATAAATATTTAATAATTACAAAAGAGAATAATATTTAATTAGAAATAAAACTAAAAAGAGTAATCATAGATAATAATCAATTACATTGAAGTTTAATTATTCTAGTGAATATTTATAGACAAGATAATTTTCTTATTTATAAGAATAAGGAGTTTCAAAATAGATACACCAGATTAATAGCAACTCAAGTTTCGGTTAAATTGAATCCGATGTGAATATTCAACTAAAGCAACAATGTGTGTAACAGATTTACAATTATTAATGTTAAATTATAAATTGACTTTAATTAATTATAAATAATTTATAAATATAATGATTATTAACAAAAGAAACCACTGTAATTGTCTAGATGATCAAATATAGAAATATTAATTAAAGATTTAATATCTACAAATATATTTATACGATAATGGAACTAATAATTATATCGATAATGTATCAAATTAAATATTATAATAAATGAATGTAAATATTAATGTGAATAATAAATACTGTAATAAATAAATAAATAAGTTAGAATGAAATGTTTTTATTTATTAAAATCCACAGCGATGATGTAATGAAATGGTAATAAGTTAGATAATGGGTTATTAATCTGGAGATTTATAAATCATCAATACAATACACATATTTAAATATATTAATTATTAGTAAATTAAATATTATAATTAATACATTTAACATTATATACAAACTAACTAGTAATTTAAACTGGGTGTTGCTATATTTTTATAGATTTTTATATTGAACTGATACCTGACTATCAAAACATGACATCCCTATTATATCTTTCCTCAACAATTCAATCATCTACTTTATCCACCTCCCTCGTCCAGGTCCCAACTATAACGGTGATATCGGAATACTCTACAGAAAAAATATTCAATTAAAAGATAACATAGATCTCTACCTCGAATATAGATTTTTTCTACACCTTTCAATTAACAAAATCATATACTCTTACAATAATCACAATATACAGACCTCCACATAACTCAATTCCTCATTTTATGGATGAACTAGATCATTTAATGTCTATAATTTCCACTAAAACTATGGTAATCGGTGATTTCAACATACTCTTCCTATCCACATTCCATTATTCTATACAACTAAATAATATCATTAGCTTCCTAATTTTTGAGATATCATTTTTTGATAGCTAGGTTTCAGTTAAACATAAAAAGTTTTATTTCTAATAGAAACATTTAAAGTAGCTACCTTAAATATAATCGGTGATGTGTATAGATTGTGTAGTAGGGAATGTATTGGTGGGATAGATTGTGTAGTAGGGAATGTATAGGTGGGATAGATTGTGTAGTAGGGAATGTATTGGTGGGATAGATTGTGTAGTAGGGAATGTATAGGTGGGATAGATTGTGTGGTAGGGAATATATAGGTGGGATAGATTGTGTGGTAGGGAATATATAGGTGGGATAGATTGTATGGTATAAATTGTTCTTTAAAAGATATGTTGTGAATTGAAATATATAATATATATATATATATATATATATATATATATATATATATATATATCGATATAATGTAAGGATACATTATGTGATATCTCACATAATTGAATGTCATATTGAATCTTATCTCTCTTATTATTACAATACGCTTATCTAAGTACGACTCTTAATACGTAAAAAACTCCGAAGAAATAATATTCACCTAAATATGTTAACATACATATTCATATATTGAATTAAAGATGTAGCAATAGTACAATAAATGTTATGATTTGGATTATAAATACATGCATCTAGAAAGTTTAAGTATGATTTATAAGTGAAATATTGGTGTATATTTCATTGTTCTCATTACCGACAATACATATCATGATGTATGATCTTAAATACTTGTTACTCGATGCGATGTACTCAAAAATATTACGAAAATAGAAATATGAAGCGATGAACACGTATTCTTTTTTTGCATTGAAATCCTAGTTATCTAAATCCACGTAGAACAAAATTATAAAATAAATTATAAATTAATTTCATCTGTTAATAATTTAAAACTATCCGCTAATACAAAATTTTGCTATAGCATATGATGTATACGTTACATACAAATGCTACAACTATACGTTTATGACATATTATTATTGGTAATGATATAAATAATATTTAACAAATTTTGTATAATTAAATCAAAATTAATTATTAACATTTTCTGATACTCTCAATAACCCAATAAATCAACCAATTTATAAAATGTATGTATACAAATAATATTAGTAAACAATCCGGTTTAAAATATTAAAAATGTAGAATTATAACAAATAAATGCATTATTAAATGTATTCTTTCTAATGAAATAAGACTGTTGATATGATATATCTAATAATAACATAAATATAACAATTGTGCTGATTTATTATACAGATAAATGAAGATTCATTAAATACCCAACTTAATACATGTTATCATTACTTTTTGGATAGTTTATTATGTTCTAAGTAGCAGAATCTATTTAAAGTTAGAATATAGTATTTCTTCCATAATTATATTTTACTGAACAAACTCAATGCGTCGTATATATATTTGGAAAAAGTTAGAAACAATTCAAAGTAATTTATTAAAATTATTCTAAGTATCATCATATTTCAATAATCTGTTTATTATGTAATCTATATCATATTATTTTATGCATTACATTATTTATCTATATATTATATTTTATAAAAATACATAATATTATTTTTACAAATATACTCGAAAAATCACACGTAATAATCACACAAAATAAAACTTTGAAACCTGTTTACACATATCAGTAACGGTAGCATTTTGTATACTGATCAAAAGTAATTGTATTAATAAATATTTTAAAATAAAATAACGTCAATTTAATCATTATAATTTTAAATTTATATTTACATCGAGTTAACTTATTTTATCAAAATTAATTTCTATTAATAGTAATATTTAGGTAATTGGTTAATTGCTATGTTTGTCCATTGGGCGTATATATTTTGATTGATATCCATTTTGTTTGAAATTATTTCCTATATTAAAATCCTATGAATTTTAAGATTATACACGATCTATTATTATATACCCGACTGTCCACGTGATAACAGTATATTTGTATAAATACTCACGATATCTGTATTATCATCACACCAAGTTAGTCGTATATTATGAAGATATAATTGTATTATTTTATATCATGTATTTTAAAATATATATTACGGTAAACATATAGTATTTAACATCATTTTTCTATTTATATTAATTTAATTTTCATTTCTAAATGAATATATATATATATAAATATATATATAAATATATATATATATATAAATATATATATATATATATATATATATATATATCATTTATATCACAAACTTCTATACAGCAAACCATGAAGTGTTTTATCGTGCTCGCATTTTTCCTAGTATCAATTAATGGTTTCTATTAATTAATAAATATCAAAACATCTCTATATTAATAAATAATATATATAATAATAAACGATATATATTTATAAAATGTATCATAATTATCTTCATATTTGTTGAATATTAATTTCTATATACTCTAAAGGTCAGTTGGATTGCCCTCCATCGGGAAGATTTCCGTGGATAACGTCCACAATTTCCGTTTATTCTCCGTGGCAAAACTATACACTACCGAACAATAAATGTTGCGATGCTGTCGACCCCAATACTTCAGTAGATTTTGATGGTAAGCCTTTGTAAATATGATTATATACGATAAATCTGTACCCATTTAATGTTACCTTATTTCCGTATAGTCGAATGTTCTCTATGCTACGGCCGCACGAAATCTACTCCCGGATTTATGTTGAACCCAAACAACTGTCAAAAGTTCTACATGTGCGTGCCTAACGTAAATGGCGGATTCACTGCCTACAACATGACCTGTCCCGACTGCTTATTCTGGGATGACGATAAGCTCACTTGCGTCGAAGTTGACACCAGTTGCCGAGTTTCAGTATCGGTACCCACCGGCACACCGAACCCAAAATGTCAGTAATAGAAAATATATTCTTCAGAATGTGTCTTATTAAAACTAAATATTATATAGTTTGTTAAATATTATATAGTTTAACCGAGTTTTAGATATAAATATTACTATTATTATATATTCCACCATTGTATGCATATAACTTCATACTAATAACATGATTGTAGTCACTCACGAACCACTGGTATCTTGTATTAACTTCGAGAACGCAAACGACTTGTCCACTGATGGTATGTACGTAATGAACAATGGTGTTCACGTGGTAACCAACGGTATTGACGGAATTCCAGCAAACTTCTGTCCCGAGGGTAGCAGTTGCGGTTACTTTAACTCTAGTCAACTCGAAATACCCTTCTTCGCTAACAATTACTATAGCTTACCAAATCTGAAAGTTACCTTCGATATGTTTTCTACAAAAGCCTTTACATATTATGAGGTTAATTCGCAGAATACATTAATTTAATATAATTATATATGTAATTGATTTTCAATCTATATAATCAATATTTAATTTAATAATATTAGTAAACTCTCTCTTAGGGTATTTTAAGCAATGATTGCTTTAATAATAAGCATGGTCTCGAATATAATTCGTTCGGTTTTGGAATATGGAATGGTGTAGGCAATGCCTTTATTACCGAAACAGATAACACAGTAAAAAATGTATTGAATGGAGTAAGTAAATATATATATTAATATTTATATATTCAATAACAATGCAATAATAAAAACTGTATTTCATTTTCTAATGGACTAGTTTTCTATTATTATTTAAATTATAAATTGTATATAATTAATGATGTTATATAAATTACTATGTGTATATTTTTAAATACCATATTTAGTACACTAAAAATTCATGGACAAATGTCATAATGGATTTTACCGGAGATCAATTAATTCTTTCTATTGGTAACAACGTAAAATATGTTAATCTAACAGGTTTATTAATGCTATGATTATTTTCTTTATATTTATATTGTAACGTATACGTTACTAAGTAAATAGCTCAAAGTGATGTTAGGCCATCTTATGATAATAATAAGTTTCACTCATCCAAATGTCTAGGTATAGTAAGAAAGGATGTCATCGAAAATATACAATACAATAAAATACAAGTGTTGATTTGTAAATCACAAACAAATAATTGTATATTGTAAAAATCGACATTACACGCACCATTACTAAATAACTGGAAATATAGTGAATTAATAGAATAATTCAACAACTCCTATTATTAGATATACTATATTATATAAATAGAATGGAATATTGGATATCTACATATAACAAAAGTGAATTTGAATAAAATAAAATACAAGATAAGCAAACCTTTCAGATTCATATAGACTTCGACAAAGCCATTGTCCATTAGTTATAGGATCAATAATTAAAGAAGCGGCATTGACGTATTTCCACGGATTCCTCGATAATGTTAGTATTAACTACTAAATATATGTTTAATGAATTACTATATATGATATACGATATATCGATATATCGATATACGAAAATGATCGATAATAATATTAAACCATTTTATCTTCAATATATTATTTAGTAAGTCCTGTTAAACATAATAGATCACAATCAATACCGTTAAATGTTATGATAACTATAGCTATTATTAACGACATTTAATTGACTTCATATATTAACAATATGTTAAGAGAAACATTTATTAATTTTACACAATATATATATGTATTTTTCTGCCGAGATATTTATTTATCGTTTATATCGAATGAACAATGATTTATTCTAATTCTATCTTGATGTTTATATTTCCCCTAACAGATATGTTTCTATATTGATTATGAAGTTTGATCAGAATATCGATGAAGAATACATTTAAAGATTTAATATTAATAAATCTATAAATTATACATTATATTCAACATTTTATATATTATCGTTCATATTTCTATACATTTAGTATATTACATAATAATGGCAAATTAATATTTATAAGAATAATTTTTAAAAGAGGATATATTAACTACTATGTCAAATTAATATGTATTATAATATTTAAAATGAGGATTCATTAATTATATAAAGAATATTAATTGTATAATTTTTTAATATGAACATATGCATATGATATAGGTATTAGGCAATATCTATATTATTAACTTGATATACTGATCATTTGAACATATGCATATGATATGGTATTTATTCAATATCTATTACAACCCTGATATATGATTATTAGAAAGAACAAAAATATATACAAAATATGGATTTAGAATAAAATGTTATACCACATTTTCATTTTATTAAATATATATTTAATAAGAAAAAATAGTTGTTTAGAGTCAATTGGAATTCTTAGATATATTTCATTTTCGCTGTTTCCCAATGTGTAAATATGTTGTATGTATACGTAAAATATGATTAGGCAAGCACCCTTATTACCATCGATAATGATTTATATTTTTATGCAAACTACTTATCCAATTGGTGGATACCAGTTACAACTTTAGATTCCTTTTATATTATATATAATGTACAGTAAGCCGTTCAATGTATAGTGTACACTGTACAGTAGGGTGGATCACTTTGATACTTTTTTCAATATTATTTATTGGCTCATCTAATATATATAGCAAATATATGAGTTATAATGAATATATATAAATTTTAATTTTTTTTTTTAATTATGGCTGAGCGCCACCCCATTCAAATTTAACATGGGAGAGATACAATATTTAACATGCAAAGCATAGGAGCAATATTAAAATTATAAAATTGAATGGTAATAATGATTTTTTAATAATGAAAAATGACTATGAGCTTTATATGATATATTATTAAATAAAAACATATTTAAATAATTTTTTAAAAAATTGTTACCAAGAAATTCCAGGAAAATAAAAATTTTATAATTTTTTGTATATTTTTTTCTTATAATATTGTTAAATTTATAAGCAATTCAACATTAGTTATATTTGTTCCCTAGGAAATGGGTAATGATAAAAAAATATTAAAAATTTAAATTTAATTTGGATTTATAAGTGTTTTTCAGGAAAAAAATTTAAATTTCAAATAATCCAAATATTTTATTTAGAAATAATTTTTTTTAAAATATATACTTACTATGCGATAAAATAAACTATATGTAATGCTATATTCATCGTTGAAATAAAAAAAAGCAAAACTTATTAAATTATATGCAGAAATGTACGACAATGTAAATTTTTACGAAATATGATTTATTGTTTAATAGTTATAACTATGTAATATTAGCTATCATTGAATATAGTTAATAGTAAATATAAGTTAATTTTAATATCTTATAGTAGTATTATTGATAATTTATTAATATTAGAATATTAAAAATATTCCAAGAAATTCTAGAATTTAAAAAATTATAAACGTTAATAATTAATATTAAACCTAGAAATAATAGTAAATCAGTAGTTATTATTAATGAGTAATTATTAAGTAAGATGTATACATAAACATATATTACACTTTTTACAATAAAAATTGTAAAATTATAATTTGTATTTGTAGCTATGAAATAACTTAACTATAAGGCAATCTAATTGACAATTACATACAATTTAATTTAGATAGAAAATATATAAAAAGAATATTACTGCATAGTTAAAATGTAAGAGGATTTTGAATCTTTAAATAATTTTATTATAATTACATTGTAAAATCTTGTTTAGAATTAAAATGTGGCATACATTTTCTGAAATGTATTGTCATTCGTATTCTCTGGTCACGTTCTTTGGGGTCTGCTAATTTGGTAGCTGTTTCAGAAACCAGTCTTATCGTTCTTTCGACATGTTGGGAATGACACGGTATATCTGGAAAATCAAATATATCAATATTTTCAACTGTGTATGTTCTCAGGTCTTCTGTTGAATAGCTACAAGTTAGAATTGGTTCGAGCCAATCATCAACATATAAAACGAGATTATTATGTGTCGCATTAAAATCTATTTTTGGTAAACGGAAATATCGTATTCCATCTTTTTCACTATTTACTCTAGCTTGTAAAATACGTTTTACAGCTTCAATCATTACACTTGGATTGGTATCAGAAACATTCCAATTAAAATCGATTCTGTATGTAATAAAAATGAATTGCGAGATATCGTCCGAAAACATTCATCTCTAATTAATTCGCAATCTAACTCGTGTATATTTTCTATAAAATTAAATATATGCTTTGGCGAATTGGTAAATCTTGGTTGATATTTAATCGCGAACCAATTTCGAGCATAAACTTTTATAACAAATCTTACTAAATAAACAAGATTAAGTGTAGGATTATTTTGACTCGTATAATACCGAAGAATCTTATTTGCTGTCGTTAACCAGCATGCATTCCCGAGTTTTCCTGGTGAACGTCTTTTAAGAGAATTATTAACTCCATAAGTGATTGATAAGACTATATCTTGAAGATATTGCTGATCAGATCCTAAATCTTGACAATTCTCTAGATATCTTTTGAATATTTGATCAATTTCAATTGGAATAAATCCAGCAACACCTACTTCTTCACATTTAGAAAGATTTAAACCGATTGGACCATTATGTAAATCAGGGCCTTTTGTTTCTCCATCCAGAATTGCGAGGCAGCTCATTCATATGAAGTAAACAAATCTACCAAATATAATATTGTATATTAAAAAATATGCTAATAAACATCTGTCTATTATTTATCTTATCTATTAAAAAAATTCTTTCACATCGAGGTACCTGTCGTTCTCAAGAACAAAGGCAATCATGTTTGCATTTACATGTACATATTTCAAATAATATTTTATACTTTTTAATATGTTCATTTACAGATTTGGAAAAATATAATTTGTGCTCTGACTTCTTTAATTTTGAAATTATCATAATGTGTTTATCTAGTTTGTTAGATATTGATTTCAATGATATCACTGGGATCGATGCTGAAATCCAGATTTCTATTATTTTTTCAATCGTCTGCATTTTTGCGTCTCTTTGTTGTACTAAATTGTCAGATATATATGTATAATGTTGTAAAATGTCTAAATATGTTGGAAGATGACGATTACTCATCATTCTTGGTGTAAATAAAGTATAAAATGGAGATTTATTGCGTAAATTCATTGCGAAAAATAAAAATATTTTAAATATATAGCATAAACAAAGAATAATAAAATAGCGGAAATAATAGGGTAAACAAGTATTTATTTATTTTGAATGGGAAATTTTTCTTAAAAATACTTATAATTTTGAAAAAGTCGATAAATTCAGACTTCTGGCGTTAATTTAAATATTGCAAATAATTTTTTTTTAATTATATGATTAATTTTTATATGCCTTAAAGTTTATATGCTGAGTGAGCCAGTTAATTCTGAAAAAAGTGATCCACCCTACTGTACAGTATATACAGTATATACTGTATATACAGTATATACAGTATATACTGTACACTGTACACTGTACACTGTACACTGTACACTGTACACTGTACTCTGTATACTGTACTCTGTACACTGTACTCTGTACTCTGTACACTGTACTCTGTACACTGTATACTGTACACTGTACACTGTACACTGTACACTGTACTCTGTATACTGTACTCTGTACACTGTACTCTGTACACTGTACTCTGTACACTGTACTCTGTACACTGTACTCTGTACACTGTACACTGTACACTGTACTCTGTACACTGTACACTGTACACTGTACACTGTACTCTGTACACTGTACTCTGTACACTGTACTCTGTACACTGTACACTGTACTCTGTATACTGTACTCTGTACACTGTACTCTGTACACTGTACTCTGTACACTGTACTCTGTACACTGTACTCTGTACACTGTACTCTGTACACTGTACTCTGTACACTGTACTCTGTACACTGTACTCTGTACACTGTACTCTGTACACTGTACTCTGTACACTGTACTCTGTACACTGTACTCTGTACACTGTACTCTGTACACTGTACTCTGTACACTGTACTCTGTACACTGTACTCTGTACACTGTACTCTGTACACTGTACTCTGTACACTGTACTCTGTACACTGTACTCTGTACACTGTACTCTGTACACTGTACTCTGTACACTGTACTCTGTACACTGTACTCTGTACACTGTACTCTGTACACTGTACTCTGTACACTGTACTCTGTACTCTGTACACTGTACTCTGTACACTGTACTCTGTACACTGTACTCTGTACACTGTACTCTGTACACTGTACTCTGTACACTGTACTCTGTACACTGTACTCTGTACACTGTACTCTGTACACTGTACTCTGTACACTGTACTCTGTACACTGTACTCTGTACACTGTACTCTGTACACTGTACTCTGTACACTGTACTCTGTACACTGTACTCTGTACACTGTACTCTGTACACTGTACTCTGTACACTGTACTCTGTACACTGTACTCTGTACACTGTACTCTGTACACTGTACTCTGTACACTGTACTCTGTACACTGTACTCTGTACACTGTACTCTGTACACTGTACTCTGTACACTGTACTCTGTACACTGTACTCTGTACACTGTACTCTGTACACTGTACTCTGTACACTGTACTCTGTACACTGTACTCTGTACACTGTACTCTGTACACTGTACTCTGTACACTGTACTCTGTACACTGTACTCTGTACACTGTACTCTGTACACTGTACTCTGTACACTGTACTCTGTACACTGTACTCTGTACACTGTACTCTGTACACTGTACTCTGTACACTGTACTCTGTACACTGTACTCTGTACACTGTACTCTGTACACTGTACTCTGTACACTGTACTCTGTACACTTTACTCTGTACACTGTACTCTGTACACTGTACTCTGTACACTGTACTCTGTACACTGTACTCTGTACACTGTACTCTGTACACTGTACTCTGTACACTGTACTCTGTACACTGTACTCTGTACACTGTACTCTGTACACTGTACTCTGTACACTGTACTCTGTACACTGTACTCTGTACACTGTACTCTGTACACTGTACTCTGTACACTGTACTCTGTACACTGTACTCTGTACACTGTACTCTGTACACTGTACTCTGTACACTGTACTCTGTACACTGTACTCTGTACACTGTACTCTGTACACTGTACTCTGTACACTGTACTCTGTACACTGTACTCTGTACACTGTACTCTGTACACTGTACTCTGTACACTGTACTCTGTACACTGTACTCTGTACACTGTACTCTGTACACTGTACTCTGTACACTGTACTCTGTACACTGTACTCTGTACACTGTACTCTGTACACTGTACTCTGTACACTGTACTCTGTACACTGTACTCTGTACACTGTACTCTGTACACTGTACTCTGTACACTGTACTCTGTACACTGTACTCTGTACACTGTACTCTGTACACTGTACTCTGTACACTGTACTCTGTACACTGTACTCTGTACACTGTACTCTGTACACTGTACTCTGTACACTGTACTCTGTACACTGTACTCTGTACACTGTACTCTGTACACTGTACTCTGTACACTGTACTCTGTACACTGTACTCTGTACACTGTACTCTGTACACTGTACTCTGTACACTGTACTCTGTACACTGTACTCTGTACACTGTACTCTGTACACTGTACTCTGTACACTGTACTCTGTACACTGTACTCTGTACACTGTACTCTGTACACTGTACTCTGTACACTGTACTCTGTACACTGTACTCTGTACACTGTACTCTGTACACTGTACTCTGTACACTGTACTCTGTACACTGTACTCTGTACACTGTACTCTGTACACTGTACTCTGTACACTGTACTCTGTACACTGTACTCTGTACACTGTACTCTGTACACTGTACTCTGTACACTGTACTCTGTACACTGTACTCTGTACACTGTACTCTGTACACTGTACTCTGTACACTGTACTCTGTACACTGTACTCTGTACACTGTACTCTGTACACTGTACTCTGTACACTGTACTCTGTACACTGTACTCTGTACACTGTACTCTGTACACTGTACTCTGTACACTGTACTCTGTACACTGTACTCTGTACACTGTACTCTGTACACTGTACTCTGTACACTGTACTCTGTACACTGTACTCTGTACACTGTACTCTGTACACTGTACTCTGTACACTGTACTCTGTACACTGTACTCTGTACACTGTACTCTGTACACTGTACTCTGTACACTGTACTCTGTACACTGTACTCTGTACACTGTACTCTGTACACTGTACTCTGTACACTGTACTCTGTACACTGTACTCTGTACACTGTACTCTGTACACTGTACTCTGTACACTGTACTCTGTACACTGTACTCTGTACACTGTACTCTGTACACTGTACTCTGTACACTGTACTCTGTACACTGTACTCTGTACACTGTACTCTGTACACTGTACTCTGTACACTGTACTCTGTACACTGTACTCTGTACACTGTACTCTGTACACTGTACTCTGTACACTGTACTCTGTACACTGTACTCTGTACACTGTACTCTGTACACTGTACTCTGTACACTGTACTCTGTACACTGTACTCTGTACACTGTACTCTGTACACTGTACTCTGTACACTGTACTCTGTACACTGTACTCTGTACACTGTACTCTGTACACTGTACTCTGTACACTGTACTCTGTACACTGTACTCTGTACACTGTACTCTGTACACTGTACTCTGTACACTGTACTCTGTACACTGTACTCTGTACACTGTACTCTGTACACTGTACTCTGTACACTGTACTCTGTACACTGTACTCTGTACACTGTACTCTGTACACTGTACTCTGTACACTGTACTCTGTACACTGTACTCTGTACACTGTACTCTGTACACTGTACTCTGTACACTGTACTCTGTACACTGTACTCTGTACACTGTACTCTGTACACTGTACTCTGTACACTGTACTCTGTACACTGTACTCTGTACACTGTACTCTGTACACTGTACTCTGTACACTGTACTCTGTACACTGTACTCTGTACACTGTACTCTGTACACTGTACTCTGTACACTGTACTCTGTACACTGTACTCTGTACACTGTACTCTGTACACTGTACTCTGTACACTGTACTCTGTACACTGTACTCTGTACACTGTACTCTGTACACTGTACTCTGTACACTGTACTCTGTACACTGTACTCTGTACACTGTACTCTGTACACTGTACTCTGTACACTGTACTCTGTACACTGTACTCTGTACACTGTACTCTGTACACTGTACTCTGTACACTGTACTCTGTACACTGTACTCTGTACACTGTACTCTGTACACTGTACTCTGTACACTGTACTCTGTACACTGTACTCTGTACACTGTACTCTGTACACTGTACTCTGTACACTGTACTCTGTACACTGTACTCTGTACACTGTACTCTGTACACTGTACTCTGTACACTGTACTCTGTACACTGTACTCCGTACACTGTACTCCGTACACTGTACTCCGTACACTGTACTCCGTACACTGTACTCCGTACACTGTACTCCGTACACTGTACTCCGTACACTGTACTCCGTACACTGTACTCCGTACACTGTACTCCGTACACTGTACTCCGTACACTGTACTCCGTACACTGTACTCCGTACACTGTACTCCGTACACTGTACTCCGTACACTGTACTCCGTACACTGTACTCCGTACACTGTACTCCGTACACTGTACTCCGTACACTGTACTCCGTACACTGTACTCCGTACACTGTACTCCGTACACTGTACTCCGTACACTGTACTCCGTACACTGTACTCCGTACACTGTACTCCGTACACTGTACTCCGTACACTGTACTCCGTACACTGTACTCCGTACACTGTACTCCGTACACTGTACTCCGTACACTGTACACTGTACTCTGTACACTGTATGCTGTATATCATACACTGTACACTGTATACTGTACACTATATGCTGTACATTGTAAAACGATACCGTACATGAATCCCTCTTAATAATATTCCAGACAACTCTATCTATAATAATATGCCTATTATTATCACGCAAATTCGATACACTACCTATTATTTTAATCTAGCATTACATCCAATATCAAACATTACATACATTTATATATTATTTATTTAATGCTTGTAGTTTAGTCAATATATATACAAATATATTCTTACACATACTTATATCATGAACAATTTCGTTGATTCCTTTTATACAACAATAAGTAAATCATATGCCTTCGTTCTCTTAGTTTCGTATCATTAAGCATTAAGCATTAATCATTAAGCATTAAGCATTAAGCATTAAGCATTAAGCATTAAGCATTAAGCATTAAGCATTAAGCATTAAGCATTAAGCATTAAGCATTAAGCATTAAGCATTAAGCATTAAGCATTAAGCATTAAGCATTAAGCATTAATCATTAAGCATTAAGCATTAAGCATTAAGCATTAAGCATTAAGCATTAAGCATTAAGCATTAAGCATTAAGCATTAAGCATTAAGCATTAAGCATTAAGCATTAAGCATTAAGCATCAAGCATCAAGCATTAAGCATTAAGCATTAAGCATTAAGCATTAAGCATTAAGCATTAAGCATTAAGCATTAAGCATTAAGCATTAAGCATTAAGCATTAAGCATTAAGCATTAAGCATTAAGCATTAAGCATTAAGCATTAAGCATTAAGCATTAAGCATTAAGAATTAGGCATTAAGCATTAAGCATTAAGCATTAAGCATTAAACATTAAGCATTAAGCATTAAGCATTAAGCATTAAGCATTAAGCATTAAGCATTAAGCATTAAGCATTAAGCATTAAGCATTAAGCATTAAGCATTAATCATTAAGCATTAAGCATTAAGCATTAAGCATTAAGCATTAAGCATTAAGCATTAAGCATTAAGCATTAAGCATTAAGCATTAAGCATTAAGCATTAAGCATTAAGCATTAAGCATTAAGCATTAAGCATTAAGCATTAAGCATTAAGCATTAATCATTAAGCATTAAGCATTAAGCATCAAGCATTAAGCATTATTTTGAAGAACTTCCTACTACTTTTCTATGTGATTTCTGGGTTCATACGAGACATTAATTATCCGTGAAATTATATCTACAAGATACTAATTCCTCATTAATTAACGAAAATGAACATAATATTCCTTCTTATTATAATAATGTTTACACAAACAATACTTACTGAATGGTTTATATTTAGTTCTCATTCTTATATTAATAGACAATTGTTGTCATTCTTAAATTAATAGACAATTGTTGTCATTCTTAAATTAATAGACTATTGTTGACATTCTTAAATTAATAGACTATTGTTGACATTCTTAGATTAATAGACTATTGTTGACATTCTTAAATTAATAGACTATTGTTGACATTATTAAATTAATAGACTATTGTTGACATTCTTAGATTAATAGACTATTGTTGACATTCTTAAATTAATAGACTATTGTTGACATTCTTAGATTAATAGACTATTGTTGACATTCTTAAATTAATAGACTATTGTTGACATTATTAAATTAATAGACTATTGTTGACATTCTTAGATTAATAGACTATTGTTGACATTCTTATATTAATAGACTATTGTTGACATTCTTAAATTAATAGACTATTGTTGACATTCTTAAATTAATAGACTATTGTTGACATTCTTAAATTAATAGACTATTGTTGTCATTCTTAGATTAATAGACTATTGTTGACATTCTTATATTAATAGACTATTGTTGACATTCTTAAATTAATAGACTATTGTTGACATTCTTAAATTAATAGACTATTGTTGACATTCTTAAATTAATAGACTATTGTTGACATTCTTAAATTAATAGACTATTGTTGTCATTCTTAGATTAATAGACTATTGTTGACATTCTTAAATTAATAGACTATTGTTGACATTCTTAGATTAATAGACTATTGTTGACATTCTTAAATTAATAGACTATTGTTGACATTCTTAAATTAATAGACTATTGTTGACATTCTTAAATTAATAGACTATTGTTGACATTCTTAAATTAATAGACTATTGTTGACATTCTTAGATTATTGACTATTGTTGACATTCTTAAATTAATAGACTATTGTTGACATTCTTAAATTAATAGACTATTGTTGTCATTCTTATATTAATAGACTATTGTTGACATTCTTAAATTAATAGACTATTGTTGACATTCTTAAATTAATAGACTATTGTTGACATTCTTAAATTAATAGACTATTGTTGACATTCTTAAATTAATAGACTATTGTTGTCATTATTAAATTAATAGACTATTGTTGTCATTCTTAAATTAATAGACAATTGTTGACATTCTTAAATTAATAGACTATTGTTGACATTCTTAAATTAATAGACTATTGTTGACATTCTTAAATTAATAGACTATTGTTGACATTCTTAAATTAATAGACTATTGTTGACATTCTTAGATTAATAGACTATTGTTATTATTCTTAAATTAATAGACAATTGTTGTCATTCTTAAATTAATAGACAATTGTTGTCATTCTTAAATTAATAGACTATTGTTGACATTCTTAGATTAATAGACTATTGTTGACATTCTTAAATTAATAGACTATTGTTGACATTCTTATATTAATAGACTATTGTTGACATTCTTAAATTAATAGACTATTGTTGACATTCTTAAATTAATAGACTATTGTTGACATTCTTAGATTAATAGACTATTGTTGACATTCTTAAATTAATAGACAATTGTTGTCATTCTTAAATTAATAGACTATTATTGACATTCTTAGATTAATAGACTATTGTTGACATTCTTAAATTAATAGACTATTGTTGACATTCTTAGATTAATAGACTATTGTTGACATTCTTAAATTAATAGACTATTGTTGTCATTCTTAGATTAATAGACTATTGTTGACATTCTTAAATTAATAGACTTTTGTTGACATTCTTAGATTAATAGACTATTGTTGTCATTCTTATATTAATAGACTATTGTTGACATGCTTAGATTAATAGACTATTGTTGACATTCTTAAATTAATAGACAATTGTTGTCATTCTTAAATTAATAGACAATTGTTGTCATTCTTAAATTAATAGACAATTGTTGTCATTCTTAAATTAATAGACTATTGTTGACATTCTTAAATTAATAGACTATTGTTGACATTCTTAGATTAATAGACTATTGTTGTCATTCTTATATTAATAGACTATTGTTGACATTCTTAGATTAATAGAGTATTGTTATTATTCTTAAATTAATAGACAATTGTTGTCATTCTTAAATTAATAGACAATTGTTGTCATTCTTAAATTAATAGACTATTGTTGACATTCTTAGATTAATAGACTATTGTTGACATTCTTATATTAATAGACTATTGTTGACATTCTTAAATTAATAGACTATTGTTGACATTCTTAAATTAATAGACTATTGTTGACATTCTTATATTAATAGACTATTGTTGACATTCTTAAATTAATAGACTATTGTTGACATTCTTAAATTAATAGACTATTGTTGACATTCTTAAATTAATAGACTATTGTTGACATTCTTAAATTAATAGACTATTGTTGTCATTCTTAGATTAATAGACTATTGTTGACATTCTTAAATTAATAGACTATTGTTGACATTCTTAAATTAATAGACTATTGTTGATATTCTTATATTAATAGACTATTGTTGACATTCTTAAATTAATAGACTATTGTTGACATTCTTAGATTATTGACTATTGTTGACATTCTTAAATTAATAGACTATTGTTGACATTCTTAAATTAATAGACTATTGTTGTCATTCTTATATTAATAGACTATTGTTGACATTCTTAAATTAATAGACTATTGTTGACATTCTTAAATTAATAGACTATTGTTGACATTCTTAAATTAATAGACAATTGTTGACATTCTTAAATTAATAGACTATTGTTGACATTCTTAAATTAATAGACTATTGTTGACATTCTTAAATTAATAGACTATTGTTGACATTCTTAAATTAATAGACTATTGTTGTCATTATTAAATTAATAGACTATTGTTGTCATTCTTAAATTAATAGACAATTGTTGACATTCTTAAATTAATAGACTATTGTTGACATTCTTAAATTAATAGACTATTGTTGACATTCTTAAATTAATAGACTATTGTTGACATTCTTAAATTAATAGACTATTGTTGACATTCTTAGATTAATAGACTATTGTTATTATTCTTAAATTAATAGACAATTGTTGTCATTCTTAAATTAATAGACAATTGTTGTCATTCTTAAATTAATAGACTATTGTTGACATTCTTAGATTAATAGACTATTGTTGACATTCTTAAATTAATAGACTATTGTTGTTATTCTTAAATTAATAGACTATTGTTGACATTCTTAAATTAATAGACAATTGTTGTCATTCTTAAATTAATAGACAATTGTTGTCATTCTTAAATTAATAGACAATTGTTGTCATTCTTAAATTAATAGACTATTGTTGACATTCTTAAATTAATAGACTATTGTTGACATTCTTAGATTAATAGACTATTGTTGTCATTCTTATATTAATAGACTATTGTTGACATTCTTAGATTAATAGAGTATTGTTATTATTCTTAAATTAATAGACAATTGTTGTCATTCTTAAATTAATAGACAATTGTTGTCATTCTTAAATTAATAGACTATTGTTGACATTCTTAGATTAATAGACTATTGTTGACATTCTTATATTAATAGACTATTGTTGACATTCTTAAATTAATAGACTATTGTTGACATTCTTAGATTAATAGACTATTGTTGACATTCTTATATTAATAGACTATTGTTGACATTCTTAAATTAATAGACTATTGTTATCATTCTTATATTAATAGACTATTGTTGACATTCTTAAATTAATAGACTATTGTTGACATTCTTAGATTAATAGACTATTGTTGACATTCTTATATTAATAGACTATTGTTATCATTCTTAAATTAATAGACTATTGTTGACATTCTTAAATTAATAGACTATTGTTGACATTCTTAAATTAATAGACTATTGTTGACATTCTTAGATTAATAGACTATTGTTGACATTCTTATATTAATAGACTATTGTTATCATTCTTAAATTAATAGACTATTGTTGACATTCTTAAATTAATAGACTATTGTTATCATTCTTATATTAATAGACTATTGTTGACATTCTTAAATTAATAGACTATTGTTGACATTCTTATATTAATAGACTATTGTTGACATTCTTAAATTAATAGACTATTGTTGACATTCTTAGATTAATAGACTATTGTTGACATTCTTATATTAATAGACTATTGTTATCATTCTTATATTAATAGACTATTGTTGACATTCTTAAATTAATAGACTATTGTTGACATTCTTATATTAATAGACTATTGTTGACATTCTTAAATTAATAGACTATTGTTGACATTCTTAGATTAATAGACTATTGTTGACATTCTTAAATTAATAGACTATTGTTGACATTCTTATATTAATAGACTATTGTTGACATTCTTAAATTAATAGACTATTGTTGACATTCTTAGATTAATAGACTATTGTTGACATTCTTAAATTAATAGACTATTGTTGACATTCTTAAATTAATAGACTATTGTTGTCATTCTTAAATTAATAGACTATTGTTGACATTCTTAGATTAATAGACTATTGTTGACATTCTTATATTAATAGACTATTGTTATCATTCTTATATTAATAGACTATTGTTGACATTCTTATATTAATAGACTATTGTTGACATTCTTAGATTAATAGACTATTGTTGACATTCTTAAATTAATAGACTATTGTTGACATTCTTAGATTAATAGACTATTGTTGACATTCTTAAATTAATAGACTATTGTTGACATTCTTAGATTAATAGACTATTGTTGACATTCTTACATTAATAGACTATTGTTGACATTCTTATATTAATAGACTATTGTTGACATTCTTAAATTAATAGACTATTGTTGACATTCTTAGATTAATAGACTATTGTTGACATTCTTAAATTAATAGACTATTGTTGACATTCTTAAATTAATAGACTATTGTTGACATTCTTAAATTAATAGACTATTGTTGACATTCTTATATTAATAGACTATTGTTGACATTCTTAGATTAATAGACTATTGTTGACATTCTTATATTAATAGACTATTGTTGACATTCTTAAATTAATAGACTATTGTTGACATTCTTAAATTAATAGACTATTGTTGACATTCTTAAATTAATAGACTATTGTTGACATTCTTAAATTAATAGACTATTGTTGACATTCTTATATTAATAGACTATTGTTGACATTCTTAGATTAATAGACTATTGTTGACATTCTTAGATTAATAGACTATTGTTGATATTCTTATATTAATAGACTATTGTCATACTTAAATTAATAGACAATTGTTGTCATTCTTAAATTAATAGACAATTGTTGTCATTCTTAAATTAATAGACAATTGTTGTCATTCTTAAATTAATAGACTATTGTTGACATTCTTAAATTAATAGACTATTGTTGTCATTCTTATATTAATAGACTATTGTTGACATTCTTAAATTAATAGACTATTGTTGACATTCTTAAATTAATAGACTATTGTTGACATTCTTAAATTAATAGACAATTGTTGACATTCTTAAATTAATAGACTATTGTTGACATTCTTAAATTAATAGACTATTGTTGACATTCTTAAATTAATAGACTATTGTTGACATTCTTAAATTAATAGACTATTGTTGTCATTATTAAATTAATAGACTATTGTTGTCATTCTTAAATTAATAGACAATTGTTGACATTCTTAAATTAATAGACTATTGTTGACATTCTTAAATTAATAGACTATTGTTGACATTCTTAAATTAATAGACTATTGTTGACATTCTTAAATTAATAGACTATTGTTGACATTCTTAGATTAATAGACTATTGTTATTATTCTTAAATTAATAGACAATTGTTGTCATTCTTAAATTAATAGACAATTGTTGTCATTCTTAAATTAATAGACTATTGTTGACATTCTTAGATTAATAGACTATTGTTGACATTCTTAAATTAATAGACTATTGTTGACATTCTTAGATTAATAGACTATTGTTGACATTCTTAAATTAATAGACTATTGTTGTCATTCTTAGATTAATAGACTATTGTTGACATTCTTAAATTAATAGACAATTGTTGTCATTCTTAAATTAATAGACAATTGTTGTCATTCTTAAATTAATAGACAATTGTTGTCATTCTTAAATTAATAGACTATTGTTGACATTCTTAAATTAATAGACTATTGTTGACATTCTTAGATTAATAGACTATTGTTGTCATTCTTATATTAATAGACTATTGTTGACATTCTTAGATTAATAGAGTATTGTTATTATTCTTAAATTAATAGACAATTGTTGTCATTCTTAAATTAATAGACAATTGTTGTCATTCTTAAATTAATAGACTATTGTTGACATTCTTAGATTAATAGACTATTGTTGACATTCTTATATTAATAGACTATTGTTGACATTCTTAAATTAATAGACTATTGTTGACATTCTTAGATTAATAGACTATTGTTGACATTCTTATATTAATAGACTATTGTTGACATTCTTAAATTAATAGACTATTGTTATCATTCTTATATTAATAGACTATTGTTGACATTCTTAAATTAATAGACTATTGTTGACATTCTTAGATTAATAGACTATTGTTGACATTCTTATATTAATAGACTATTGTTATCATTCTTAAATTAATAGACTATTGTTGACATTCTTAAATTAATAGACTATTGTTGACATTCTTAAATTAATAGACTATTGTTGACATTCTTAGATTAATAGACTATTGTTGACATTCTTATATTAATAGACTATTGTTATCATTCTTATATTAATAGACTATTGTTGACATTCTTAAATTAATAGACTATTGTTGACATTCTTATATTAATAGACTATTGTTGACATTCTTAAATTAATAGACTATTGTTGACATTCTTAGATTAATAGACTATTGTTGACATTCTTAAATTAATAGACTATTGTTGACATTCTTATATTAATAGACTATTGTTGACATTCTTAAATTAATAGACTATTGTTGACATTCTTAGATTAATAGACTATTGTTGACATTCTTAAATTAATAGACTATTGTTGACATTCTTAAATTAATAGACTATTGTTGTCATTCTTAAATTAATAGACTATTGTTGACATTCTTAGATTAATAGACTATTGTTGACATTCTTATATTAATAGACTATTGTTATCATTCTTATATTAATAGACTATTGTTGACATTCTTAGATTAATAGACTATTGTTGACATTCTTATATTAATAGACTATTGTTGACATTCTTAGATTAATAGACTATTGTTGACATTCTTAAATTAATAGACTATTGTTGACATTCTTAGATTAATAGACTATTGTTGACATTCTTAAATTAATAGACTATTGTTGACATTCTTAGATTAATAGACTATTGTTGACATTCTTACATTAATAGACTATTGTTGACATTCTTATATTAATAGACTATTGTTGACATTCTTAAATTAATAGACTATTGTTGACATTCTTAGATTAATAGACTATTGTTGACATTCTTAAATTAATAGACTATTGTTGACATTCTTAAATTAATAGACTATTGTTGTCATTCTTAAATTAATAGACAAGTGTTGTCATTCTTATATTAATAGACTATTGTTGACATTCTTATATTAATAGACTATTGTTGACATTCTTAAATTAATAGACTATTGTTGTCATTCTTAAATTAATAGACTTTTGTTGACATTCTTAAATTAATAGACTATTGTTGACATTCTTATATTAATAGACTATTGTTGACATTCTTAGATTAATAGACTATTGTTGACATTCTTATATTAATAGACTATTGTTGACATTCTTAAATTAATAGACTATTGTTGACATTCTTAAATTAATAGACTATTGTTGACATTCTTAAATTAATAGACTATTGTTGACATTCTTAAATTAATAGACTATTGTTGACATTCTTATATTAATAGACTATTGTTGACATTCTTAGATTAATAGACTATTGTTGACATTCTTAGATTAATAGACTATTGTTGATATTCTTATATTAATAGACTATTGTCATACTTAAATTAATAGACAATTGTTGTCATTCTTAAATTAATAGACAATTGTTGTCATTCTTAAATTAATAGACAATTGTTGTCATTCTTAAATTAATAGACTATTGTTGACATTCTTAAATTAATAGACTATTGTTGACATTCTTAGATTATTGACTATTGTTGACATTCTTAAATTAATAGACTATTGTTGACATTCTTATATTAATAGACTATTGTTGACATTCTTAAATTAATAGACTATTGTCGACATTCTTAAATTAATAGACTATTGTTGACATTCTTAAATTAATAGACTATTGTTGACATTCTTAGATTAATAGACTATTGTTGTCATTCTTATATTAATAGACTATTGTTGACATTCTTAGATTAATAGACTATTGTTGACATTCTTAAATTAATAGACTATTGTTGACATTCTTAAATTAATAGACTATTGTTGACATTCTTA
Organism: Osedax frankpressi; assembly: GCA_964035775.1. Lineage (NCBI taxonomy): Eukaryota > Metazoa > Annelida > Polychaeta > Sabellida > Siboglinidae > Osedax > Osedax frankpressi. The sequence goes on from OZ038312.1 coordinate 25,650,919, forward strand.
AATTAATAGACTATTGTTGACATTCTTATATTAATAGACTATTGTTGACATTCTTAGATTAATAGACTATTGTTGACATTCTTAGATTAATAGACTATTGTTGACATTCTTAAATTAATAGACTATTGTTGACATTCTTAGATTAATAGACTATTGTTGACATTCTTAGATTAATAGACTATTGTTGACATTCTTATATTAATAGACTATTGTTGACATTCTTAGATTAATAGACTATTGTTGACATTCTTATATTAATAGACTATTGTTGACATTCTTAGATTAATAGACTATTGTTGACATTCTTATATTAATAGACTATTGTTGACATTCTTAGATTAATAGACTATTGTTGACATTCTTATATTAATAGACTATTGTTGACATTCTTATATTAATAGACTATTGTTGACATTCTTATATTAATAGACTATTGTTGACATTCTTAGATTAATAGACTATTGTTGACATTCTTAAATTAATAGACTATTGTCATTCTTAAATTAATAGACAATTGTTGTCATTCTTAAATTAATAGACAATTGTTGTCATTCTTAAATTAATAGACAATTGTTGTCATTCTTAAATTAATAGACTATTGTTGACATTCTTAAATTAATAGACTATTGTTGACATTCTTAGATTAATAGACAATTGTTGACATTCTTAAATTAATAGACTATTGTTGACATTCTTAAATTAATAGACTATTGTTGACATTCTTAGATTAATAGACTATTGTTGACATTCTTAGATTATTGACTATTGTTGACATTCTTAGATTAATAGACTATTGTTGACATTCTTATATTAATAGACAATTGTTGACATTCTTAAATTAATAGACTATTGTTGACATTCTTAGATTATTGACTATTGTTGACATTCTTAGATTAATAGACTATTGTTGACATTCTTAAATTAATAGACTATTGTTGACATTCTTAGATTAATAGACTATTGTTGACATTCTTAGATTATTGACTATTGTTGACATTCTTAGATTAATAGACTATTGTTGACATTCTTATATTAATAGACTATTGTTGACATTCTTAGATTAATAGACTATTGATGACATTCTTAAATTAATAGACTATTGTCATTCTTAAATTAATAGACAATTGTTGTCATTCTTAAATTAATAGACAATTGTTGTCATTCTTAAATTAATAGACAATTGTTGTCATTCTTAAATTAATAGACTATTGTTGACATTCTTAAGTTAATAGACTATTGTTGACATTCTTAAATTAATAGACTATTGTTGACATTCTTAGATTATTGACTATTGTTGACATTCTTAGATTAATAGACTATTGTTGACATTCTTATATTAATAGACTATTGTTGACATTCTTAGATTAATAGACTATTGTTGTCATTCTTAAATTAATAGACTATTGTTGATATTCTTATATTAATAGACTATTGTTGACATTCTTATATTAATAGACAATTGTTGACATTCTTATATTAATAGACAATTGTTGACATTCTTAGATTAATAGACAATTGTTGTCATTCTTAAATTAATAGACTATTGTTGATATTCTTATATTAATAGACTATTGTTGACATTCTTATATTAATAGACAATTGTTGACATTCTTAAATTAATAGACAATTGTTGACATTCTTAGATTAATAGACAATTGTTGTCATTCTTAAATTAATAGACTATTGTTGACATTCTTATATTAATAGACTATTGTTGCATTCTTAGATTAATAGACTATTGTTGACATTCTTAGATTAATAGACTATTGTTGACATTCTTATATTAATAGACTATTGTTGTCATTCTTAAATTAATAGACTATTGTTGACATTCTTAAATTAATAGACAATTGTTGTCATTCTTAAATTAATAGACAATTGTTGACATTCTTAGATTAATAGACTATTGTTGACATTCTTATATTAATAGACTATTGTTGTCATTCTTAAATTAATAGACTATTGTTGACATTCTTAAATTAATAGACTATTGTTGTCATTCTTAAATTAATAGACTATTGTTGATATTCTTATATTAATAGACTATTGTTGACATTCTTATATTAATAGACTATTGTTGTCATTCTTATATTAATAGACAATTGTTGACATTCTTAGATTAATAGACTATTGTTGACATTCTTATATTAATAGACTATTGTTGACATTCTTAAATTAATAGACAATTGTTGACATTCTTATATTAATAGACTATTGTTGACATTCTTAAATTAATAGACTATTGTTGACATTCTTAAATTAATAGACTATTGTTGATATTCTTATATTAATAGACTATTGTTGACATTCTTATATTAATAGACAATTGTTGACATTCTTATATTAATAGACTATTGTTGACATTCTTAAATTAATAGACTATTGTTGTTATTCTTAAATTAATAGACTATTGTTGACATTCTTAAATTAATAGACTATTGTTGTCATTCTTAAATTAATAGACTATTGTTGATATTCTTATATTAATAGACTATTGTTGACATTCTTATATTAATAGACAATTGTTGACATTCTTATATTAATAGACTATTGTTGACATTCTTAAATTAATAGACTATTGTTGATATTCTTATATTAATAGACTATTGTTGACATTCTTATATTAATAGACTATTGTTGACATTCTTAGATTAATAGACTATTGTTGATATTCTTATATTAATAGACTATTGTCATACTTAAATTAATAGACAATTGTTGTCATTCTTAAATTAATAGACAATTGTTGTCATTCTTAAATTAATAGACAATTGTTGTCATTCTTAAATTAATAGACTATTGTTGACATTCTTAAATTAATAGACTATTGTTGACATTCTTAGATTATTGACTATTGTTGACATTCTTAGATTAATAGACTATTGTTGTCATTCTTAAATTAATAGACTATTGTTGACATTCTTAGATTATTGACTATTGTTGACATTCTTAAATTAATAGACTATTGTTGACATTCTTATATTAATAGACTATTGTTGACATTCTTAAATTAATAGACTATTGTTGACATTCTTAGATTAATAGACTATTGTTGACATTCTTAAATTAATAGACTATTGTTGACATTCTTAGATTAATAGACTATTGTTGTCATTCTTATATTAATAGACTATTGTTGACATTCTTAGATTAATAGACTATTGTTGACATTCTTAAATTAATAGACTATTGTTGACATTCTTAAATTAATAGACAATTGTTGACATTCTTAAATTAATAGACTATTGTTGTCATTCTTAAATTAATAGACTATTGTTGACATTCTTAAATTAATAGACTATTGTTGACATTCTTATATTAATAGACTATTGTTGACATTCTTAAATTAATAGACTATTGTTGACATTCTTAAATTAATAGACTATTGTTGTCATTCTTAAATTAATAGACTATTGTTGACATTCTTAGATTAATAGACTATTGTTGACATTCTTAGATTAATAGACTATTGTTGACATTCTTAAATTAATAGACTATTGTTGACATTCTTAGATTAATAGACTATTGTTGTCATTCTTATATTAATAGACTATTGTTGACATTCTTAGATTAATAGACTATTGTTGACATTCTTAAATTAATAGACTATTGTTGACATTCTTAAATTAATAGACTATTGTTGACATTCTTAAATTAATAGACTATTGTTGACATTCTTAAATTAATAGACTATTGTTGACATTCTTAAATTAATAGACTATTGTTGACATTCTTAAATTAATAGACTATTGTTGACATTCTTAGATTATTGACTATTGTTGACATTCTTAGATTAATAGACTATTGTTGACATTCTTAAATTAATAGACTATTGTTGACATTCTTAGATTAATAGACTATTGTTGACATTCTTAAATTAATAGACTATTGTTGACATTCTTATATTAATAGACTATTGTTGACATTCTTAAATTAATAGACTATTGTTGACATTCTTAGATTAATAGACTATTGTTGACATTCTTAAATTAATAGACTATTGTTGACATTCTTAAATTAATAGACTATTGTTGTCATTCTTAAATTAATAGACTATTGTTGACATTCTTAAATTAATAGACTATTGTTGTTATTCTTAAATTAATAGACTATTGTTGACATTCTTAAATTAATAGACTATTGTTGACATTCTTAGATTAATAGACTATTGTTGACATTCTTAAATTAATAGACTATTGTTGACATTCTTAAATTAATAGACTATTGTTGACATTCTTAAATTAATAGACTATTGTTGACATTCTTATATTAATAGACTATTGTTGACATTCTTAGATTAATAGACTATTGTTGACATTCTTATATTAATAGACTATTGTTGACATTCTTAGATTAATAGACTATTGTTGACATTCTTAAATTAATAGACTATTGTCGACATTCTTAAATTAATAGACAATTGTTGACATTCTTAAATTAATAGACTATTGTTGACATTCTTAGATTAATAGACTATTGTTGACATTCTTAAATTAATAGACTATTGTTGACATTCTTATATTAATAGACTATTGTTGACATTCTTAGATTAATAGACTATTGTTGACATTCTTAAATTAATAGACTATTGTCATTCTTAAATTAATAGACAATTGTTGTCATTCTTAAATTAATAGACAATTGTTGTCATTCTTAAATTAATAGACAATTGTTGTCATTCTTAAATTAATAGACTATTGTTGACATTCTTAAATTAATAGACTATTGTTGACATTCTTAAATTAATAGACTATTGTTGACATTCTTAAATTAATAGACTATTGTTGACATTCTTAAATTAATAGACTATTGTTGACATTCTTAGATTATTGACTATTGTTGACATTCTTAGATTAATAGACTATTGTTGACATTCTTAAATTAATAGACTATTGTTGACATTCTTATATTAATAGACTATTGTTGACATTCTTAGATTAATAGACTATTGTTGACATTCTTATATTAATAGACTATTGTTGACATTCTTAGATTAATAGACTATTGTTGTCATTCTTAAATTAATAGACTATTGTCATTCTTAAATTAATAGACAATTGTTGTCATTCTTAAATTAATAGACAATTGTTGTCATTCTTAAATTAATAGACAATTGTTGTCATTCTTAAATTAATAGACAATTGTTGTCATTCTTAAATTAATAGACTATTGTTGACATTCTTAGATTAATAGACTATTGTTGTCATTCTTAAATTAATAGACTATTGTTGACATTCTTAGATTAATAGACTATTGTTGTCATTCTTAAATTAATAGACTATTGTTGACATTCTTAAATTAATAGACTATTGTTGTCATTCTTAAATTAATAGACTATTGTTGACATTCTTAGATTAATAGACTATTGTTGACATTCTTATATTAATAGACTATTGTTGTCATTCTTAAATTAATAGACTATTGTTGACATTCTTAGATTAATAGACTATTGTTGACATTCTTATATTAATAGACTATTGTTGTCATTCTTAAATTAATAGACTATTGTTGACATTCTTAAATTAATAGACAATTGTTGTCATTCTTAAATTAATAGACTATTGTTGACATTCTTAAATTAATAGACTATTGTTGACATTCTTAGATTAATAGACTATTGTTGACATTCTTAGATTAATAGACTATTGTTGTCATTCTTAAATTAATAGACTATTGTTGACATTCTTAGATTAATAGACTATTGTTGACATTCTTAAATTAATAGACTATTGTTGACATTCTTAAATTAATAGACTATTGTTGACATTCTTAGATTATTGACTATTGTTGATATTCTTATATTAATAGACTATTGTTGACATTCTTATATTAATAGACTATTGTTGACATTCTTAGATTAATAGACTATTGTTGACATTCTTAAATTAATAGACTATTGTCATTCTTAAATTAATAGACAATTGTTGTCATTCTTAAATTAATAGACAATTGTTGTCATTCTTAAATTAATAGACAATTGTTGTCATTCTTAAATTAATAGACTATTGTTGACATTCTTAAATTAATAGACTATTGTTGACATTCTTAAATTAATAGACTATTGTTGACATTCTTAAATTAATAGACTATTGTTGACATTCTTAGATTATTGACTATTGTTGACATTCTTAGATTAATAGACTATTGTTGACAT
>OZ038312.1:25657272-25852033 GCA_964035775.1 Osedax frankpressi
CTATCCACTATAGGAAAACGACTATTATTATTAATTATTATTAAATATTATTACAATTAATTATAATAATATTATAATAATAATAATATAATATATTATTACAATAATATTATATACTATAATGTATGTAATATGTTATCTATATATTAAGTTATATGGTGCATTAATGAATGTATTCAAATAGGTTACAATATTTACAAACAGCATCACTCGCACTTTTTAGACCGCACAGAATAAAAATTTAAAAATATAAAAAGTATATATTTTTAGTTTATTCTATGTATAGTTGAAATTATTATAATTTATTTATTATATACGTATACGTATTCTTTAGTATATATAGTAAATATAATATTATAATACAGTCTAATAATTGAATATTTTCCAACCCCTTAATTAAACTAATAAATTGTACAGGTGTACCATAAAAATAAATCAATGCAAACCCTAATTAATTAATTAATCGTGTTCCATAATTAATGTAAATGACAAAAATCAAGCGATTTTATGTCTTCTGAATCTTTGTCTCTTTATAAATTTCTTTGTCCCCATTGTTTTACCGTGTAGTCTTACGATGAATACTAATACGATTACTATGTACAATTTACAACAGTAATTATATAATGATTTAGAAGTTTAGATACCAACTCAGTTTCATATTGCGTAATCAATACAGTACAGTGTACAGAGTACGGTGTACAGAGTACGGTGTACAGAGTACGGTGTACAGAGTACGGTGTACAGAGTACGGTGTACAGAGTACGGTGTACAGAGTACGGTGTACAGAGTACGGTGTACATAGTACGGTGTACAGAGTACGGTGTACAGAGTACGGTGTACAGAGTACGGTGTACAGAGTACGGTGTACAGAGTACGGTGTACAGAGTACGGTGTACAGAGTACGGTGTACAGAGTACGGTGTACAGAGTACGGTGTACAGAGTACGGTGTACAGAGTACGGTGTACAGAGTACGGTGTACAGAGTACGGTGTACAGAGTACGGTGTACAGAGTACGGTGTACAGAGTACGGTGTACAGAGTACGGTGTACAGAGTACGGTGTACAGAGTACGGTGTACAGAGTACGGTGTACAGAGTACGGTGTACAGAGTACGGTGTACAGAGTACGGTGTACAGAGTACGGTGTACAGAGTACGGTGTACAGAGTACGGTGTACAGAGTACGGTGTACAGAGTACGGTGTACAGAGTACGGTGTACAGAGTACGGTGTACAGAGTACGGTGTACAGAGTACGGTGTACAGAGTACGGTGTACAGAGTACGGTGTACAGAGTACGGTGTACAGAGTACGGTGTACAGAGTACGGTGTACAGAGTACGGTGTACAGAGTACGGTGTACAGAGTACGGTGTACAGAGTACGGTGTACAGAGTACGGTGTACAGAGTACGGTGTACAGAGTACGGTGTACAGAGTACGGTGTACAGAGTACGGTGTACAGAGTACGGTGTACAGAGTACGGTGTACAGAGTACGGTGTACAGAGTACGGTGTACAGAGTACGGTGTACAGAGTACGGTGTACAGAGTACGGTGTACAGAGTACGGTGTACAGAGTACGGTGTACAGAGTACGGTGTACAGAGTACGGTGTACAGAGTACGGTGTACAGAGTACGGTGTACAGAGTACGGTGTACAGAGTACGGTGTACAGAGTACGGTGTACAGAGTACGGTGTACAGAGTACGGTGTACAGAGTACGGTGTACAGAGTACGGTGTACAGAGTACGGTGTACAGAGTACGGTGTACAGAGTACGGTGTACAGAGTACGGTGTACAGAGTACGGTGTACAGAGTACGGTGTACAGAGTACGGTGTACAGAGTACGGTGTACAGAGTACGGTGTACAGAGTACGGTGTACAGAGTACGGTGTACAGAGTACGTTGTACAGAGTACGTTGTACAGAGTACGTTGTACAGAGTACGGTGTACAGAGTACGGTGTACAGAGTACGGTGTACAGAGTACGGTGTACAGAGTACGGTGTACAGAGTACGGTGTACAGAGTACGGTGTACAGAGTACGGTGTACAGAGTACGGTTTACAGAGTACAGTGTACAGAGTACAGTGTACAGAGTATAGTGTACAGAGTACAGTGTACAGAGTACGGTTTACAGAGTACAGTGTACAGAGTACAGTGTACAGAGTGCAGTGTACAGAGTATAGTGTACAGAGTACAGTGTACAGAGTACAGTGTACAGAGTACAGTGTACAGAGTACAGTGTACAGAGTACAGTGTACAGAGTACAGTGTACAGAGTACAGTGTACAGAGTACAGTGTACAGAGTACAGTGTACAGAGTACAGTGTACAGAGTACAGTGTACAGAGTACAGTGTACAGAGTACAGTGTACAGAGTACAGTGTACAGAGTACAGTGTACAGAGTACAGTGTACAGAGTACAGTGTACAGAGTACATTGTACAGAGTACAGTGTACAGAGTATAGTGTACAGAGTACAGTGTACTGAGTACAGTGTACTGAGTACAGTGTACTGAGTACAGTGTACTGAGTACAGTGTACTGAGTACAGTGTACTGAGTACAGTGTACTGAGTACAGTGTACTGAGTACAGTGTACTGAGTACAGTGTACTGAGTACAGTGTACTGAGTACAGTGTACTGAGTACAGTGTACTGAGTACAGTGTACTGAGTACAGTGTACTGAGTACAGTGTACTGAGTACAGTGTACTGAGTACAGTGTACTGAGTACAGTGTACTGAGTACAGTGTACTGAGTACAGTATACTGAGTACAGTGTACTGAGTACAGTGTACTGAGTACAGTGTACTGAGTACAGTGTACTGAGTACAGTGTACTGAGTACAGTGTACTGAGTACAGTGTACTGAGTACAGTGTACTGAGTACAGTGTACTGAGTACAGTGTACTGAGTACAGTGTATAGTGTACACTGTACATTGAATAGCATACTGTACATTGTACAGTGTACAATGTACAGTGTACATCGTATATAACACATGATATATAATATAAAAGGAATCTAAAGTTGTAACTGGTATGATATAATAATAGACGATATAATGTATATTATATAATATACCATTATGTACATGTCACACAATATACTAGTTTATCGAACTACTGCCCTATTGGTTGGAAGTCTACAACTTAATCGACTTACTTCAGTTATTTTTGAATTTAATAATTGTAATTAATTATTGATGCAATTATTTAATTCTAGTCGTGTACATTACTAAAGTATAAGTTACAATATAAATATAAAGAAAATAATCATAGCATTAATAAACCTGTTAGATTAACATATTGTACGTTGGTACCAATAGAAAGAATCAATTGATCTCCGGTAAAATACATTGTGACATTTATCCATATATTATTATTATACTAAATATCGTATTTAAAAATACACATAGAGTAATTTAAAATACATCATTAATAATATTCAATTTATTATTTAAATAATAATAGAAAACTAGTTTATGAGAACATGAAATAAAGTTTTTATTATTGCATTATTATTGAAAAAATATATATTTATAAATATATTTACTTACTCCATTCAATACATTTGTTATTGTGTTATCTGTTTCGTTAATCAAGGCATTTGTTACACCATTCCATATTACTAAACTAAACAAATTATATTCGATAACATTCTTATCATTAAAGCAATTATTGCTTAGAATATCCCACGAGAAAGTTTACTAATATTATCAATTATAAATATTGATTATATAGATTGAAAATTAAAAATTCTGCGAATTAACATCATATTAATTTGAGGATTCTGTAGAAAACATATCGAAGGTAACTTTCAGATTTGGTAAGCTAAAGTAATTGTTAGCAAAGAAGAGTATTTCGAGTTGACTAGAGTTGAAGTAGCCGCAACTGCTACCCTCGGGACAGAAGTGTGTTGGATCAATATCGTTGGTCACCACGTGAACACCCTTATTCATTACGTATATACCACCATTGGATAAGTCGTTTGCATAAAAATATAAATCATTATCGATGGTAATGAGGATGCTTGCCTAATCATATTTTACGTATACATACAACATATTTACACATTAGGAAACAGCGAATATGAAATATATCTAAGAATTCCAATTGACTCTAAACAACTATTTTTTCTTATTAAAGATATATTTAATAAAATTAAAATGTGTTATAACATTTTATTCTAACTCCATATTTTGTTTATATTTTTGTTCTTCCTAATAATCATATATCTGGGGTATAATAGATATTGAATAAATACCATATTATATGCATATGTTCTAATGATCAGTATATCAAGGTAATAATATATATATATATATATATATATATATATATATATATATATATATATTGTATAATACCTATATCATATGCATATGTTCATATTAAAAAAATATATAATTAATTAATATTCTTTATATAATTAATGAATTCTCATTTTAAATATTATAATAAATATTAATTTGACATAATAGTTAATGTATCCTCTTTTAAAAATTATTCTTATAAATATTAATTTGCCATTATTATGTAATATCCTAAATGTATAAAAAATGAACGATAATATATAAAATGTTTAATATAATGTATAATTTATAGATTTATTAATATTAAATCTTTAAATATAGTCTTCATCGATATCCTGATCAAACTTCATAATCAACATAGAAACATATCTGTTACGGGAAATATAAACATCAATATATAATTAGAATAAATCATTGTTCATTCGATATAAACGATAAATAAATATCTCGACAGAAAAATACATATATATTTTGTGTAAAATTATTAAATGTTTCTCTTAACATATTGTAATATATGAAGTGAATTAAATGTCGTTAATAATAGCTATAGTTATCATAACATTTAACGGTATGTGATCTATTATGTTTAACAGGAATTACTAAATAATATATTGAAGATAAAATGGTTTAATATTATGATTAAATTAATCATTTTCGTATATCGATATATTGATATATCGTATATCATATATCATAATTCATTAAACATATATTTAGCAGTTAATACTAACATTATCGAGAAATCCGTGGAAGTACGTGAATGATGCTTCTTTAATTATTGATCCTATAACTAATGGACAATGGCTTTGTCGAAGTCTATATGATTCTGAAAGTTATGCTTATATTGTATTATATTTGTTTCAAATTCACTATTGTTATATGTAGATATTCAATATTCCATTCTATTTATATAATATAGTATATCTAATAATAGGAGTTGTTGAATTATTCTATTAATTCACTATATTTCCAGTTATTTAGTAAGGGTGCGTGTAATGCCGATTTTTACAATATACAAATTATTTGTTTGTGATTTACAAATCAACACTTGTATTTTATTGTATTGTATATATTCGATGAAATCCTTTCTTACTATACCTAGACATTTAGATGAGTGAAACTTATTATTATCATAAGATGGCCTAACATCCCTTTGAGCTATTTACTTATTAAGGTTGACTAATTATTTAGTTCGGTTAGTAAATCGAATTACTGATTGGAAGTTTAAAACTTACTTCAATTATCTTTGAATTTAGTAATTTTATTATTAATTATATATGAAATTATATAATTCTAATCTAGTAACGTATATTTTACAATATAAATATAAAGAAAATAATCATAGCATTAATAAACCTGTTAGATTAACATATTGTACGTTGGTACCAATAGAAAGAATTAATTGATCTCCGGTAAAATCCATTATGACATTTGTCCATGAATTTTTAGTGTACTAAATATGGTATTTAAAAATATACACATAGTAATTTATATAACATCATTAATTATATACAATTTATAATTTAAATAATAATAGAAAACTAGTCCATTAGAAAATGAAATACAGTTTTTATTATTGCATTGTTATTGAATATATAAATATTAATATATATATTTACTTACTCCATTCAATACATTTTTTACTGTGTTATCTGTTTCGGTAATAAAGGCATTGCCTACACCATTCCATATTCCAAAACCGAACGAATTATATTCGAGACCATGCTTATTATTAAAGCAATCATTGCTTAAAATACCCTAAGAGAGAGTTTACTAATATTATTAAATTAAATATTGATTATATAGATTGAAAATCAATTACATATATAATTATATTAAATTAATGTATTCTGCGAATTAACCTCATAATATGTAAAGGCTTTTGTAGAAAACATATCGAAGGTAACTTTCAGATTTGGTAAGCTATAGTAATTGTTAGCGAAGAAGGGTATTTCGAGTTGACTAGAGTTAAAGTAACCGCAACTGCTACCCTCGGGACAGAAGTTTGCTGGAATTCCGTCAATACCGTTGGTTACCACGTGAACACCATTGTTCATTACGTACATACCATCAGTGGACAAGTCGTTTGCGTTCTCGAAGTTAATACAAGATACCAGTGGTTCGTGAGTGACTACAATCATGTTATTAGTATGAAGTTATATGCATACAATGGTGGAATATATAATAATAGTAATATTTATATCTAAAACTCGGTTAAACTATATAATATTTAACAAACTATATAATATTTAGTTTTAATAAGACACATTCTGAAGAATATATTTTCTATTACTGACATTTTGGGTTCGGTGTGCCGGTGGGTACCGATACTGAAACTCGGCAACTGGTGTCAACTTCGACGCAAGTGAGCTTATCGTCATCCCAGAATAAGCAGTCGGGACAGGTCATGTTGTAGGCAGTGAATCCGCCATTTACGTTAGGCACGCACATGTAGAACTTTTGACAGTTGTTTGGGTTCAACATAAATCCGGGAGTAGATTTCGTGCGGCCGTAGCATAGAGAACATTCGACTATACGGAAATAAGGTAACATTAAATGGGTACAGATTTATCGTATATAATCATATTTACAAAGGCTTACCATCAAAATCTACTGAAGTATTGGGGTCGACAGCATCGCAACATTTATTGTTCGGTAGTGTATAGTTTTGCCACGGAGAATAAACGGAAATTGTGGACGTTATCCACGGAAATCTTCCCGATGGAGGGCAATCCAACTGACCTTTAGAGTATATAGAAATTAATATTCAACAAATATGAAGATAATTATGATACATTTTATAAATATATATCGTTTATTATTATATATATTATTTATTAATATAGAGATGTTTTGATATTTATTAATTAATAGAAACCATTAATTGATACTAGGAAAAATGCGAGCACGATAAAACACTTCATGGTTTGCTGTATAGAAGTTTGTGATATAAATGATATATATATATATATATATATATATATATATATTTATATATATATATATATTTATATATATATTTATATATATATATATTCATTTAGAAATGAAAATTAAATTAATATAAATAGAAAAATGATGTTAAATACTATATGTTTACCGTAATATATATTTTAAAATACATGATATAAAATAATACAATTATATCTTCATAATATACGACTAACTTGGTGTGATGATAATACAGATATCATGAGTATTTATACAAATATACTGTTATCACGTGGACAGTCGGGTATATAATAATAGATCGTGTATAATCTTAAAATTCATAGGATTTTAATATAGGAAATAATTTCAAACAAAATGGATATCAATCAAAATATATACGCCCAATGGACAAACATAGCAATTAACCAATTACCTAAATATTACTATTAATAGAAATTAATTTTGATAAAATAAGTTAACTCGATGTAAATATAAATTTAAAATTATAATGATTAAATTGACGTTATTTTATTTTAAAATATTTATTAATACAATTACTTTTGATCAGTATACAAAATGCTACCGTTACTGATATGTGTAAACAGGTTTCAAAGTTTTATTTTGTGTGATTATTACGTGTGATTTTTCGAGTATATTTGTAAAAATAATATTATGTATTTTTATAAAATATAATATATAGATAAATAATGTAATGCATAAAATAATATGATATAGATTACATAATAAACAGATTATTGAAATATGATGATACTTAGAATAATTTTAATAAATTACTTTGAATTGTTTCTAACTTTTTCCAAATATATATACGACGCATTGAGTTTGTTCAGTAAAATATAATTATGGAAGAAATACTATATTCTAACTTTAAATAGATTCTGCTACTTAGAACATAATAAACTATCCAAAAAGTAATGATAACATGTATTAAGTTGGGTATTTAATGAATCTTCATTTATCTGTATAATAAATCAGCACAATTGTTATATTTATGTTATTATTAGATATATCATATCAACAGTCTTATTTCATTAGAAAGAATACATTTAATAATGCATTTATTTGTTATAATTCTACATTTTTAATATTTTAAACCGGATTGTTTACTAATATTATTTGTATACATACATTTTATAAATTGGTTGATTTATTGGGTTATTGAGAGTATCAGAAAATGTTAATAATTAATTTTGATTTAATTATACAAAATTTGTTAAATATTATTTATATCATTACCAATAATAATATGTCATAAACGTATAGTTGTAGCATTTGTATGTAACGTATACATCATATGCTATAGCAAAATTTTGTATTAGCGGATAGTTCTAAATTATTAACAGATGAAATTAATTTATAATTTATTTTATAATTTATTTCTACGTGGATTTAGATAACTAGGATTTCAATGCAAAAAAAGAATACGTGTTCATCGCTTCATATTTCTATTTTCGTAATATTTTTCCATATTATATTTGATTACATTGCATCGAGTAACAAGTATTTAATATCATACATCATGAAATGTATTGTCGGTAATGAGGACAATGAAATATACACCAATATTTCACTTATAAATCATACTTAAACTTTCTAGATGCATGTATTTATAATCCAAGTCATAACATTTATTGTACTATTGCTACATCTTTAATTCAATATATGAATATGTATGTTAACATATTTAGGTGAATATTATTTCTTCGGAGTTTTTTACGTATTTAGAGTCGTACTTAGATAAGCGTATTGTAATAATAAGAGAGATAAGATTCAATATGACATTCAATTATGTGAGATATCACATAATGTATCCTTACATTATATCGATATATATATATTTATATATTTCAATTCACAACATATCTTTTAAAGAACAATTTATACCACACAATCTATCCCACCTATACATTCCCTACCACACAATCTATCCCACCTATATATTCCCTACCACACAATCTATCCCACCTATACATTCCCTACTACACAATCTATCCCACCAATACATTCCCTACTACACAATCTATCCACATCACCGATTATATTTAAGGTAGCTACTTTAAATGTTTCTATTAGAAATAAAACTTTTTATGTTTAACTGAAACCTAGCTATCATAAAATGATATCTCAAAAATTAGGAAGCTAATGATATTATTTAGTTGTATAGAATAATGGAATGTGGATAGGATGAGTATGTTGAAATCACCGATTACCATAGTTTTAGTGGAAATTATAGACATTAAATGATCTAGTTCATCCATAAAATGAGGAATTGAGTTATGTGGAGGTCTGTATATTGTGATTATTGTAAGAGTATATGATTTTGTTAATTGAAAGGTGTAGAAAAAATCTATATTCGAGGTAGAGATCTATGTTATCTTTTAATTTAAAATTTTTTCTGTAGAGTATTCCGATATCACCGTTATAGTTGGGACCTGGACGAGGGAGGTGGATAAAGCAGATGATTGAATTGTTGAGGAAAGATATAATATGGATGTCATGTTTTGATAGTCAGGTATCAGTTTAATATAAAAATCTATAAAAATATAGCAACACCCAGTTTAAATTACTAGTTAGTTTGTATATAATGTTAAATGTATTAATTATAATATTTAATTTACTAATAATTAATATATTTAAATATGTGTATTGTATTGATGATTTATAAATCTCCAGATTAATAACCTATTATCTAACTTATTACCATTTCATTACATCATCGCTGTGGATTTTAATAAATAAAAACATTTCATTCTAACTTATTCATTTATTTATTACAGTATTTATTATTCACATTAATATTTACATTCATTTATTATAATATTTAATTTGATACATTATCGATATAATTATTAGTTCCATTATCGTATAAATATATTTGTAGATATTAAATCTTTAATTAATATTTCTATATTTGATCATCTAGACAATTACAGTGGTTTCTTTTGTTAATAATCATTATATTTATAATTAATTAAAGTCAATTTATAATTTAACATTAATAATTGTAAATCTGTTACACACATTGTTGCTTTAGTTGAATATTCACATCGGATTCAATTTAACCGAAACTTGAGTTGCTATTAATCTGGTGTATCTATTTTGAAACTCCTTATTCTTATAAATAAGAAAATTATCTTGTCTATAAATATTCACTAGAATAATTAAACTTCAATGTAATTGATTATTATCTATGATTACCCTTTTTAGTCTTATTTCTAATTAAATATTATTCTCTTTTGTAATTATTAAATATTTATTGTCGAGCATAAGCTTTTAAAATCTAGGATATGGTTTTCATAGTGATTTCAATTTTTTATACAGTTTTTAAATTTGTTATTATTTTGTAATATCAATATATATATATATATATATATATATATATATATATATATATATATATATATTAATTATACAAAGGATTAATTAAACTACATTTATTTCATAAAAATCAAATTTCCTGATTTAGTAGGTTGGAACTAAAATTTAAAGTCTACAATAATACTGACTTACTGAGTAATTTAATAAATATAATTAATGGAAAAGGTGCATCAATAAATACAATATTTAGATGTTAGATATTGAGTTTGAATTTTAGAAAAAATGCTGCATACAGATTTCGAGAGAGTTAGAAAAGAATCGGGTATTATGTAATTAACGCGCTATTACTCGTTCAAGGAGTTTAGATACTGTATGGATATATGAGATTTAGCAGAAATTATGTGGGATAGATATACATTTTAAATTTCTTAAGAAAAGATAAATGTGCGATCTTCGTTAGATCAAGATGTCTAAAAGAGATTAGTGAGGAATACTTTGAGTTTAGGGATTGGTTAATAACTTTGTAAGTATTATTTCGACTTTCATCCTAAAACAGTCAAAAAGTATTACACTTTATATGGCTCTAAGAAAATTTGGATAAATTGTGTGCTGGAGAAATCCAAAAAGCTTAAAAGTCTGAAGATTAAACGTGAATTTCGAAAGCTATCAATGCAGCGTATAATATATTCTCCGCGCGCAAAATAATATATGTTCACGCATAATTAATTAATCGATTTATCATTTATATTAATATATTTTTTATGATAAATTAATTTGTCCTTACATGCGTATCATGTATAAATATATGTATATAACATTAAATTTGAATACAAAAAATTAATACAATTTCGAAAATAATAACTAATACATAATACTCATATATATTTAAATATCACATTTAGATAAACACGAGGCGTAAATAATGTAACATAACGCAAATTAAACATATTATGTTATTAAACCCAATGATTATATAAGATAAATATTTGAAGTGTGACATGGCACTACGTGCAACGCACCCTTATCACTACCATAGTCGAAGTAATAACTTAGTACTGTTAGTGGCGGTGGTGTATCGGAAGCAGTAGTAAGAGTTCATTTCTAATTTATATAGATATGCTATCGTAAATAGAATTTAAAAAAATGTTACCATCACTAAACATATATATTAGATATCTAAATAATATTTTAGGTAAAACTTTATATATTACAATCGCATGGAAAATTAAAATGTATCTTAAATTTCTTTTAAATAGCAATTACTATCAACTTAACTGATAATTATATAATATTATTTATATTCCTATACTTATAAATGTAATCTACTCACAATTCACTAACAATATTTTAATATGGAAAAATGAATACGAATTCCTAAATATTTTAAATAACCAAGAATATAGTAATATACATACTCTTTATTTAGGTTACTATCAGATTGTGAAGACAATCGTAGTTGTTAACGAAGAGGATTATTTTAGATTTAGTAAAGTAAAGTAATCCGTTACTTCTACACTTTTGACATAAATATAACAAAACTAATAACTAGCTAAGTTTCGAATACTTATTTGACTCTATCGATAATATACTATAGATTATAAAACATAATTAGAATATTTCTTTACAGTAGCAATAGCCGTAGTCGTAGTAGTAGTAGTAGTAGCAGCAGCAGCAGCAGCAGCAGCAGCAGCAGCAGCAGCAGCAGCAGCAGCAGCAGCAGTAGCAGTAGTAGTAGTAGTAGTAGTAGTAGTAGTAGTAGTAGTAGTAGTAGTAGTAGTAGTAGTAGTAGTAGTAGCAGATATGTTAAGGGTTGTTCTATTTTGTAATGTGCTCTATTTTAAAATAATCAAAATATAAAAATCAATTTTAGATATTCTTTTCTATATCAAATAATACCCATTACACATATCATACATAATATATAAATAAATAGATGTATATTAATCTATCTCATATATTGAGCTTATAAGATTTATTTATGTTTGAAATGTAGATAACTGTTAATTATAATTATATTAATAAATAATATTTATTAAATATATCTAAGTTTTTTCTCAAAATACATATAGAAATAAAATATGTCCCTGTATACGGTATATCACAATATAATTATATTAATACGAGTGATATCGACGAAATCTGACTCTATATGGAGTTTTATATCATCGAATTGGTTACTTTTTTATATATATATTTATAATTGGTAAAATCTACTATTTCATAGTCCTTGTGCAAAATGTATACTGTCAACCTAGTTACCAACATAAATACTTGTTTACAGTTAAAATGGTGTAAAATGAGTATGGAAATAAAAAATATTTTATATTATTTTATTACAGATTATATCTTTTTAATATAATGTAATATAATATAATATAAATTATCATATTATATTACATTATATTAAAAAGATATAATCTGTAATAAAATAATATTTAATACTTCTTTATTGAACTTTATTTTAAACATATATTCAAATATGTTATTCAATATATAATATAAATATATGATGATGTAAAAAGAGGTACCGAAATAATGATTTTTACACCATTTTATTTATTAATAAATGATATTATCAGTTATCGAGTATAATTTTGAATATATATATTCTAATATTTTGTTCTATATACAATACAAATATATATATTCTAATATTTTGTTCTATATACAATACAAATATATATATTCTAATATTTTGTTCTATATACAATACAAATATATACAATATATACAATACAATACAAATAAATGTGGTGTAAAAATATGAACAGAAAAATTGGTGTAAAACACCATTTTTTAACCCAAATTAATACCTAATTTAAATTTCACTTTTATAATTTAATTAATTAATATAATATAATGTTATCATTTAATAGTTAATTATTGAGTATGATTTTGAATATATATTCTAATATTTTATTCTATGCATGTGGTGTAAAAATAAGAACCAAAAAATTGGTGTTTTACACCATTTTTTTGATACAAAATTAATACTCAATTTAAATTTCACTTTTATAATATAATTAATTAATATAATATAATGGTCTCAGTTAATGGTTAAATATTAAGTATAATTATTAATATATATTCTAATATTTTATTCTCTATACAAATATATGTTGGTGTAAAAATAAGAACAAAAAAATGGTGTTAAATAACATTTGTTGACCCCAAATTAATACCTAATTTAAATTTCACTTAGATAACATAATTAATGAATACAATATGATGTTAATAGTTAATAATTGAATATATTTTCTAATAAAATTCTATAGTCATAAATACATTAAAAAAGGGAGGTATAAAAACTATTACTAAAAAACGATATTTTACGCCATTTTTTGTACACCGCTGTGGGCCCACTAATTATATTTTGTTGTTTTTAAAATATTAAAGAGTAATTTTTAATTCTAATTAATAAAGTTAATGCTATACAATCTAAATAAAAAGAATTATTTAACTTATTAAAATTTTACTTTTTTAGATGTCACAACATCATATAATGTTAATTTATTTAATTACCATCATAGATATGTAATATCAATATAGGTTCAATTTAACAATTTAAAATTTTTTAATTATAATAATATATTGTGTGATATTATAATATAAGTTACTAATAAAATATTGAACAAAAAAGTATAAAGTAATGGATTTAAAAAAATGTTTAGTCATTCTATATCAACCATATCCTCGAATAATTAAGAGATATTGATAGTACTTTATTAATTAATATTATCTATATTCATGATTTATAATAATATACAATAGTTACAAAATACTATTCAATAATTCAGAAGGGAAAAAAAGGTAAAACCAAAAATAACTAGATGAACAATATATTGGATGATATCATAGAAAATAGTTATTATTATTATTATTATTATCATTAAATATCATATGGTATTGTTATTATAAATTTATTTTTCATTGAATATTCGTATAAGAATGTATTATATTTTAATAATATGTTATGAATTTTTAAGTGAATTTATCTATAAATATATATAGGGTAAAATAATAAACATGATTAATCTAAACTAATATAATATGCAAAATTATAATATAGATCATATATATCATACAGATTTAACTATTTTAATAGAAATTACGTAATTACTAATACAAGTAATTATGTGTGTACATATAAATACATCTATAAGATATAGCTTCAGATAGGAATATCCAACATCTGTAAGTGATGAGTAACTATTTAATTTTAATCATGAAAATATTCGAAATAATATAAATATTCATAGAATCTGTATTTATGGAATATTATATTAATAATTATTAATGTGTTATAATTATGATTATCCATAATAATGTAGAAAATACATGTTTTGAAAATGAATTATGCAACCATTTCTTTTACTAACTTTATATAATAAATAAATAATATTTCGACGGTGGGTTGTGGTATCAGCATTCAAGTATAATTTCAATGTACACAAATCTTCCTTATTTACAGAATCTGTACAAATCACCAATATTATTAATAATATACTATATATAGTATTACTTATATATGGTATTACATAAACATCAAAGTCTCATTACACAAAATAAAGACAATTGATCATATATTCAATAATATAACGATACACAGATTCAAATACAATTGAAAGTAGTTCACCTGCATAACTTTCATCTTCGCAAATATAATACACAATAGCTACCAAATTATCTATATAATTCAAGGTATGTGAGGATTTTCTGTATGCAAATAAGTACAAATTAATAATATTATCATATTGATAAAGAATTTAATCTTAACCTGATTTTAATTCAATGTGGATATCTTAAGAATACGTTTATTATTAAATCTTTGTTTCGGGTGTAATTGGTTTATTTAAAAGTTTTTAATAAAAACTAACATTATATCAATAAAAACGTGTAGATTTTCAGATAACAAGACAAAGTACTCAGGATCTAAAAAATAGTAGTAGTAGAAGAATTAAAAATAGTAGTAGAAGTAGAAGTAGAAGTACGAGTATGAGTATGAGTACGAGTACGAGTATGTGTAGGCGTAGGAGTAGGAGTAGTAGCAGCAGCAGCAGCAGAAGCAGTAGTAGTAGTAGTAGTAGTAGTAGTAGTAGTAGTAGTAGTAATGGTTGTTTATTTATTCTAATTAGACCATTTAAAAATATGAGTAAATATTATATTCTAAATACCACTAGAGTAAACATGTTTAACGTGTTCAGTATCTAAATCTATAAAATTAGCTTTTAATAAAAACCATGAATGCAATTTAACATCGTAGCTATCATCATCGGCATAAATTGTTCATTTTTTTTAAATTGTTTGATATCTTCTATTTAGTTAAATATCATTGTTATTATACAATTATTTATAACAATTCGCTAATATATTAAAGAACAATAATGATAGAAATTTAATTACAGATTTAGCTGATAATAAATGTGGTTTATAATAATGATCTAAATTGTCAACTATATTTTTTCATAAACCAACCTAATAACATCTCAATAGCACCAAATGATTTGAAATAATCATAATTAATCGGATCATAACAAAGATTACAAATATTTGTTAAAATTTGAGATTTGGCATCTGAAAAAACCTAATTTATCTAATATCACTTTAAATAACAAAATAATAAATTTAATTATAATTAAGTTTATTAATATAATTATTGATATAAATTGGATATACCTTTATCCAGATTTGTATTCAATTCGTAAAGCAGTTTCTCGATATAAAGTTTTCTCCCGGCCACATTTTCTCCGTTTCGTTTAGTTAATCGAGCATAACTGCTAAACATTGTCTGTTATGAGGATAAGTGCCTTTTTAATTAAGATTCCTCGTTATCCACCTATTTCATAACAAAATGTATTAATAAAACATTAATAGAAGAATAAATATCATTTAATTAAAGTAATATTTTAAAAAGGAAGTGTTATATATAATTATTATAAATATTTATAAATAGATATAATCATATGATTATTTATATATAAATTTGAGGAAAATCGATCATACATTTTATTAATAGAACCAATAATACCTTGTAGGATAATGATACCAGATTAAATTCAACCGTAACTTAGAAAAATAGGTGCATATAGACAACACAATATTTATTCAAAACCTGTTCCCGCCAGATTAATAGCAACTCAAGTTTCGGTTAAATTGAATCCGATATGAATATTCAACTAAAGCAATAATGTGTGTAACAGATTTACAATTATTAATGTTAAATTATAAATTGACTTTAATTAATTATAAATAATTTATAAATATAATGATTATTAACAAAAGAAACCACTGTAATTGTCTAGATGATCAAATATAGAAATATTAATTAAAGATTTAATATCTACAAATATATTTATATGATAATGGAACTAATAATTATATCGATAATGTATCAAATTAAATATTATAATAAATGAATGTAAATATTAATGTGAATAATAAATACTGTAATAAATAAATGAATAAGTTAGAATGAAATGTTTTTATTTATTAAAATCCACAGCGATGATGTAATGAAATGGTAATAAGTTAGATAATGGGTTATTAATCTGGATATTTATAAATCAGCGGTACAATACACATATTTAAATATATTAATTATTATAATTAATACATTTAACATTATATACAAAATAACTAGTAATTTTAACTGGGTCATGCTATATTTTTATATTAAATTTTAATAGCATTCAATATCCAAAATAATTATTATATGAATTACAAATATTTTCAAATGTATTTGTCTATAATAAGAGTTCAGAAAATACCAACAATCGCGGAGCGCGAGTAATAGCTCCTACTACTACGATATTGAAGATTTCGCAGACATTTGTGTATAATATATAATATTACATACTATATATATACACTATATACAAAATAGTTGTAGTAAAATTGTATAGTCGACTATTAAACAGTCTTTGAAAATATTATAAATTTAAATTTGCCAATAAACAAAATATATAGCATATCATACAAAATTATTTATAAAATATATTGGGATATTTAATTGTACTGAAAACAAATTGTATTGAAAAAAAATTATTATTAGAATTTCATAAAAATATACTAATATATTTAAAATGAATTAGATTTTAATTTATAAAAAAATTATAGAATTAAAAAATTGGATTTATCAATTATGATGTATTCAACATTATTAACTAATTTATATTATTTGTTAATTTCTTGTATGAAAATTCTTTAACAAATTTAATATATATTTATATTTTTGTAATCGTTATAAATAATTAAATAAAATTTAAAATAATATTAAATAACTAAATTAAAAAAAATAGATTATATATAAAATAAATTATTTAAATACATTGTAAATTTTAATATAATTTTTATTTTAAAAAGAATTCAGAATTGCAGAACATATATTACAATTTTATACTTGTAAAAGTTCTTATCATCACAATAACTATTATACATATATTTATAAATATTATAATATCAATATAATTAAAT
Organism: Osedax frankpressi; assembly: GCA_964035775.1. NCBI lineage: Eukaryota > Metazoa > Annelida > Polychaeta > Sabellida > Siboglinidae > Osedax > Osedax frankpressi. The sequence goes on from OZ038312.1 coordinate 25,675,317, forward strand.
TTATAAATATTTTTAAAATTATTTGAATTTGAACTGGCAACGTTGGATTAAATGTCAACATAGAAAATGTGCATTTGAGTTCAAATCATCCCGTTGAGCAAATGGAATAACCACAAAAAAAAAGTAAATAAAATCTTATAAGATATATAAACTGGATAGTTCATAGAATATTTTTAATAAAAATAATTTATAAAAACGAATTGTCTATCTTTATTTTTAGGATATATATTAGTTTCATAAGCTGTGTTTTTAAATTTTATTTACATATGATGTTTATATTTTAAATTAAATTATTTAATAAAAACAATTAATTTTCAACAATGGTAAAGCATTTTTATAAATGAAAATTTAGTTGATATAATATTACTGTATTATAATAATATTGCTTAGAAAATAATTATTTTAACAATAAATGTTATACAGTATACTATGCATATGTATGTACTATATATGTTTTTGTTTCAATTTATTAATAATTTTTTTGGAATATTGGATCTATTATGGACAATAAAAGGGTAATTACTAAACATTATGGTTTTCATACATTTATTAATAAGATTATAAAACCACGTAAATTGCCTATTAAGTCATAAATTAAGACAAAATGCCAATATAACTACAAAATGTAACTGAATTCAAATTAATATTATAGATTGAGAATATAATATGTTATGATTATAACTATATCTAGGATTTTAATCAATATTATTCTTATAAACAAAGCCATATATCCAGGATATAAATAGTATTTATATGTGTTATATTAACTTACAGTATTATATTATTCATATTTACATGATTCATTTGAAAATCTTAATATTTGTGATAAATACCACATGATATACTTACTAAAACATCATTGGTTGATATTTATATTTATAATGTTAGAATAATATTATGACATATAGAATTTATTTCTTCATTCAACATGTCGGAAAAATCGTTAGCCCAGGTTAAAATCGGATATTACGTTCTTGGAGAGACTCTCGGGGTTGGAACTTTTGGTAAAGTTAAAAGTTAGTTATATATAATCATATCATTCATTTGATTTTATAAATAAATAAAATGCATTCTTTATAAATTGTTTTAAAATAATTATAAATTTTATAATTTATTAATTACATCAGTACAATTAATAAGTTATCAATTCAATTTAATATCTTATTGTTTTAAAGTTGCAATTTACCATTAACTAATTTAGCTGATTATTCACTATTTAAAAATATATGATTTATTAAATAAATTTATAATTTGTAACCTATAAAATTGTTTAACTTTTTAACATCTAACTTTGAGTATTTAACTAAAATATAACTAGATTACATTTTTTGGTCAGCAACTTTTCATGAATAAATTATAACGTATGGAAACTAAAAATAATATGTAAATTATTATACATGCATATAAATCACTGAATGAACTTACTTAGTTTGTAGGCATGATTTAATATGAATATATTTATGAAAATAATTAATGTATTGCAAGTATATATATTTTTAGTTAATTATTCATTTATATTTATATATTTGAATATATGAAATAAGTGGATTCCTAACAAGTATGAAAGTTGTTTTTGTTGAATAAGAGAAGTTATACACAATGATATTAATTCATATTTTAATCATACGCTAATATATATATATATATAATATTAATATACTAATTAACACATAATATTGTTGATGTGATTTTGTGCATGATTCTACCTCAAATATATAAACTGATTCATTGGAATATCAAATAATATACATTATGAATTGCTTTATAATGTAATCATATTATATATATATGATATGTTTCATGTATAATTACAAAGTTTCAATGAAATGAAAAAATTGTAAAACTTTGTAATTATTAATTACAAATATGTTGTAATATTATAGTGTAATTATCTGGTATTTGATGGAGTCAATATAACCATATAAGCATATTTAAAAAATAACTATTTTCATATTTATATTAACCAAGAAAAAACAATTACTTGACTATTTATTTATTTTCATAAATATATTGATTTATATTAAAATCATACATAAAAATCAAGCGATTCTATTAAGTGTTTTATGTACATTTATTGTACATGAATCTTATAGTACATGAATCTTATGAATTTCAATCTGACCAGCATCTATGGTTGATTCCAGTTAACTAATATCAAATTAATTGTTTATCATATTATTAATAAGAAAATAAATAAAATGAGTAAACCTAAAAGTTGCCTCAGAAAATTAATAAAATATATTATAATATATATTAATAATTAATAATCATAGTGATTGCAAAGATTATTAGTTGTATAGTTATATGTGATACATGTTAATCACAGGGCATTGCTTTGTCGATGTATTTAATTCAATTAAGACACACCTCTTTTATCGGCAGATTACATTGGATATTCAATTTATATATATTTATAATTTTACAAATTATATATCTATAGATGTATATAATATATTTAAATACAAAAATCATCACTAAACCAATATAATGTGACATATTTATAACTTAAATAAATTTTATTAATTGATTTGTTTTAGCTTATGCCATATATCAAATATTATAATTGCAGTATATTACGTAAATTACCTAACGTCAAATTTATTCTAAGCCAAACCCAAACCTAAATACAAACATTATAATTATAAGATATGTACATAGCCTGTCATCACATTTATTTTAATTTATTTAATAAAAACCCACACAGAACTAAACCCAAATATTATAATTAGGATGTTAGGGACAACAATGAGAAAAATCCGAGTATTTTTCGAAAACCGTAATTTTGAATACTTAATTTATTATACTAATTAAATTATTTAAAATATGTTCTCATCCCCTCGCATTATATACCCAACGAAAAAGGAGGCTACTGTCGTAGAATTTTCGTAAAAATTTCAGTAAAGATTTGAGTATTTAAGAGTCGATTAAGTTAACGATATAGAAATTTTAAAACTTGATATCTGTGTTTTTTTAAAAGTTTTTTTCGAAACTAATAAGATAAGTTATATATTATTAAAATCCAAGATCATAAATTATGTTGACAAAACGTAAAAAGGAGTACAAAATTAATTTTTTGTTGAAACAAATTTTTTTAAAAAACCAAAATTTGTCCAAACGCCTAAAGAATATTTCGACGGGTTATCAAAAATTGTAGCCATGAAATCTTTAATATCGTAGTAGTAAAACGATTTGCTCCTGTTCTACGCCCACTAGGATTTTCTGAACTCGTATTATATTTTTATAGACTATTTATAAAATTATAGTTAGAACTATAACATTAATATTAAACATAAATATTAACATTAAACATTTACTGGTATGTTTTTATTAAAAAATAACAAAGTATGAATATAACAAACAATGTTAAATATTTAGTTTTTTTATTTATCACTAGTGAAATTTATTCTAATTTTAATTATAGAATCAAAGTATAATCATAATAATGAATACAGTAAAAGTTATGAAATGTATATGTGGATGTATATTACATCTGTTTTAGATCTATTCATTATTCACTATTACTTTTAGTATTATATTTATAGTAATCTAGACAATAATAATTTTATAGTATGCTAAACACTACCAATTATTGATAGAAAATTTTAAATATATTTACAAAACACACATAATTTTAGCCAAACCAAAATAAAATTGTCATACATAATTTACTTATTATTTTTCTTTAAATATTTTAATAATCTAACACACATACTGTTTAATATTTTAATATAATATGAAAGTCTATATTGATTTATATATACAATAGTATTAAATCATTTTATATGCAATTTTGTAGCATGATATTAAGAGACAACGCAATACGCTTTTTATTTCACTGGACGAAGCGAGATCCTGATTTTAAAATGGTTAATAAGAGAAAACTAGTATTGGAAGATGCAATAGGATACTTTGCATTTAAAATAAATAAGTAGTAATGTAGATGTAACCTTTACAATAATTATATAAGCTCATTAAGTGTGATAATAATCAGTTATATTTCTCAAATTTTTTCAGAAACCTATACAAAAATATACCATAATTACAATGTGTTCATTTTTTTTAAAAGTTTTAATGGAAAATTAAAAATATCTCATAAATTACTTTTAACATACTTAAGCTTGGTTTCCCATGATACTCTAACAGTAGAATTGTTTATCGACATTTGTGTGCATTTTGGTGGAAACTTGCCTAAACTTGCGAGATGAAATGAACCGTAAACTGATTAGAATATTCTCTAAATTATAAATATTCTACCCTTAAGGTAATCAGCTATTGTAAGATTTAAAATTATCGTTAAGTGTATCGTGGATAATTAATTATTTTAATTTATAGATTTATCTACATTTCATAAAATACCAAATTTATAAATAAAATAAAAAAATATAATATTTACGCATTATGCATTATTTAGTAAACAAATTATATCAATAATAAATTTAATTATTCATTTCTAGAACACTTTTATTTATACAAAATTCTTAATAATTCTAGAATTTTTTTAAGTATTTAGATTTTTTTATAAAATTTAATTATAAATATTCATCGATGCTATAAATATATAATAATACCTATACAAATATTTAACAAATAACTCTGGGTAGATTTTTCTTGAATTCCTAGAAATAATATCCATATTCATCAATGTCATAATCCAAGAAATATTTCTATATTCTTTCTAGAAGTAGAAAAAAATTGATTTTAAAATAAAATTCATAGAACATTTTCAATATGGACATTTGTTTAGATTTTAACAAATATGAAATTGTATTTCTTCATAAAATGAAATTTGAATTTCTAGAAATTTAAAATTAATTTCGATGTTTTTCGATTTTTATAAAAATTGTATTTTTTTCTATTTATTATTGTGTATAATAAACTTATATTAATACATGTATCACATGATATATATCTCTCTTATTTCTTTTGCTTGGTAGGATATCTCCATATGGTGATATAATGATAAATATATATGATGATGATATAGATATAATGATTAATACATACATGGGCTTTTCATATGCGAGTTAATATATAAGATATTTATTATACACAAATCATGAAAAAACTATTTTAATTATTAAATTTCCCAATCAAACTATTAACGCATTTCCTCCTGTTTCATTTCAGTCGGAATACATCAGCAGACCAATCATAAAGTTGCGATAAAAATTCTAAATCGTCAAAAGATTAAGACACTCGACGTCGTCGGAAAAATCAGACGCGAGATTCAGAACTTAAAACTGTTTCGCCATCCCCACATCATTAAACTGTTTGTGGTTTACTTTTCTTAGCTTACACTACCCTTTATATATGTAGCCTACACTACTACACTACCCTTTATACATGTAGCCTACGCTACCCTTTATACATGTAGCCTACACTACCCTTTATACATGTAGCCTACACTACCCTTTATATATGTAGCCTACACTACCCTTTATATATGTAGCCTACACTACCCTTTATACATGTAGCCTACACTACCCTTTATACATGTAGCCTACACTACCCTTTATACATGTAGCCTATACTACCCTTTATACATGTAGCCTACACTACCCTTTATACATGTAGCCTACACTACTACGCTACCCTTTATACATGTAGCCTACACCACCCTTTATACATGTAGCCTACACTACCCTTTATACATGTAGCCTACACTACTACACTACTCTTTATACATGTAGCCTACACCACCCTTTATACATGTAGCCTACACTACTACACTACCCTTTATACATGTAGCCTACACTACTACACTACCCTTTATACATGTAGCCTACACTACCCTTTATACATGTAGCCTACACTACTACACTACCCTTTATACATGTAGCCTACGCTACCCTTTATACATGTAGCCTACACTACCCTTTATACATGTAGCCTACACTACCCTTTATATATGTAGCCTACACTACCCTTTATACATGTAGCCTACACTACCCTTTATACATGTAGCCTACACTACCCTTTATACATGTAGCCTACACTACTACGCTACCCTTTATACATGTAGCCTACACTACTACACTACTCTTTATACATGTAGCCTACACCACCCTTTATACATGTAGCCTACACTACTACACTACCCTTTATACATGTAGCCTACACCACCCTTTATACATGTAGCCTACACTACTACACTACCCTTTATACATGTAGCCTACACTACTACACTACCCTTTATACATGTAGCCTACGCTACCCTTTATACATGTAGCCTACACTACCCTTTATACATGTAGCCTACACTACCCTTTATATATGTAGCCTACACTACCCTTTATACATGTAGCCTACACTACCCTTTATACATGTAGCCTACACCACCCTTTATACATGTAGCCTACACTACCCTTTATACATGTAGCCTACACTACTACACTACTCTTTATACATGTAGCCTACACCACCCTTTATACATGTAGCCTACACTACTACACTACCCTTTATACATGTAGCCTACACCACCCTTTATACATGTAGCCTACACTACTACACTACCCTTTATACATGTAGCCTACACTACTACACTACCCTTTATACATGTAGCCTACACTACCCTTTATACATGTAGCCTACACTACCCTTTATACATGTAGCCTACACTACCCTTTATACATGTAGCCTACACTACCCTTTATACATGTAGCCTACACTACTACACTACCCTTTATACATGTAGCCTACACTACCCTTTATATATGTAGCCTACACCACCGTTTATACATGTAGCCTACACTACTACACTACCCTTTATACATGTAGCCTACACTACTACGCTACCCTTTATACATGTAGCCTACGCTACCCTTTATACATGTAGCCTACACTACCCTTTATACATGTAGCCTACACTACCCTTTATACATGTAGCCTACACTACCCTTTATACATGTAGCCTACACTACTACACTACCCTTTATACATGTAGCCTACACTACCCTTTATATATGTAGCCTACACCACCGTTTATACATGTAGCCTACACTACTACACTACCCTTTATACATGTAGCCTACACTACTACGCTACCCTTTATACATGTAGCCTACGCTACCCTTTATACATGTAGCCTACACTACCCTTTATACATGTAGCCTACACTACCCTTTATATATGTAGCCTACACCACCGTTTATACATGTAGCCTACACTACTACACTACCCTTTATACATGTAGCTTACACTACTACACCACCCTTTATACATGTAGCCTACACTACTACACTACCCTTTATACATGTAGCCTACACTACCCTTTATACATGTAGCCTACACTACCCTTTATACATGTAGCCTACACTACTACACTACCCTTTATACATGTAGCCTACACTACCCTTTATACATGTAGCCTACACTACCCTTTATATATGTAGCCTACACTACCCTTTATACATGTAGCCTACACTACCCTTTATACATGTAGCCTACACTACTACACTACCCTTTATACATGTAGCCTACACTACTACACTACCCTTTATACATGTAGCCTACACTACCCTTTATACATGTAGCCTACACTACCCTTTATACATGTAGCCTACACTACCCTTTATACATGTAGCCTACACTACTACACTACCCTTTATACATGTAGCCTACACTACCCTTTATACATGTAGCCTACACTACCCTTTATACATGTAGCCTACACTACCCTTTATACATGTAGCCTACACTACCCTTTATATATGTAGCCTACACCACCGTTTATACATGTAGCCTACACTACTACACTACCCTTTATACATGTAGCCTACACTACCCTTTATACATGTATCCTACACTACCCTTTATACATGTAGCCTACACTACCCTTTATTCATGTAGCCTACACTACCCTTTATACATGTAGCCTACACTACTACACTACCCTTTATACATGTAGCCTACACTACCCTTTATACATGTAGCCTACACTACCCTTTATACATGTAGCCTACACTACCCTTTATACATGTAGCCTACACTACCCTTTATACATGTAGCCTACACTACTACACTACCCTTTATACATGTAGCCTACACTACTACACCACCCTTTATACATGTAGCCTACACTACCCTTTATACATGTAGCCTACACTACCCTTTATACATGTAGCCTACACTACTACACTACCCTTTATACATGTAGCCTACACTACCCTTTATACATGTAGCCTACACTACCCTTTATACATGTAGCCTACACTACTACACTACCCTTTATACATGTAGCCTACACTACTACACTACCCTTTATACATGTAGCCTACACTACCCTTTATACATGTAGCCTACACTACCCTTTATACATGTAGCCTACACTACCCTTTATATATGTAGCCTACACTACCCTTTATATATGTAGCCTACACTACCCTTTATACATGTAGCCTACACTACCCTTTATACATGTAGCCTACACTACCCTTTATACATGTAGCCTACACTACCCTTTATACATGTAGCCTACACTACCCTTTATACATGTAGCCTACACTACTACGCTACCCTTTATACATGTAGCCTACACCACCCTTTATACATGTAGCCTACACTACCCTTTATACATGTAGCCTACACTACTACACTACTCTTTATACATGTAGCCTACACCACCCTTTATACATGTAGCCTACACTACTACACTACCCTTTATACATGTAGCCTACACTACTACACTACCCTTTATACATGTAGCCTACACTACCCTTTATACATGTAGTCTACACCACCCTTTATACATGTAGCCTACACTACTACACTACCCTTTATACATGTAGCCTACACTACCCTTTATACATGTAGCCTACACTACTACACTACCCTTTATACATGTAGCCTACGCTACCCTTTATACATGTAGCCTACACTACCCTTTATACATGTAGCCTACACTACCCTTTATATATGTAGCCTACACTACCCTTTATATATGTAGCCTACACTACCCTTTATACATGTAGCCTACACTACCCTTTATACATGTAGCCTACACTACCCTTTATACATGTAGCCTACACTACCCTTTATACATGTAGCCTACACTACCCTTTATACATGTAGCCTACACTACTACGCTACCCTTTATACATGTAGCCTACACCACCCTTTATACATGTAGCCTACACTACCCTTTATACATGTAGCCTACACTACTACACTACTCTTTATACATGTAGCCTACACCACCCTTTATACATGTAGCCTACACTACTACACTACCCTTTATACATGTAGCCTACACCACCCTTTATACATGTAGCCTACACTACTACACTACCCTTTATACATGTAGCCTACACTACTACACTACCCTTTATACATGTAGCCTACACTACCCTTTATACATGTAGCCTACACTACCCTTTATACATGTAGCCTACACTACTACACTACCCTTTATACATGTAGCCTACACTACCCTTTATACATGTAGCCTACACTACCCTTTATACATGTAGCCTACACTACCCTTTATATATGTAGCCTACACCACCGTTTATACATGTAGCCTACACTACTACACTACCCTTTATACATGTAGCCTACACTACTACACTACCCTTTATACATGTAGCTTACACTACTACACCACCCTTTATACATGTAGCCTACACTACTACACTACCCTTTATACATGTAGCCTACACTACCCTTTATACATGTAGCCTACACTACCCTTTATACATGTAGCCTACACTACTACACTACCCTTTATACATGTAGCCTACACTACCCTTTATACATGTAGCCTACACTACCCTTTATATATGTAGCCTACACTACCCTTTATACATGTAGCCTACACTACCCTTTATACATGTAGCCTACACTACCCTTTATACATGTAGCCTACACTACTACACTACCCTTTATACATGTAGCCTACACTACCCTTTATACATGTAGCCTACACTACTACACTACCCTTTATACATGTAGCCTACACTACCCTTTATACATGTAGCCTACACTACCCTTTATACATGTAGCCTACACTACTACACTACCCTTTATACATGTAGCCTACACTACCCTTTATACATGTAGCCTACACTACCCTTTATATATGTAGCCTACACCACCGTTTATACATGTAGCCTACACTACTACACTACCCTTTATACATGTAGCCTACACTACCCTTTATACATGTAGCCTACACTACCCTTTATACATGTAGCCTACACTACCCTTTATTCATGTAGCCTACACTACCCTTTATACATGTAGCCTACACTACCCTTTATACATGTAGCCTACACTACCCTTTATACATGTAGCCTACACTACTACGCTACCCTTTATACATGTAGCCTACACCACCCTTTATACATGTAGCCTACACTACCCTTTATACATGTAGCCTACACTACTACACTACTCTTTATACATGTAGCCTACACCACCCTTTATACATGTAGCCTACACTACTACACTACCCTTTATACATGTAGCCTACACTACTACACTACCCTTTATACATGTAGCCTACACTACCCTTTATACATGTAGCCTACACTACTACACTACCCTTTATACATGTAGCCTACGCTACCCTTTATACATGTAGCCTACACTACCCTTTATACATGTAGCCTACACTACCCTTTATATATGTAGCCTACACTACCCTTTATATATGTAGCCTACACTACCCTTTATACATGTAGCCTACACTACCCTTTATACATGTAGCCTACACTACCCTTTATACATGTAGCCTACACTACCCTTTATACATGTAGCCTACACTACCCTTTACACATGTAGCCTACACTACTACGCTACCCTTTATACATGTAGCCTACACCACCCTTTATACATGTAGCCTACACTACCCTTTATACATGTAGCCTACACTACTACACTACTCTTTATACATGTAGCCTACACCACCCTTTATACATGTAGCCTACACTACTACACTACCCTTTATACATGTAGCCTACACCACCCTTTATACATGTAGCCTACACTACTACACTACCCTTTATACATGTAGCCTACACTACTACACTACCCTTTATACATGTAGCCTACACTACCCTTTATACATGTAGCCTACACTACCCTTTATACATGTAGCCTACACTACCCTTTATACATGTAGCCTACACTACTACACTACCCTTTATACATGTAGCCTACACTACCCTTTATACATGTAGCCTACACTACCCTTTATATATGTAGCCTACACTACCCTTTATACATGTAGCCTACACTACCCTTTATACATGTAGCCTACACTACTACACTACCCTTTATACATGTAGCCTACACTACCCTTTATACATGTAGCCTACACTACCCTTTATACATGTAGCCTACACTACCCTTTATACATGTAGCCTACACTACCCTTTATTCATGTAGCCTACACTACCCTTTATACATGTAGCCTACACTACTACACTACCCTTTATACATGTAGCCTACACTACCCTTTATACATGTAGCCTACACTACCCTTTATACATGTAGCCTACACTACCCTTTATACATGTAGCCTACACTACCCTTTATACATGTAGCCTACACTACTACACTACCCTTTATACATGTAGCCTACACTACTACACCACCCTTTATACATGTAGCCTACACTACCCTTTATACATGTAGCCTACACTACCCTTTATACATGTAGCCTACACTACTACACTACCCTTTATACATGTAGCCTACACTACCCTTTATACATGTAGCCTACACTACCCTTTATACATGTAGCCTACACTACTACACTACCCTTTATACATGTAGCCTACACTACCCTTTATACATGTAGCCTACACTACCCTTTATACATGTAGCCTACACTACCCTTTATACATGTAGCCTACACTACCCTTTATATATGTAGCCTACACTACCCTTTATATATGTAGCCTACACTACCCTTTATACATGTAGCCTACACTACCCTTTATACATGTAGCCTACACTACCCTTTATACATGTAGCCTACACTACCCTTTATACATGTAGCCTACACTACCCTTTATACATGTAGCCTACACTACTACGCTACCCTTTATACATGTAGCCTACACCACCCTTTATACATGTAGCCTACACTACCCTTTATACATGTAGCCTACACTACTACACTACTCTTTATACATGTAGCCTACACCACCCTTTATACATGTAGCCTACACTACTACACTACCCTTTATACATGTAGCCTACACTACTACACTACCCTTTATACATGTAGCCTACACTACCCTTTATACATGTAGTCTACACCACCCTTTATACATGTAGCCTACACTACTACACTACCCTTTATACATGTAGCCTACACTACCCTTTATACATGTAGCCTACACTACTACACTACCCTTTATACATGTAGCCTACGCTACCCTTTATACATGTAGCCTACACTACCCTTTATACATGTAGCCTACACTACCCTTTATATATGTAGCCTACACTACCCTTTATATATGTAGCCTACACTACCCTTTATACATGTAGCCTACACTACCCTTTATACATGTAGCCTACACTACCCTTTATACATGTAGCCTACACTACCCTTTATACATGTAGCCTACACTACCCTTTATACATGTAGCCTACACTACTACGCTACCCTTTATACATGTAGCCTACACCACCCTTTATACATGTAGCCTACACTACCCTTTATACATGTAGCCTACACTACTACACTACTCTTTATACATGTAGCCTACACCACCCTTTATACATGTAGCCTACACTACTACACTACCCTTTATACATGTAGCCTACACCACCCTTTATACATGTAGCCTACACTACTACACTACCCTTTATACATGTAGCCTACACTACTACACTACCCTTTATACATGTAGCCTACACTACCCTTTATACATGTAGCCTACACTACCCTTTATACATGTAGCCTACACTACTACACTACCCTTTATACATGTAGCCTACACTACCCTTTATACATGTAGCCTACACTACCCTTTATACATGTAGCCTACACTACCCTTTATATATGTAGCCTACACCACCGTTTATACATGTAGCCTACACTACTACACTACCCTTTATACATGTAGCCTACACTACTACACTACCCTTTATACATGTAGCCTACACTACCCTTTATACATGTAGCCTACACCACCCTTTATACATGTAGCTTACACTACTACACCACCCTTTATACATGTAGCCTACACTACTACACTACCCTTTATACATGTAGCCTACACTACCCTTTATACATGTAGCCTACACTACCCTTTATACATGTAGCCTACACTACTACACTACCCTTTATACATGTAGCCTACACTACCCTTTATACATGTAGCCTACACTACCCTTTATATATGTAGCCTACACTACCCTTTATACATGTAGCCTACACTACCCTTTATACATGTAGCCTACACTACCCTTTATACATGTAGCCTACACTACTACACTACCCTTTATACATGTAGCCTACACTACCCTTTATACATGTAGCCTACACTACCCTTTATACATGTAGCCTACACTACTACACTACCCTTTATACATGTAGCCTACACTACCCTTTATACATGTAGCCTACACTACCCTTTATATATGTAGCCTACACTACCCTTTATACATGTAGCCTACACTACCCTTTATACATGTAGCCTACACTACCCTTTATACATGTAGCCTACACTACCCTTTATACATGTAGCCTACACTACCCTTTATACATGTAGCCTACACTACTACGCTACCCTTTATACATGTAGCCTACACTACCCTTTATACATGTAGCCTACACTACCCTTTATACATGTAGCCTACACTACTACACTACCCTTTATACATGTAGCCTACACTACCCTTTATACATGTAGCCTACACTACCCTTTATACATGTAGCCTACACTACCCTTTATACATGTAGCCTACACTACTACACTACCCTTTATACATGTAGCCTACACTACCCTTTATACATGTAGCCTACACTACTACACTACCCTTTATACATGTAGCCTACACTACCCTTTATACATGTAGCCTACACTACCCTTTATACATGTAGCCTACACTACCCTTTATACATGTAGCCTACACTACCCTTTATACATGTAGCCTACACTACTACACTACCCTTTATACATGTAGCCTACACTACCCTTTATACATGTAGCCTACACTACCCTTTATACATGTAGCCTACACTACCCTTTATACATGTAGCCTACACTACTACACTACCCTTTATACATGTAGCCTACACTACTACACTACCCTTTATACATGTAGCCTACACTACTACACTACCCTTTATACATGTAGCCTACACTACTACACTACCCTTTATACATGTAGCCTACACTACCCTTTATACATGTAGCCTACACTACCCTTTATACATGTAGCCTACACTACCCTTTATACATGTAGCCTACACTACTACACTACCCTTTATACATGTAGCCTACACTACCCTTTATACATGTAGCCTACACTACCCTTTATACATGTAGCCTACACTACTACACTACCCTTTATACATGTAGCCTACACTACTACACTACCCTTTATACATGTAGCCTACACTACCCTTTATACATGTAGCTTACACTACCCTTTATACATGTAGCCTACACTACTACACTACCCTTTATACATGTAGCCTACACTACTACACTACCCTTTATACATGTAGCCTACACTACCCTTTATACATGTAGCCTACACTACCCTTTATATATGTAGCCTACACTACTACACTACCCTTTATACATGTAGCCTACACTACTACACTACCCTTTATACATGTAGCCTACACTACTACACTACCCTTTATACATGTAGCCTACACTACCCTTTATACATGTAGTCTACACTACTACACTACCCTTTATATATGTAGCCTACACTACCCTTTATACATGTAGTCTACACTACTACACTACCCTTTATACATGTAGCCTACACTACCCTTTATATATGTAGCCTACACTACCCTTTATACATGTAGCCTACACTACCCTTTATACATGTAGCCTACGCTACCCTTTATACATGTAGCCTACACTACCCTTTATACATGTAGCCTACACTACTACACTACCCTTTATACATGTAGCCTACACTACCCTTTATACATGTAGCCTACACTACCCTTTATACATGTAGCCTACACTACTACACTACCCTTTATATATGTAGCCTACACTACCCTTTATACATGTAGTCTACACTACTACACTACCCTTTATACATGTAGCCTACACCACCCTTTATATATGTAGCCTACACTACCCTTTATACATGTAGCCTACACTACTACACCACCCTTTATACATGTAGCCTACACCACCCTTTATACATGTAGCCTACACTACTACACTACCCTTTATACATGTAGCCTACACTACCCTTTATACATGTAGTCTACACTACTACACTACCCTTTATACATGTAGCCTACACCACCCTTTATACATGTAGCCTACACTACTACACTACCCTTTATACATGTAGCCTACACTACTACACTACCCTTTATACATGTAGCCTACACTACCCTTTATACATGTAGCCTACACTACCCTTTATACATGTAGCCTACACTACTACACTACCCTTTATACATGTAGCCTACACTACCCTTTATACATGTAGCCTACACTACTACACTACCCTTTATACATGTAGCCTACACTACTACACTACCCTTTATACATGTAGCCTACACTACCCTTTATACATGTAGCCTACACTACCCTTTATATATGTAGCCTACACTACTACACTACCCTTTATACATGTAGCCTACACTACTACACTACCCTTTATACATGTAGCCTACACTACCCTTTATACATGTAGCCTACACTACTACACTACCCTTTATACGTGTAGCCTACACTACTACACTACCCTTTATACATGTAGCCTACACCACTACACTACCCTTTATACATGTAGCCTACACTACCCTTTATACATGTAGCCTACACTACCCTTTATACATGTAGCCTACACTACCCTTTATACATGTAGTCTACACTACTACACTACCCTTTATATATGTAGCCTACACTACTACACTACCCTTTATACATGTAGCCTACACTACTACACTACCCTTTATACATGTAGCCTACACTACCCTTTATACATGTAGTCTACACTACTACGCTACCCTTTATACATGTAGCCTACACTACTACACTACCCTTTATACATGTAGCCTACACTACCCTTTATACATGTAGTCTACACTACTACGCTACCCTTTATACATGTAGCCTACACTACTACACTACCCTTTATACATGTAGCCTACACTACCCTTTATACATGTAGTCTACACTACTACGCTACCCTTTATACATGTAGCCTACACTACCCTTTATACATGTAGCCTACACTACTACACTACCCTTTATACATGTAGCCTACACTACTACACTACCCTTTATATATGTAGCCTACACTACCCTTTATACATGTAGTCTACACTACTACACTACCCTTTATACATGTAGCCTACACCACCCTTTATATATGTAGCCTACACTACCCTTTATACATGTAGCCTACACTACTCTTTATACATGTAGCCTACACTACTACACTACCCTTTATACATGTAGCCTACACTACTACACCACCCTTTATACATGTAGCCTACACCACCCTTTATACATGTAGCCTACACTACTACACTACCCTTTATACATGTAGCCTACACTACCCTTTATACATGTAGTCTACACTACTACACTACCCTTTATACATGTAGCCTACACTACCCTTTATACATGTAGCCTACACTACCCTTTATACATGTAGCCTACACTACCCTTTATACATGTAGCCTACACTACCCTTTATACATGTAGCCTACACTACCCTTTATACATGTAGCCTACACTACTACACTACCCTTTATACATGTAGCCTACACTACCCTTTATACATGTAGCCTACACTACTACACTACCCTTTATACATGTAGCCTACACTACCCTTTATACATGTAGCCTACACTACTACACTACCCTTTATACATGTAGCCTACACTACTACACTACCCTTTATACATGTAGCCTACACTACCCTTTATACATGTAGCCTACACTACCCTTTATACATGTAGCCTACACTACTACACTACCCTTTATACATGTAGCCTACACTACCCTTTATACATGTAGCCTACACTACCCTTTATACATGTAGCCTACACTACCCTTTATACATGTAGCCTACACTACCCTTTATACATGTAGCCTACACTACCCTTTATACATGTAGCCTACACTACTACACTACCCTTTATATATGTAGCCTACACCACCCTTTATACATGTAGCCTACACTACTACACTACCCTTTATACATGTAGCCTACACTACTACACTACCCTTTATACATGTAGCCTACACTACTACACTACCCTTTATACATGTAGCCTACGCTACCCTTTATACATGTAGCCTACACTACCCTTTATACATGTAGCCTACACTACTACGCTACCCTTTATACATGTAGCCTACACTACTACACTACCCTTTATACATGTAGCCTACACTACTACACTACCCTTTATACGTGTAGCCTACACTACTACACTACCCTTTATACATGTAGCCTACGCTACCCTTTATACATGTAGCCTACACTACCCTTTATACATGTAGCCTACACTACTACACTACCCTTTATACATGTAGCCTACACTACTACACTACCCTTTATACATGTAGCCTACACTACTACACTACCCTTTATACATGTAGCCTACACTACCCTTTATACATGTAGCCTACACTACTACACTACCCTTTATACATGTAGCCTACACTACCCTTTATACATGTAGCCTACACTACTACACTACCCTTTATACATGTAGCCTACACTACTACACTACCCTTTATACATGTAGCCTACACTACTACACTACCCTTTATACATGTAGCCTACACTATCCTTTATACATGTAGCCTACACTACTACACTACCCTTTATACATGTAGCCTACACTACTACACTACCCTTTATACATGTAGCCTACACTACTACACTACCCTTTATACATGTAGCCTACACTACCCTTTATACATGTAGCCTACACTACCCTTTATACATGTAGCCTACACTACTACACTACCCTTTATACATGTAGCCTACACTACCCTTTATACATGTAGCCTACACTACTACGCTACCCTTTATACATGTAGCCTACACTACTACACTACCCTTTATACATGTAGCCTACACTACTACACTACCCTTTATACATGTAGCCTACACTACCCTTTATACATGTAGCCTACACTACTACGCTACCCTTTATACATGTAGCCTACACTACTACGCTACCCTTTATACATGTAGCCTACACTACTACACTACCCTTTATACATGTAGCCTACACTACCCTTTATACATGTAGCCTACACTACCCTTTATACATGTAGCCTACACTACCCTTTATATATGTAGCCTACACTACTACGCTACCCTTTATACATGTAGCCTACACCACCCTTTATACATGTAGCCTACACTACTACACTACCCTTTATACATGTAGCCTACACTACCCTTTATACATGTAGCCTACACTACACTTTATACATGTAGCCTACACTACCCTTTATATATGTAGCCTACACTACTACACTACCCTTTATACATGTAGCCTACACTACCCTTTATACATGTAGCCTACACTACCCTTTATATATGTAGCCTACACTACCCTTTATATATGTAGCCTACACTATCCTTTATACATGTAGCCTACACTACCCTTTATACATGTAGCCTACACTACTACACTACCCTTTATACATGTAGCCTACACTACCCTTTATACATGTAGCCTACACTACCCTTTATATATGTAGCCTACACTACTACACTACCCTTTATAGATGTAGCCTACACTACTACACTACCCTTTATACATGTAGCCTACACTACCCTTTATACATGTAGCCTACACTACTACACTACCCTTTATACGTGTAGCCTACACTACTACACTACCCTTTATACATGTAGCCTACGCTACCCTTTATACATGTAGCCTACACTACCCTTTATACATGTAGCCTACACTACTACACTACCCTTTATACATGTAGCCTACACTACTACACTACCCTTTATACATGTAGCCTACACTACTACACTACCCTTTATACATGTAGCCTACACTACCCTTTATACATGTAGCCTACACTACTACACTACCCTTTATACATGTAGCCTACACTACTACACTACCCTTTATACATGTAGCCTACACTATCCTTTATACATGTAGCCTACACTACTACACTACCCTTTATACATGTAGCCTACACTACTACACTACCCTTTATACATGTAGCCTACACTACTACACTACCCTTTATACATGTAGCCTACACTACCCTTTATACATGTAGCCTACACTACCCTTTATACATGTAGCCTACACTACTACACTACCCTTTATACATGTAGCCTACACTACCCTTTATACATGTAGCCTACACTACCCTTTATACATGTAGCCTACACTACTACACTACCCTTTATACATGTAGCCTACACTACCCTTTATACATGTAGCCTACACCACTACACTACCCTTTATACATGTAGCCTACACTACTACACTACCCTTTATACATGTAGCCTACACTACTACACTACCCTTTATACATGTAGCCTACACTACTACACTACCCTTTATACATGTAGCCTACACTACTACACTACCCTTTATACATGTAGCCTACACTACCCTTTATACATGTAGCCTACACTACCCTTTATATATGTAGCCTACACCACTACACTACCCTTTATACAGTAGCCTACACTACCCTTTATACATGTAGCCTACACTACTACACTACCCTTTATACATGTAGCCTACACTACTACACTACCCTTTATACATGTAGCCTACACTACCCTTTATACATGTAGCCTACACTACTACACTACCCTTTATACATGTAGCCTACACTACCCTTTATACATGTAGCCTACACTACTACACTACCCTTTATACAGTAGCCTACACTACCCTTTATACATGTAGCCTACACTACTACGCTACCCTTTATACATGTAGCCTACACTACTACACTACCCTTTATACATGTAGCCTACACTACCCTTTATACATGTAGCCTACACTACTACGCTACCCTTTATACATGTAGCCTACACTACTACACTACCCTTTATACATGTAGCCTACACTACTACGCTACCCTTTATACATGTAGCCTACACTACTACACTACCCTTTATACATGTAGCCTACACTACTACGCTACCCTTTATACATGTAGCCTACACTACCCTTTATACATGTAGCCTACACTACTACACTACCCTTTATACATGTAGCCTACACTACCCTTTATACATGTAGCCTACACTACTACACTACCCTTTATACATGTAGCCTACACTACCCTTTATACATGTAGCCTACACTACCCTTTATACATGTAGCCTACACTACTACACTACCCTTTATACATGTAGCCTACACTACTACACTACCCTTTATACATGTAGCCTACACTACTACACTACCCTTTATACATGTAGCCTACACTACCCTTTATACATGTAGCCTACACTACTACACTACCCTTTATACATGTAGCCTACACTACTACACTACCCTTTATACATGTAGCCTACACTACTACACTACCCTTTATACATGTAGCCTACACTACTACACTACCCTTTATACATGTAGCCTACACTACCCTTTATACATGTAGCCTACACTACTACACTACCCTTTATACATGTAGCCTACACTACTACACTACCCTTTATACATGTAGCCTACACTACTACACTACCCTTTATACATGTAGCCTACACTACCCTTTATACATGTAGCCTACACTACCCTTTATATATGTAGCCTACACCACTACACTACCCTTTATACAGTAGCCTACACTACCCTTTATACATGTAGCCTACACTACTACACTACCCTTTATACATGTAGCCTACACTACTACGCTACCCTTTATACATGTAGCCTACACTACTACACTACCCTTTATACATGTAGCCTACACTACCCTTTATACATGTAGCCTACACTACTACGCTACCCTTTATACATGTAGCCTACACTACTACACTACCCTTTATACATGTAGCCTACACTACTACGCTACCCTTTATACATGTAGCCTACACTACTACACTACCCTTTATACATGTAGCCTACACTACTACGCTACCCTTTATACATGTAGCCTACACTACTACACTACCCTTTATACATGTAGCCTACACTACCCTTTATACATGTAGCCTACACTACTACGCTACCCTTTATACATGTAGCCTACACTACTACGCTACCCTTTATACATGTAGCCTACACTACTACACTACCCTTTATACATGTAGCCTACACTACCCTTTATACATGTAGCCTACACTACTACACTACCCTTTATACATGTAGCCTACACTACCCTTTATACATGTAGCCTACACTACTACACTACCCTTTATACATGTAGCCTACACTACCCTTTATACATGTAGCCTACACTACTACACTACCCTTTATACATGTAGCCTACACTACCCTTTATACATGTAGCCTACACTACTACACTACCCTTTATATATGTAGCCTACACTACCCTTTATACATGTAGCCTACACTACCCTTTATACATGTAGCCTACACTACCCTTTATATATGTAGCCTACACTACTACGCTACCCTTTATACATGTAGCCTACACTACTACACTACCCTTTATACATGTAGCCTACACTACCCTTTATACATGTAGCCTACACTACCCTTTATATATGTAGCCTACACTACTACACTACCCTTTATAGATGTAGCCTACACTACCCTTTATATATGTAGCCTACACTACTACACTACCCTTTATAGATGTAGCCTACACTACCCTTTATACATGTAGCCTACACTACCCTTTATACATGTAGCCTACACTACCCTTTATACATGTAGCCTACACTACCCTTTATACATGTAGCCTACACTACTACACTACCCTTTATACATGTAGCCTACACTACTACACTACCCTTTATACATGTAGCCTACACTACCCTTTATACATGTAGCCTACACTACCCTTTATACATGTAGCCTACACTACCCTTTATATATGTAGCCTACACTATCCTTTATACATGTAGCCTACACTACCCTTTATACATGTAGCCTACACTACCCTTTATACATGTAGCCTACACTACTACACTACCCTTTATACATGTAGCCTACACTACTACACTACCCTTTATACATGTAGCCTACACTACCCTTTATACATGTAGCCTACACTACCCTTTATACATGTAGCCTACACTACTACACTACCCTTTATATATGTAGCCTACACTATCCTTTATACATGTAGCCTACACTACCCTTTATACATGTAGCCTACACTACTACACTACCCTTTATACATGTAGCCTACACTACTACACTACCCTTTATACATGTAGCCTACACTACTACACTACCCTTTATACATGTAGCCTACACTACTACGCTACCCTTTATACATGTAGCCTACGCTACCCTTTATACATGTAGCCTACACTACTACACTACCCTTTATACATGTAGCCTACACTACTACACTACCCTTTATACATGTAGCCTACACTACTACACTACCCTTTATACATGTAGCCTACACTACTACACTACCCTTTATACATGTAGCCTACACTACTACACTACCCTTTATACATGTAGCCTACACTACTACACTACCCTTTATACATGTAGCCTACACTACTACACTACCCTTTATACATGTAGCCTACACTACTACACTACCCTTTATACATGTAGCCTACACTACCCTTTATACATGTAGCCTACACTACCCTTTATACATGTAGCCTACGCTACCCTTTATACATGTAGCCTACACTACTACACTACCATTTATACATGTAGCCTACACTACTACACTACCCTTTATACATGTAGCCTACACTACCCTTTATACATGTAGCCTACACTACTACACTACCCTTTATACATGTAGCCTACACTACCCTTTATACATGTAGCATACACTACCCTTTATATATGTAGCCTACACTACCCTTTATACATGTAGCCTACACTACCCTTTATATATGTAGCCTACACTACTACACTACCCTTTATACATGTAGCCTACACTACCCTTTATACATGTAGCCTACACTACCCTTTATACATGTAGCCTACACTACTACACTACCCTTTATACATGTAGCCTACACTACTACACTACCCTTTATACATGTAGCCTACACTACTACACTACCCTTTATACATGTAGCCTACACTACCCTTTATACATGTAGCCTACACTACCCTTTATACATGTAGCCTACACTACCCTTTATACATGTAGCCTATGTATTTGATTGGTAAATACTAAATGTTGTCAAAATTATTATGTTTAGAAAACTCTATGTCTCTCTTTATAGATATATATTTATGTAGATATATATATATATAAATTACAGTATTAAAACTACATTTATCTTCTATAGTATATTACTATATTTATAATGTATGATCACAATATATTAAAAGTATTAATTAAATTAAAATATTTATTGAATTAAATAAATATAATATTGTGGTCTTTAATAAATTATTAATTATTAAAAAAATATATTTAAATCAACTCACATTTTATTAATGCATATAATATTCTATATATGTAAAAAAAACAATGTAATTAAATATGTTTTGGATCATATGGCCCAGGGGCCATGCCCTAGGAATTTCCATATATGTCCATATATGTGCATACCTCCTAGTAACTTGGTAAATTTCAGCAATGCTAATACTTATATTAAATTAATACTACTAATACATCATATAGATATGGCCAATATGTAGTTTCATTAATACTGAGGACAAATTGTCCTGTTAAATGTCCTAATATAAATGCCTTGTTGAATCAAGGTGATATATAGCTGATATATATATATATAAATGTTGATATGCATCAATTGATTTCACCTCCACAATAGTGATAAATTTAATATTTAGCCTTTTTCATATACTTTTCATATACCTTTCAAAGCATAAAAAGTCATTTATCAATCCAATAGTTCACTTGTTCCTATTATAATATTGTTATTCACCTACTGACCTCCTAAAGCTCCCTACTCACACCGCTACCCCTCATTTGTTTCCTCCCCCCATTACTCCCCCTACTATTCCACCACTACTCTACCAACTACACCCCACTAGTCCCTCACTACTACTCCATTACTCCCCCACTACACCCCCACTACACCCCCACTACTCCCCCACTACTCCCCCACTACTCCCCCACTACTCCCCCACTACTCCCCCACTACTCCCCCACTACTCCCCCACTACTCCCCCACTACTCCCCCACTACTCCCCCACTACTCCCCCACTACTCCCCCACTACTCCCCCACTACTCCCCCACTACACCCCCACTACACCCCCACTACTCCCCCACTATTCCCCCACTACTCCCCCACTACTCCCCCACTACTCCCCCACTACTCCCCCACTACTCCCCCACTACTCCCCCACTACTCCCCCACTACTCCCCCACTACTCCCCCACTACTCCCCCACTACTCCCCCACTACTCCCCCACTACTCCCCCACTACTCCCCCACTACTCCCCCACTACTCCCCCACTACTCCCCCACTACTCCCCCACTACTCCCCCACTACTCCCCCACTACTCCCCCACTACTCCCCCACTACTCCCCCACTACTCCCCCACTACTCCCCCACTACTCCCCCACTACTCCCCCACTACTCCCCCACTACTCCCCCACTACTCCCCCACTACTCCCCCACTACTCCCCCACTACTCCCCCACTACTCCCCCACTACTCCCCCACTACTCCCCCACTACTCCCCCACTACTCCCCCACTACTCCCCCACTACTCCCCCACTACTCCCCCACTACTCCCCCACTACTCCCCCACTACTCCCCCACTACTCCCCCACTACTCCCCCACTACTCCCCCACTACTCCCCGACTACTCCCCGACTACTCCCCGACTACTCCCCCACTACTCCCCCACTACTCCCCCACTACTCCCCCACTACTCCCTCCACTACTTCCCTAACTACTCCCCCCACTACCTCCCAACTACTCCCCCCACTACTTCCCAACTAGTCCCTCACTACTCTCCCCACACTACTCACCTACAAATACAATTCTCTATCATTCTAATTTTCAATGTCACGCATTTCACTACACTTACATATTTATTTAAGTATATAATAATTAATTTGCGACCTTGATTCCAAGGAATCGACAGATAAAGTGCCGAAATTAAAATCAAACATTTATTTTCCATACAAATCAAAAACCTAAAAGAATTTTTTTATAGTATACAATTTACAGTATCAAAGATTTTCAATAATATTATATTTAAAGTAACAGTAGTGGATGATAATTTCTATCTCAAATAATTAATTGTTAGTAAGAAAACTGCCCATTTTTATATCAAAGCCCATTGTTATATCCTATAAATATAGATTACCACAGTAAATATAAAAAGAATAATGTCATGGACTTTATCAAAACAAATTATTGAATTGAATTGAATTGAAAAGTTTATTTATACACAAAATAACAAAATAGATATGTTCTCATTTGTGTTTTAAAGAGAATAAAATAATATTAATAATATTAAATGATAAAATAAAATCAGATAGAATCAGATAGAGAATTCTGACTTTCGGGCAGAGTCATAGAACATCCGCAAAAGATCAATCCAAGATCTCATGTTGAGCATAGTAGATGATTTTTAACGGCCTTCTTAAATGTTTTGATGGAATTGCATCTTCGCAAATGTAGAGGAAGGTTGTTCCATAAAGCTGGCGCTGAAACACTATTACATGATAGTACATGATAACAAATTATCAGTTGCAATACATAATATGTCTTCTTGAGTAGTCTTGTGCCCAATACAGTATTTTTTACATATAGGATATAGATAATGTCATGATATTTAAAATTATTTTATCTTTTGATATGAGTTATTTTCTATACTCCAAATATGTCTCAAATTTTAAAAATCATTTCAAAATTTAAAATAATTAAATTTTTAGATTGTAATTTTTAAAAATGAAAATATACTTTATATGTCCCTGGTTTTGTGATAGAATTTTATATATCACATTTTAAATATCATATTTTGTATTTATATTTTGTATTTATATTGTTACTCAATTATTTTGACCTTATATTTCACCCTCTTCATCTAAAACCCAGCAAATGAAATGATGTAATAGTTTGTAATACATTTTTTAATTAATGGAATTATTCAAAATTAATTTCTTAGAATTGTTTAAATCAAGTTTCTGTGAAAATTATCTTTATGTTTGTACTCATTTTAGGTTTAAATAAATATTATGTAGATTTCACCTTTATACTAAATTACAGTTGTAATATTTTATATTTAATATATCTGTTATAAAATGTTTAATTAATTTATTGCAATCATTTTGAACATGAAAGTTATATTTTCATTAATTGAATTCACGAGTTCTGTAGAATTTGACAATTTATCCTTTTTATATTAATAACAACGATATATGTTCTCCTATAAAGCTATTCAACAAGCATTTAGTATAGATTTCAACTGTGGCTAAACTAAGTTAATTTATAACCTAGCATAGAATATCTATTTACTTTACAAATGGAATATTATCTGTGTTTATATATATTCAGGCATACTATCCATATTAATAACACACCCCTGTACACTTATTGGTTGAATATAGCCTAAAGTACATTCTGATGATGAATCATTACAATAGGCAGAGTCTCGTATCTAGGTCCAAAACACCATATGCTAATATATGTTTATGAGTCTATTTTGTAATATTATCGATATTAAACATGCGTTAACTTATGTGAATTTAAAATTCACATGTCAGCAATGATAACATATCAATATAGGTGTAATGTGCGTGGTAGCTTGTTACGTCATATTTAATAACTATTTCCAAATAGTAAATACCAAGTAAACATTTATAAATTATAAAAATAAATGTGTTTGGATTTCAAACTGTATTTCTTGAAGCTGACCGTGTACATTGTAAACTGTACACTGTACAGTGTACAGTGTACAGTGTACAATGTACAATGTACTATGTACACTGTACATTACACAGTGCACGATGTACCCCTCACAGTATACACTGTACCTTGTACACTGTACAATGTACACTGTACATTGTACAGTATATTAGACAATGTAAATTATACAGTATACTATGTACAATGTACATTGTACATTGTACGATGTACATTGTACATTGTACGATGTACAATGTACCACTCACATTTATACACTGTACAATGTACAGTGTACATTGTACAGTATATTAGACAATGTAGATTATACAGTGACTATGTCCAATGTACCCCTCACATTGTACGATTAATAATGTATTGTGTGTTCCAGATTAATATTTTATTAATATACTCATTATTATTGTGGCCTAAAATATCAACATAGACAAGACCAAACCCACACTCTTATAAACACATATATATATATATATATATATTCAAACACAAAGCTATATAGGACCTATCCCATAGGTCAACGAGTTACATATTGACCACAAGTCTGCATCAGGCAGTGTGCTATAACTATAATTACATGGCCTCAATATTTGATCTATTCTGTTCCTATTATATTACTGTGGTCTGCGATCCAGGCCAACATCACAATATGTCCGTAGAGATGTGTTTACTACCTGGACACAGTACTATATATAGATATATATATATATATATATATAGCTAGATATGTATATAGATAGACGTGTATATTACTGAGCTGTATATCGTATACACTGTAATAGATGTTGTACGATATCTGTATTGGTTGTAAAAAGTAAATAGACATATACAGCAGATTACTATTCGCTAAGGCAATATCTGGTTATGCGGTGAACAGTTTGTTTATTATAATCATAATACCTTATAAATACATATAAGTAATTCAATTCATAGCATTCTGTAAAACTGTATCATTTAACCGCGTTTCCTTCGGACCTTATACTTAGACGGATTCTTATATCAACAATAATAAACAAACTTTTGCTCGAGATACGATATGCATTTTAATTTCTATCATTTTACTATAAAAAATGAACTGGATTCAATTGTTGTGGAATTGGAGCATTTATAGATTCATCAATATTTGCGTAGACTAGATTGATATTTACTTTGCTAATAGCTGGGTATACAACTCGTTAATAATACTTTCTAGTTAAAATAATAAACATCGTAATATGGAAGTGAGAAGTGAGAAATCCTTCTACTCGTTCGTTTTCAATCAACCTCGAATTCCTCCCTGACCAGATATCAAGTGATTTCAACTCCCACTGACATATTCATGGTTATGGAATATGTTTCTGGAGGAGAGCTCTTCGATTACATAGTGAAACATGGCAAGGTTGTTGAACTCTCTTTTCTCCCCATATCTCTCCGCCTCGCCCCCTCCCTGTCCCACTACCTCTCAATATCCTTTTCCCGCTTTCATCCCTCCCCTTTCCCACGCCATCTGATTATATACCTCTTAATCTCCATCTCCATCTCCATCGGTTCCAGTAAACCATCCGACTCCTTTACATCAGCTAAAGGAAAGCGAAGCCCTGAGGTTCTTTCAACAGATCATTTCCGGGGTTGATTACTGTCATCGTCACATGATTGTACATCGTGACCTCAAGCCAGAAAACCTACTACTCGATCGCGCATATAATGTGAAAATCGCTGATTTCGGTAGTAATTATTTTGTTTTCTCTCTGCAATATACATCATTGTCTGTGTGTCCTTAGCTACCAACATTTGTAAGTTATTGTGCGCTCTCTTTGTAGTATGCTTTGTTTCACTGCTTTCTCATCGCTTTCACACATAACTCTCCTCCTCTTATCACCACCTCACATAACTCTACTTCTCTTATCACCACCTCACATAACTCTCTTTCTCTCATCGCCACCTCACATAACTCTACTTCTCTTATCACCACCTCACATAACTCTACTTCTCTTATCACCACCTCACATAACTCTCCTTCTCTTATCACCACCTCACATAACTCTCCTTCTCTTATCACCACCTCACATAACTCTCCTTCTCTTATCCTCACCTCACATAACTCTCCTTCTCTTATCACCACCTCACATAACTATCCTCTTATCACCACCTCACATAACTCTACTTCTCTTATCACCACCTCACATAACTCTCCTTCTCTTATCACCACCTCACATAACTCTCCTTCTCTTATCACCACCTCACATAACTCTCCTTCTCTTATCACCACCTCACATAACTCTCCTCCTCTTATCACCACCTCGCATAACTCTACTTCTCTTATCACCACCTCACATAACTCTCCTTCTCTTATCACCACCTCACATAACTCTCCTTCTCTTATCACCACCTCACATAACTCTCCTCCTCTTATCACCACCTCACATAACTCTCCTTCTCTTATCACCACCTCACATAACTCTCCTTCTCTTATCACCACCTCACATAACTCTCCTCTTATCACCACCTCACAACTCTACTTCTCTTATCACCACCTCACATAACTCTACTTCTCTTATCACCACCTCACATAACTCTCTTTCTCTTATCACCACCTCACATAACTCTCTTTCTCTTATCACCACCTCACATAACTCTCCTTCTCTTATCACCACCTCACATAACTCTCCTCTTATCACCACCTCACAACTCTACTTCTCTTATCACCACCTCACATAACTCTACTTCTCTTATCACCACCTCACATAACTCTCCTTCTCTTATCACCACCTCACATAACTCTCCTTCTCTTATCACCACCTCACATAACTCTCTTTCTCTTATCACCACCTCACATAACTCTCCTTCTCTTATCACCACCTCACATAACTCTCCTTCTCTTATCACCACCTCACATAACTCTCTTTCTCTTATCACCACCTCACATAACTCTACTTCTCTTATCACCACCTCACATAACTCTCCTTCTCTTATCACCACCTCGCATAACTCTCCTTCTCTTATCACCACCTCACATAACTCTCCTTCTCTTATCACCACCTCACATAACTCTCTTTCTCTTATCACCACCTCACATAACTCTCCTTCTCTTATCACCACCTCACATAACTCTCCTTCTCTTATCACCACCTCACATAACTCTCTTTCTCTTATCACCACCTCACATAACTCTACTTCTCTTATCACCACCTCACATAACTCTCCTTCTCTTATCACCACCTCACATAACTCTCTTTCTCTTATCACCACCTCACATAACTCTCCTTCTCTTATCACCACCTCACATAACTCTCTTTCTCTTATCACCACCTCACATAACTCTCCTTCTCTTATCACCACCTCACATAACTCTCCTTCTCTTATCACCACCTCACATAACTCTACTTCTCTTATCACCACCTCACATAACTCTCCTTCTCTTATCACCACCTCACATAACTCTCCTTCTCTTATCACCACCTCACATAACTCTCCTTCTCTTATCACCACCTCGCATAACTCTCCTTCTCTTATCACCACCTCACATAACTCTCCTTCTCTTATCACCACCTCACATAACTCTCCTCCTCTTATCACCACCTCGCATAACTCTCCTTCTCTTATCACCACCTCACATAACTCTCCTTCTCTTATCACCACCTCGCATAACTCTCCTTCTCTTATCACCACCTCACATAACTCTCCTTCTCTTATCACCACCTCACATAACTCTACTTCTCTTATCACCACCTCACATAACTCTACTTCTCTTATCACCACCTCACATAACTCTCCTTCTCTTATCACCACCTCACATAACTCTCCTTCTCTTATCACCACCTCGTACGTAGGTCTTTCCAACATGATGACAGATGGTGAGTTCCTTCGCACTTCCTGTGGTTCTCCTAATTATGCTGCTCCCGAAGTCATCAGTGGAAAGTTTGCGCCGTAACAATTAAATATAAATTAATTTAATGGAACAATGAATAATACTTTAAATGATTATCAATAATTTAGAATAGAGAAATCATCAGATTTTAACCATTCTTATAACAATATATAATTATGTGTGGTATTGTTGAATCTTTCAATTAGTGTATTGTAGTTCTAAAGAGACTGTAAAGAGATCTATAGCTCCATGAGTTACCTATGTAATACATCAACCCCGCAGACTATATGCTGGTCCCGAAGTGGATATCTGGTCCTGTGGCGTGATCCTTTATGCTTTACTCTGCGGAACTCTTCCCTTCGATGACGAGCATGTACCAACACTGTTTAGGAAGATTAAATGTTAGCCCCACTCCCTTAGCCCCACTCCCATAGCTCCACTCCCTTAGCTCCACTCCCTTAGTACCACTCCCTTAGCTCCACTCCCTTAGCACAATCCCTTAACCCCACTCCCTTAGCTCCACTCCCTTAGCTCCACTCCCTTAGCTCCACTCCCTTAGCACCACTCCCTTAGCACAATCCCTTAACCCCACTCCCTTAGCTCCATTCCTTTAGCTCCACTCCCTTAGCACCACTCCCTTAGCTCCACTCCCTTAGCTCCACTCCCTTAGCACAATCCCTTAACCCCACTCCCTTAGCTCCACTCCTTTAGCTCCACTCCCTTAGCTCCACTCCCTTAGCACCACTCCCTTAGCTCCACTCCCTTAGCTCCACTCCCTTAGCACAATCCCTTAACCCCACTCCCTTAGCTCCACTCCCTTAGCTCCACTCCCTTAGCTCCACTCCCTTAGCTCCACCCCCTTAGCACAACTCCCTTAGCTCCACTCCCTTAGCTCCACTCCCTTAACTCCACTCCCTTAGCGCCACTCCCTTAGCTCCACTCCCTTAGCTCCACTCCCTTAGCTCCACTCCCTTAGCTCCATTCCCTTAGCACCACTCCCTTAGCTCCACTCCCTTAGCACCACTCCCTTAGCTCCACTCCCTTAGCTCCACTCCCTTAGCACAACTCCCTTAGCTCCACTCCCTTAGCTCCACTCCCTTAGCTCCACTCCCTTAGCTCCACTCCCTTAGCACCACTCCCTTAGCTCCACTCCCTTAGCTCCACTCCCTTAGCACAATCCCTTAACCCCACTCCCTTAGCTCCACTCCCTTAGCTCCACTCCCTCAGCTCCACTCCCTTAGCTCCACCCCCTTAGCACAACTCCCTTAGCTCCACTCCCTTAACTCCACTCCCTTAGCGCCACTCCCTTAGCTCCACTCCCTTAGCTCCACTCCCTTAGCTCCACTCCCTTAGCTCCACTCCCTTAGCTCCATTCCCTTAGCACCACTCCCTTAGCTCTACTCCCTTAGCCCCACTCCCATAGCTCCACTCCCTTAGCTCCACTCCCTTAGCTCCATTCCCTTAGCACCACTCCCTTAGCTCCACTCCCTTAGCTCCACTCCCTTAGCACCACTCCCTTAGCTCCACTCCCTTAGCTCCACTCCCTTAGTACAACTCCCTTAGCTCCACTCCCTTAGCTCCACTCCCTTAGTTCTACTCCCTTAGCTCCACTCCCTTAGCACAACTCCCTTAGCTCCACTCCCTTAGCTCCACTCCCTTAGTTCTACTCCCTTAGCACAACTCCCTTAGCTCCACTCCCTTAGCTCCACTCCCTTAGCTCCACTCCCTTAACTCCACTCCCTTAGCTCCACTCCCTTAACTCCACTCCCTTAGTTCTACTCCCTTAGCTCCACTCCCTTAGCTCCACTCCCTTAGATCCACTCCCTTACCACCACTCCCTTAGCTCCACTGCCTTAGCTCCACTGCCTTAGCTCCACTCCCTTAACTCCACCCCCAGCTGTTTAGTAAGGTTAAAGGTGAATGTGTGCTATTTGTTTTCACCCCTACTCTATTAGGTAATATCTACATTAGGTCTTACATATCCTACATATTCTATAGATTTGCTTGTCGACGTATTCCCATTACGTTTACAATCTTCAGGTCCCAAACTCTAATCTGATTTAATCATTTGCTCGATGACAGCTGGTATTTTCCACATTCCGGAGTACCTGCCCAAGTCCGTTGTGAAACTTTTGACTCATATGCTGCAAGTTGATCCTATTCGCAGAGCAACGGTCAAGGATGTCAGGTATCCTCACTACACCTCACTACACCTCACTACACCTCACTACACCTCACTACACCTCACTACACCTCACTACACCTCACTACACCTCACTACACCTCACTTCACCTCACTACACCTCACTACACCTCACTACACCTCACTACACCTCACTACACCTCACTACACCTCACTACACCTCACTACACCTCACTACACCTCACTACACCTCACTACACCTCACTATACCTCACTACACCTCACCACACTACACCTCACTACACCTCACTACACCTCACCACACCTCACCACACCTCACTACACCTCACTACACCTCACTACACCTCACTACACCTCACTACACCTCACTACACCTCACTACCACTCACTACACCTCACTACACCTCACTACACCTCACTACACCTCACTACACCTCACTACACCTCACTACACCTTACTACACCTCACTACACCTCACTACACCTCACTACCACTCACTACACCTCACTACACCACACTACACCTCACTACACCTCACCTCACTACACCTCACTACACCTCACTACACCTCACTACCACTCACTACACCTCACTACACCTCACTACACCTCACCTCACTACACCTCACTACACTACACCTCACTACACCTCACTACACCACACCTCACTACACCTCACTACACCACACCTCACTACACCTCACTACACCTCACTACACCACACCTCACTTAACCTCACTACACCTCACTACACCTCACTATACCTCACTACACCACACCTCACTACACCTCACTACACCTCACTACACCTCACTACACCTCACTACACCTCACTACACCTCACTACACCTCACTACACCTCACTACACCTCACTACACATCACTACACCTCACTACACCTCACTACACCTCACTACACCTTACTACACCTCACTACACCTCACTACACCTCACTACACCTCACTACACCTCACTACACCTTACTACACCTCACTACACCTCACTACACCTCACTACACCTCACTACACCTCACTACACCTCACTACACCTCACTACACCTCACTACACCTCACTACACCTCACTACACCACACCTCACTACACCTCACTACACCACACCTCACTACACCTCACTACACCTCGCTACACCTCACTACACCTCACTACACCTCACTACACCTCACTACACCTCACTACACCTCACTACACCTCACTACATCTCACTACACCTCACTACACCTCACTACACCACACCTCACTACACCTCACTACACCTCACTACACCTCACTACACCTCACTACACCTCACTATACCTCACTACACCACACCTCACTACACCTCACTACACCTCACTACACCTCACTACACCTCACTACACCTCACTACACCTCACTACACCTTACTACACCTCACTACACCTCACTACACCTCACTACACCACACCTCACTACACCTCACTACACCACACCTCACTACACCTCACTACACCTCGCTACACCTCACTACACCTCACTACACCTCACTACACCTCACTACACCTCACTACACCTCACTACACCTCACTACATCTCACTACACCTCACTACACCTCACCACACCTCACTACACCTCACTACATCTCACTACACCTCACTACACCTCACCACACCTCACTACACCTCACTACACCTCACTACACCTCACTACACCTCACTACACCTCACTACACCTCACTACACCTCACTACACCTCACTACACCTCACTACACCTCACCACACCTCACTACACCTCACTACACCTCACTACACCTCACTACACCTCACTACACCTCACTACACCTCACTACCACTCACTACACCTCACTACACCTCACTACACCTCACTACACCTCACTACACCTCACTACACCTCACTACCACTCACTACACCTCACTACACCTCACTACACCTCACCTCACTACACCTCACTACACCACACCTCACTACACCTCACTACACCACACCTCACTACACCTCACTACACCACACCTCACTACACCTCACTACACCACACCTCACTACACCTCACTACACCTCACTACACCTCACTATACCTCACTACACCACACCTCACTACACCTCACTACACCTCACTACACCTCACTACACCTCACTACACCTCACTACACCTCACTACACCTCACTACACCTCACTACACCTCACTACACCTCACTACACCTCACTACACCTCACTACACCTCACTACACCTCACTACACCTCACTACACCTCACTACACCTCACTACACCTCACTACACCTCACTACACCTCACTACACCTCACTACACCTCACTACACCTCACTACACCTCACTACACCTCACTACACCTCACTACACCTCACTACACCTCACTACACCTCACTACACCTTACTACACCTCACTACACCTCACTACACCTCACTACACCTCACTACACCTCACTACACCTCACTACACCTCACTACACCTCACTACACCTCACTACACCTCACCACACCTCACTACACCTCACTATACCTCACTACCACTCACTACACCTCACCACACCTCACTACACCTCACTACACCTCGCTACACCTCACTACACCTCACTACACCTCACTACACCTCACTACACCTCACTACACCTCACTACCACTCACTACACCTCACTACACCTCACTACACCTCACTACACCTCACTACATCTCACTACATCTCACTACACCTCACTACACCTCACTACACCTCACTACACCTCACTACACCTCACTACACCTCACTACACCTCACTACATCTCACTACACCTCACTACATCTCACTACACCTCACTACACCTCACTACACCTCACTACACCTCACTACACCTCACTACACCTCACTACACCTCACTACACCTCACTACACCTCACTACACCTCACTACACCTCACTACACCTCACTACATCTCACTACACCTCACTACATCTCACTACACCTCACTACACTACACCTCACTACACCTCACTACACCTCACTACACCTCACTACACCTCACTACACCTCACTACACCTCACTACACCTCACTACACCTCACTACACCTCACTACATCTCACTACACCTCACTACACCTCACTACACCTCACTACACTACACCTCACTACACCTCACTACACCACACCTCACTACACCTCACTACACCTCAATACACCTCACTACACCACACCTCACTACACCTCACTACACCTCACTACACCTCACTACACCTCACTACACCTCACTACACCTCACCTCACTACACTACACCTCACTACACCTCACTACACCACACCTCACTACACCTCACTACACCTCAATACACCTCACTACACCTCACTACACCTCACTACACCTCACTACACCTCACTACACCTCACTACCACACACTACCACTCACTACCACACACTACCACTCACCACACCACACCTCACTACACCACACTACACCACACTACACCTCACTACACCTAACTACACCTCACTACACCTCACTACACCTCACCTCACTACACACCTCACTACACCTCACTACACCTCACTACACCTCACTACACCTCACTACACCTCACTACACCTCACCTCACTACACCTCACTACACCTCACTACACCTCACCTCACCTCACTACACCTCACTACACCTCACCTCACCTCACTACACCTCACTACACCTCACTACACCTCACTACACCTCACTACACCACACTACACCTCACTACACCTCACTACACCTCACTACACCACACTACACCACACCACACCTCACTACACCTCACTACACCTCACTACACCTCACTACACCTCACTACACCACACTACACCACACCACACCTCACCACACCTCACTACACCACACTACACCACACCACACCTCACTACACCTCACTACACCTCACTACACCTCACCACACTACACCACACTACACTACACTACACTACACCTCACTACACCTCACTACACCTGTGTAACATACCATATATAAGCACCATTCTTTTACTTGACCATATCTTTCCATTTTTTTAATATATATTAAAGTGAAAATTTTTATTTGTATTAAAATTTTGTTTAATATTCATTTAGCATTTTTTTAATATTTACAATTTTCCTATCCAAATTTGGATTATAAAATAAATAGTTATATGTCATTATTTAATACATAAATAATTTAATAAATAAATTATTTAAGAAATAATTTATTTAATTAATTAATCAAATTAATTATTATATTATAAATATTCATTTTTGCACATACAAAAACTTACTAAATCAGCAACGATTTCCTCGGACACATTTATTTGACACCTGCCCATGATTTGCCTACTCGCGACCTTCGCACTTCTAGCCACGCCCCTTTCTCGTTTAGGGATGACGAGTGGTTCTGCAACGACATCCCCGAATATTTGTTCCCCGCGGATAGCGACGTTGACGCCTCGATCGTCGACATGGAGGCCATTCGGGAAGTTTGCGAAGTTAGTGCATTTCTCCGCCGGGGTCCTAGTTGTAGCGGGGTCCTAGTTGTAGCGGGGTCCTAGTTGTAGCGGGGTCCTAGTTGTAGCGGGGTCCTAGTTGTAGCGGGGTCCTAGTTGTAGCGGGGTCCTAGTTGTAGCTGGGTCCTAGTTGTAGCGGGGTCCTAGTTGTAGCTGGGTCCTAGTTGTAGCGGGGTCCTAGTTGTAGCGGGGTCCTAGTTGTAGCGGGGTCCTAGTTGTAACGGGGTCCTAGTTGTAGCGGGGTCCTAGTTGTAGCGGGGTCCTAGTTGTAGCGGGGTCCTAGTTGTAGCGGGGTCCTAGTTGTAGCGGGGTCCTAGTTGTAGCGGGGTCCTAGTTGTAGCGGGGTCCTAGTTATAGCGGGGTCCTAGTTGTAGCGGGGTCCTAGTTGTAGCGGGGTCCTAGTTGTAGCGGGGTCCTAGTTGTAGCGGGGTCCTAGTTGTAGCGGGGTCCTAGTTGTAGCGGGGTCCTAGTTGTAGCGGGATCCTAGTTGTAGCGGGGTCCTAGTTGTAGCGGGGTCCTAGTTGTAGCGGGGTCCTAGTTGTAGCGGGGTCCTAGTTGTAGCGGGGTCCTAGTTGTAGCGGGGTCCTAGTTGTAGCGGGGTCCTAGTTGTAGCGGGGTCCTAGTTGTAGCGGGGTCCTAGTTGTAGCGGGGTCCTAGTTGTAGCGGGGTCCTAGTTATAGCGGGGTCCTAGTTGTAGCGGGGTCCTA
The DNA here is from genome assembly GCA_964035775.1 of Osedax frankpressi. Classification (NCBI taxonomy): domain Eukaryota; kingdom Metazoa; phylum Annelida; class Polychaeta; order Sabellida; family Siboglinidae; genus Osedax; species Osedax frankpressi. Next base: position 25,713,670 of record OZ038312.1, read on the forward strand.
GTTGTAGCGGGGTCCTAGTTGTAGCGGGGTCCTAGTTGTAGCGGGGTCCTAGTTGTAGCGGGGTCCTAGTTGTAGCGGGGTCCTAGTTGTAGCGGGGTCCTAGTTGTAGCGAGGTCCTAGTTGTAGCGGGGTCCTAGTTGTAGCGGGGTCCTAGTTGTAGCGGGGTCCTAGTTGTAGCGGGGTCCTAGTTGTAGCGGGGTCCTAGTTGTAGCGGGGTCCTAGTTGTAGCGGGGTCCTAGTTGTAGCGGGGTCCTAGTTGTAGCGGGGTCCTAGTTGTAGCGGGGTCCTAGTTGTAGCGGGGTCCTAGTTGTAGCGGGGTCCTAGTTGTAGCGGGGTCCTAGTTGTAGCGGGGTCCTAGTTGTAGCGGGGTCCTAGTTGTAGCGGGGTCCTAGTTGTAGCGGGGTCCTAGTTGTAGCGGGGTCCTAGTTGTAGCGGGGTCCTAGTTGTAGCGGGGTCCTAGTTGTAGCGGGGTCCTAGTTGTAGCGGGGTCCTAGTTGTAGCGGGGTCCTAGTTGTAGCGGGGTCCTAGTTGTAGCGGGGTCCTAGTTGTAGCTGGGTCCTAGTTGTAGCGGGGTCCTAGTTGTAGCGGGGTCCTAGTTGTAGCGGGGTCCTAGTTGTAGCGGGGTCCCAGTTGTAGCGGGGTCCTAGTTGTAGCGGGGTCCTAGTTGTAGCGGGGTCCTAGTTGTAGCTGGGTCCTAGTTATAGCGGGGTCCTAGTTGTAGCGGGGTCCTAGTTGTAGAGGGGTCCTAGTTGTAGCGGGGTCCTAGTTGTAGCGGGGTCCTAGTTGTAGCGGGGTCCTAGTTGTAGCGGGGTCCTAGTTGTAGCGGGGTCCTAGTTGTAGCGGGGTCCTAGTTGTAGCGGGGTCCTAGATGTAGCGGGGTCCTAGTTGTAGCGGGGTCCTAGTTGTAGCGGGGTCCTAGTTGTAGCGGGGTCCTAGTTATAGCGGGGTCCTAGTTGTAGCGGGGTCCTAGTTGTAGCGGGGTCCTAGTTGTAGCGGGGTCCTAGTTGTAGCGAGGTCCTAGTTGTAGCGGGGTCCTAGTTGTAGCGGGGTCCTAGTTATAGCGGGGTCCTAGTTGTAGCGGGGTCCTAGTTGTAGCGAGGTCCTAGTTGTAGCGAGGTCCTAGTTGTAGCGGGGTCCTAGTTGTAGCGGGGTCCTAGTTATAGCGGGGTCCTAGTTGTAGCGGGGTCCTAGTTATAGCGGGGTCCTAGTTGTAGCGGGGTCCTAGTTGTAGCGAGGTCCTAGTTGTAGCGGGGTCCTAGTTGTAGCGGGGTCCTAGTTATAGCGGGGTCCTAGTTGTAGCGGGGTCCTAGTTGTAGCGGGGTCCTAGTTATAGCGGGGTCCTAGTTGTAGCGGGGTCCTAGTTGTAGCGGGGTCCTAGTTGTAGCGGGGTCCTAGTTGTAGCGGGGTCCTAGTTGTAGCGGGGGTCCTAGTTGTAGCGGGGTCCTAGTTGTAGCGAGGTCCTAGTTGTAGCGGGGTCCTAGTTGTAGCGGGGTCCTAGTTATAGCGGGGTCCTAGTTGTAGCGGGGTCCTAGTTATAGCGGGGTCCTAGTTGTAGCGGGGTCCTAGTTGTAGCGGGGTCCTAGTTATAGCGGGGTCCTAGTTGTAGCGGGGTCCTAGTTGTAGCGGGGTCCTAGTTGTAGCGGGGTCCTAGTTGTAGCGGGGTCCTAGTTGTAGCGGGGTCCTAGTTGTAGCGGGGGTCCTAGTTGTAGCGGGGTCCTAGTTGTAGCGGGGTCCTAGTTGTAGCGGGGTCCTAGTTGTAGCGGGGTCCTAGTTATAGCGGGGTCCTAGTTGTAGCGGGGTCCTAGTTGTAGCGGGGTCCTAGTTGTAGCTGGGTCCTAGTTGTAGCGGGGTCCTAGTTGTAGCGGGGGTCCTAGTTGTAGCGGGGGTCCTAGTTGTAGCGGGGTCCTAGTTGTAGCGGGGTCCTAGTTGTAGCGGGGTCCTAGTTGTAGCGGGGTCCTAGTTATAGCGGGGTCCTAGTTGTAGCGGGGTCCTAGTTGTAGCGGGGTCCTAGTTGTAGCGGGGTCCTAGTTGTAGCGGGGTCCTAGTTGTAGCGAGGTCCTAGTTGTAGCGGGGTCCTAGTTGTAGCGGGGTCCTAGTTGTAGCGAGGTCCTAGTTGTAGCGGGGTCCTAGTTGTAGCGGTGTCCTAGTTGTAGCGGGGTCCTAGTTGTAGCGGGGTCCTAGTTGTAGCGGGGTCCTAGTTGTAGCGAGGTCCTAGTTGTAGCGGGGTCCTAGTTGTAGCGAGGTCCTAGTTGTAGCGGGGTCCTAGTTGTAGCGGGGTCCTAGTTGTAGCGGGGTCCTAGTTGTAGCGGGGTCCTAGTTGTAGCGGGGTCCTAGTTGTAGCGGGGTCCTAGTTGTAGCGGGGTCCTAGTTGTAGCGTTCGGGTGTTCAACGCCGCTAGCTATTTGGAAACCACTGTGTAACGTAACGTAACGTAATTCCACAAAATAGTGGTTTCAATTTCATTTGTAGTCGAATACAATGTATTCAATTTATTTAATAATATCATAGAATACAATGTTCACACCTATATCATTTTTTCACATGATTACATTCATTTGATTCTCACTCGACTATAATGCATATAATATTTTAGTTTGAATAGAATTGTAGAATTGTACGATAATTCTATTTATAGAAAAATAGAAAATTCCTATATTTGCGATTTAATTAGGACGCAACATCGATGACATTTGCAAAAAAGAATGGGTTTAACTTTATTATATTAAATCCCTATTGTATAATATTGTATTCATATTTGTTATACTTTATTTTAATTATATGGAAAATATTAATTTTTTCATATTAAATTGTTCATTGATTGATATATTATATTTATTGATATTATATTTATTGATATATTATATTATATTTATTATTTAATCTCTGCTAATAAAATATATCTAATTTTATTATAAGATTGATAAATAATCTCTATTGTTTATTGTATTTGCTTTCGAAATTTTAATTAAGCTAATTTTAAATAATCTAATTTATAATAAATTTATGTACTAAAATATTGTTTTATAAAATTTGTTAATAATCTCGATTATAATTAATAATAATGATTTATTATTCTAAGTTAAAAAATAGGTTTGAATAAATATGTGAGAATTTTTTTTAATAAATTTATAAAAATTTTACTTTTCTCAAATTTTAAATTTAAATTTTACTTCTCTATCGCAAACTTTCGCAAAAAGGATTGGAATGAATGAGAATACTTATAATGTACGCATTGTTCTTTATCTAATAATCAATAGATATTATTTCTTATAAATTAAATGTAGTTATAAGCAAGCTTATTATCTACTGTATGTATTCGGGTTTATTATATTCGGGTTTATTCATACTCTACTATATCTATGATATTAACAGTTTGCTATATTATTATATTGATAATTTATGTTTATTTAATTTGTTTCTATACTTAATTTGTGAATTGATCAGTGTATATAATAAATATTATATTGTTAATTTTTTATATCATTTACAATTATGGAATTTTTTATTATTTACATAATAAAAATGATATATTTAAATTGTTAATTATTATAAGTGACCTAAGTAATTATTTGCCATGTGTATCTTGACCAATTAATTTTATAGATTCTATTATGTAAAATTAATTTTTGTTTGTAACATTCTGTTATATTTAAAAGATTGACACTTAAATTAACTTCTATATACTTACAACAATGCAATAGTTATCCCAATTGTGTATAATATTAAACAATGGCGTCGTCGGCGTAAAACTCTAATGTCTAATGAACGCTAAGATTACGCCAACTAAAGAAAATAACTTCACGTAACTTCACGTAACTTTACCTAACTCTACGTAACTCTAAGTAACTCTAAGTAACTATAAGTAACTATAAGTAACTCTATGTAACTTTACGTAACTTTACCTAACTCTAAGTAACTCCAAGTAACTCTATGTATCTTTATGTAACTTTATGTGTACTCGAGCGTTTCCCACGATGCCTTTCATTCCCGGCAGAAGTGTCTAGTCGACGAAATCGAGATCACCAAGGCACTGCTGTCCGGAGATCCCCAGGACCAACTGGTCATTGCTTACAATCTCGTCATCGATAATAAACGCATCGCCGACGAAGCCGAGAAACTGCATATCAGCGATTTCTACGTAGCGTCAAGTCCCCCTACCGAGGGCTTTATGGTGGTTAGTCCGCAGTTGTTATGGGGTCGAGCTGTAGGGTTTAAGTCCGCGACTTCTCTAGGACTTATTGGATGGTGGCATTCGTGAATGAGGAAGACGATATATCTCTTATAGACTATCTACTTATCTCTTATAGACTATCTACTTATCTCTTATAGACTATCTACTTATCTCTTATAGACTATCTACTTACTCCCAATACTACTCTATCTCCACCTCTTCCCTCGCAGAGAACCGAAGGTGGAATGCTACACAGTAGTCCATTAAGAGCTCACCCAGAACGTATGCCAGGTCTGTTTCCTAGTACCGTGAACAATGACAAGATAACTGGGTGTAATCGTGTTCAATCAGTACTAGCAATGTAGTGGAGTTTTCATTCAATTTATTATACTTATCATACTTATTAAACTTAAGTAAGTATCATACTTATTAAACTTTAATACTTATTAATTCAGGTACTTATACTTATTAAAGCTTAATACTTATTAAATCTAAGTATTTATTATGCTCTTCTACATATCTTATTTATTGATATGTAGTTTAGAGTTACTTGAAATTTCCTAGTGGTGTTTTCAAGTAATCTTCGAATTCGACATCAAAATGCTGATGATATTGTAAATAAGCCCTAGACCAACTGACCACCTATAGCCAACTGACCACCTATAGCCAACTGACCACCTATAGCCAACTGACCACCTATAGCCAACTGACCACCTATAGCCAACTGACCACCTATAGCCAACTGACCACCTATAGCCAACTGACCACCTATAGCCAACTGACCACCTATAGCCAACTGACCACCTATAGCCTAGTGACCACCTATAGCCAACTGACCACCTATAGCCAACTGACCACCTATAGCCAACTGACCACCTATAGCCTAGTGACCACCTATAGCCAACTGACCACCTATAGCCAACTGACCACCTATAGCCTAGTGACCACCTATAGCCAACTGACCACCTATAGCCAACTGACCACCTATAGCCAACTGACCACCTATAGCCAACTGACCACCTATAGCCAACTGACCACCTATAGCCTAGTGACCACCTATAGCCAACTGACCACCTATAGCCAACTGACCACCTATAGCCAACTGACCACCTATAGCCAACTGACCACCTATAGCCAACTGACCACCTATAGCCTAGTGACCACCTATAGCCAACTGACCACCTATAGCCAACTGACCACCTATAGCCAACTGACCACCTATAGCCTAGTGACCACCTATAGCCAACTGACCACCTATAGCCAACTGACCACCTATAGCCAACTGACCACCTATAGCCAACTGACCACCTATAGCCTAGTGACCACCTATAGCCAACTGACCACCTATAGCCAACTGACCACCTATAGCCAACTGACCACCTATAGCCAACTGACCACCTATAGCCTAGTGACGGCCTATAGCCTAGTGACAGCCTATAGCCTATAGCCTAGTGACGGCCTATAGCCTAGTGACGGCCTATAGCCTATAGCCTAGTGACGGCCTATAGCCTAGTGACGGCCTATAGCCTATAGCCTAGTGACGGACTATAGCCTAGTGACGGCCTATAGCCTAGTGACGGTCTATAGCCTAGTGACGGTCTATAGCCTAGTGTCGGCCTATAGCCTATAGCCTAGTGTCGGCCTATAGCCTATAGCCTAGTGACGGCCTATAGCCTAGTGACGGTCTATAGCCTAGTGACGGTCTATAGCCTAGTGTCGGCCTATAGCCTATAGCCTAGTGTCGGCCTATAGCCTATAGCCTAGTGACGGCCTATAGCCTATAGCCTAGTGACGGCCTATAGCCTAGTGACGGCCTATAGCCTAGTGACGGCCTATAGCCTAGTGACGGCCTATAGCCTAGTGTCGGCCTATAGCCTATAGCCTAGTGTCGGCCTATAGCCTATAGCCTAGTGTCGGCCTATAGCCTATAGCCTAGCGACGGCCTATAGCCTAGTGACGGTCTATAGCCTAGTGACGGCCTATAGCCTAGTGACGGCCTATAGCCTAGTGACGGCCTATAGCCTAGTGACGGCCTATAGCCTAGTGACTGCCTATAGCCTAGTGTCGGCCTATAGCCTATAGCCTAGCGACGGCCTATAGCCTAGTGACGGTCTATAGCCTAGTGACGGCCTATAGCCTAGTGACGGCCTATAGCCTAGTGACGGCCTATAGCCTATAGCCTAGTGACTGCCTATAGCCTAGTGGCGGCCTATAGCCTAGTGACTGCCTATAGCCTAGTGGCGGCCTATAGCCTAGTGACTGCCTATAGCCTAGTGGCGGCCTATAGCCTAGTGACGGCCTATAGCCTAGTGACGGCCTATAGCCTAGTGACGGCCTATAGCCTATAGCCTAGTGACTGCCTATAGCCTAGTGGCGGCCTATAGCCTAGTGACTGCCTATAGCCTAGTGGCGGCCTATAGCCTAGTGACTGCCTATAGCCTAGTGGCGGCCTATAGCCTAGTGACTGCCTATAGCCTAGTGGCGGCCTATAGCCTACTGACGTACTCCTATTCATTGTAAATACTCCTATCCAAATGTAATGCCTTCGGTCTCCTCCTACTAAGAAATGCAGAACACCAACGCTACTCTTGATCCTCTCTTGGCCATGGAACGCAAGAAGAACAACATTCCAGCAAAGAAGGCCAAATGGCATTTAGGTTTTCCATTCGACTTATGCATGTCCTCTTTAGTCCTATTTATGTCTCTGTATAAAGTACTTTTATGTCCTATATATGTTAATATATGTTCTATATAAATTCTTATGTCATGTGTATGTCCTGTTTAAGAAATTTTATTAATTGTGTAATATATCAATATTTATTATCATATATTTTCAAATTATTATATATCTAAAAAAAGTTTAAACTTTTTATATTAAGAATTTAAAATTTGTAGGAATACAAATTTTGTACAATTAATCCTCCTCCAAACCCAAACCCACATACTCAAAAACACATATCCACAATTATTCAATTTCAAAAACTCACCTACACACACCTACACACATCTATACGCCTACACAACTACACACCTACACACTTCTATTCCCGCCCACTCTCCCACATTCCCACTACAGCCCACCTTCCCACACAACGCTACATTCTCACTCCCACTTCCACACACCGCTACATTCTCACTCCCACTTCCACACAACGCTACATTCTCACTCCCACTTCCACACAACGCTACATTCTCACTCGCACTCCCACTTCCACACACCGCTACATTCTCACTCCCACTCCCACTTCCACACACTGCTACATTCTCACTCGCACTCCCACTTCCACACACTGCTACATTCTCACTCCCACTTCCACACAACGCTACATTCTCACTCGCACTCCCACTTCCACACACCGCTACATTCTCACTCGCACTCCCACTTCCACACACTGCTACATTCTCACTCCCACTTCCACACAACGCTACATTCTCACTCGCACTCCCACTTCCACACACCGCTACATTCTCATTCTCACTTCCACACACTGCTACATTCTCACTCGCACTCCCACTTCCACACAACGCTACATTCTCACTCGCACTCCCACTTCCACACAACGCTACATTCTCACTCGCACTCCCACTTCCACACACTGCTACATTCTCACTCGCACTCCCACTTCCACACACTGCTACATTCTCACTCGCACTCCCACTTCCACACAACGCTACATTCTCACTCCCACTCCCACTTCCACACACTGCTACATTCTCACTCGCACTCCCACTTCCTCACAACGCTACATTCGCACTCCCACTTCCACACACCGCTACATTCTCACTCGCACTCCCACTTCCACACACTGCTACATTCTCACTCCCACTTCCACACACTGCTACATTCGCACTCCCACTTCCACTTCCACACAACGCTACATTCTCACTCGCACTCCCACTTCCACACAACGCTACATTCTCACTCCCACTTCCACACAACGCTACATTCTCACTCGCACTCCCACTTCCACACACCGCTACATTCTCACTCTCACTCCCACTTCCACACACCACTACATTCGCACTCCCACTTCCACACACTGCTACATTCGCACTCCCACTCCCACTTCCACACAACGCTACATTCTCACTCGCACTCCCACTTCCACACAACGCTACATTCTCACTCCCACTTCCACACAACGCTACATTCTCACTCCCACTTCCACACAACGCTACATTCTCACTCGCACTCCCACTTCCACACAACGCTACATTCTCACTCCCACTTCCACACAACGCTACATTCTCACTCGCACTCCCACTTCCACACAACGCTACATTCTCACTCCCACTTCCACACAACGCTACATTCTCACTCGCACTCCCACTTCCACACAACGCTACATTCTCACTCCCACTTCCACACAACGCTACATTCTCACTCGCACTCCCACTTCCACACAACGCTACATTCTCACTCCCACTTCCACACAACGCTACATTCTCACTCCCACTTCCACTTCCACACACCGCTACATTCTCACTCCCACTTCCACACAACGCTACATTCTCACTCGCACTCCCACATCCACACACTGCTACATTCTCACTCCCACTTCCACACACCGCTACATTCGCACTCCCACTTCCACACACCGCTACATTCTCACTAGCACTTCCACTTCCACACAACGCTACATTCTCACTCGCACTCCCACTTCCACACACTGCTACATTCTCACTCGCACTCCCACTTCCACACAATGCTACATTCTCACTCGCACTCCCACTTCCACACAACGCTACATTCTCACTCCCACTCCCACTTCCACACAACGCTACATTCTCACTCTCACTCCCACTTCCACACACCGCTACATTCTCACTCCCACTCCCACTTCCACACACCGCTACATTCTCACTCCCACTTCCACACACTGCTACATTCTCACTTGCACTCCCACTTCCACACACCGCTACATTCTCACTCGCACTCCCACTTCCACACAACGCTACATTCTCACTCTCACTCCCACTTCCACACAACGCTACATTCTCACTCCCACTCCCACTTCCACACAACGCTACATTCTCACTCTCACTCCCACTTCCACACAACGCTACATTCTCATTCTCACTCCCACTTCCACACACCGCTACATTCTCACTCCCACTCCCACTTCCACACACCGCTACATTCTCACTCCCACTCCCACTTCCACACACCGCTACATTCTCACTCCCACTTCCACACACTGCTACATTCTCACTCGCACTCCCACTTCCACACACCGCTACATTCTCACTCCCACTTCCACACACCGCTACATTCTCACTCCCACTTCCACACACCGCTACATTCTCACTCGCACTCCCACTTCCACACAACGCTACATTCTCACTCGCACTCCCACTTCCACACAACGCTACATTCTCACTCGCACTCCCACTTCCACACAACGCTACATTCTCACTCTCACTCCCACTTCCACACAACGCTACATTCTCACTCCCACTCCCACTTCCACACAACGCTACATTCTCACTCCCACTTCCACACACCGCTACATTCTCACTCCCACTTCCACACACCGCTACACTCTCACTCCCACTTCCACTTCCACACACTGCTACATTCTCACTCCCACTTCCACACACCGCTACACTCTCACTCCCACTTCCACTTCCACACACTGCTACATTCTCACTCCCACTTCCACACACTGCTACATTCTCACTCCCACTTCCACACACCGCTACATTCTCACTCGCACTCCCACTTCCACACAACGCTACATTCTCACTCGCACTCCCACTTCCACACAACGCTACATTCTCACTCGCACTCCCACTTCCACACAACGCTACATTCTCACTCTCACTCCCACTTCCACACAACGCTACATTCTCACTCCCACTCCCACTTCCACACAACGCTACATTCTCACTCCCACTTCCACACACCGCTACATTCGCACTCCCACTTCCACACACCGCTACATTCTCACTCCCACTCCCACTTCCACACACCGCTACATTCTCACTCCCACTTCCACACAACGCTACATTCTCACTCCCACTTCCACACACCGCTACATTCGCACTCCCACTTCCACACACCGCTACATTCTCACTCCCACTCCCACTTCCACACAACGCTACATTCTCACTCTCACTCCCACTTCCACACAACGCTACATTCTCACTCCCACTCCCACTTCCACACAACGCTACATTCTCACTCCCACTTCCACACACCGCTACATTCTCACTCGCACTCCCACTTCCACACAACGCTACATTCTCACTCGCACTCCCACTTCCACACAACGCTACATTCTCACTCGCACTCCCACTTCCACACAACGCTACATTCTCACTCTCACTCCCACTTCCACACAACGCTACATTCTCACTCTCACTCCCACTTCCACACAACGCTACATTCTCACTCCCACTTCCACTTCCACACAACGCTACATTCTCACTCCCACTTCCACTTCCACACAACGCTACATTCTCACTCTCACTCCCACTTCCACACAACGCTACATTCTCACTCGCACTCCCACTTCCACACACCACTACATTCTCACTCGCACTCTCACTTCCACACAACGCTACATTCTCACTCTCACTCCCACTTCCACACACTGCTACATTCTCACTCCCACTTCCACACACCGCTACATTCTCACTCGCACTCCCACATCCACACACTGCTACATTCTCACTCCCACTTCCACACACCGCTACATTCTCACTCCCACTCCCACTTCCACACACCGCTACATTCTCACTCCCACTCCCACTTCCACACACCGCTACATTCTCACTCCCACTTCCACACACCGCTACATTCTCACTCCCACTCCCACTTCCACACACCGCTACATTCTCACTCCCACTTCCACACACCGCTACATTCTCACTCCCACTTCCACATCCACACACTGCTACATTCTCACTCCCACTTCCACACACCGCTACATTCTCACTCCCACTCCCACTTCCACACACCGCTACATTCTCACTCCCACTCCCACTTCCACACACCGCTACATTCTCACTCCCACTTCCACACACCGCTACATTCTCACTCCCACTCCCACTTCCACACACCGCTACATTCTCACTCGCACTCCCACTTCCACACAACGCTACATTCTCACTCGCACTCCCACTTCCACACAACGCTACATTCTCACTCCCACTTCCACACACCGCTACATACTCACTCGCACTCCCACTTCCACACAACGCTACATTCTCACTCGCACTCCCACTTCCACACAACGCTACATTCTCACTCGCACTCCCACTTCCACACAACGCTACATTCTCACTCGCACTCCCACTTCCACACAACGCTACATTCTCACTCCCACTTCCACACACCGCTACATACTCACTCGCACTCCCACTTCCACACAACGCTACATTCTCACTCGCACTCCCACTTCCACACACTGCTACATTCTCACTCGCACTCCCACTTCCACACAACGCTACATTCTCACTCGCACTCCCACTTCCACACAACGCTACATTCTCACTCCCACTTCCACACACCGCTACATTCTCACTCGCACTCCCACTTCCACACACCGCTACATTCTCACTCGCACTCCCACTTCCACACACCGCTACATTCTCACTCCCACTTCCACACACCGCTACATTCTCACTCGCACTCCCACTTCCACACACCGCTACATTCTCACTCCCACTTCCACACACCGCTACATTCTCACTCCCACTCCCACATCCACACACTGCTACATTCTCACTCCCACTTCCACACACCGCTACATTCTCACTCGCACTCCCACTTCCACACACCGCTACATTCTCACTCCCACTTCCACACACCGCTACATTCTCACTCCCACTCCCACTTCCACACACCGCTACATTCTCACTCCCACTCCCACTTCCACACACCGCTACATTCTCACTAGCACTCCCACTTCCACACACTGCTACATTCTCACTCGCACTCCCACTTCCACACACTGCTACATTCTCACTCCCACTTCCACACACCGCTACATTCTCACTCGCACTCCCACTTCCACACAACGCTACATTCTCACTCCCACTTCCACTTCCACACACCGCTACATTCTCACTCGCACTCCCACTTCCACACACTGCTACATTCTCACTCGCACTTCCACACAACGCTACATTCTCACTCCCACTCCCACTTCCACACACCGCTACATTCTCACTCCCACTTCCACACACTGCTACATTCTCACTCCCACTCCCACTTCCACACACCGCTACATTCTCACTCGCACTCCCACTTCCACACACTGCTACATTCTCACTCGCACTTCCACACAACGCTACATTCTCACTCCCACTTCCACTTCCACACACCGCTACATTCTCACTTGCACTCCCACATCCACACACTGCTACATTCTCACTCCCACTTCCACACACCGCTACATTCTCACTCCCACTTCCACACAACGCTACATTCTCACTCACACTCCCACTTCCACACACTGCTACATTCTCACTCCCACTTCCACACACTGCTACATTCTCACTCCCACTCCCACTTCCACACACTGCTACATTCTCACTCCCACTCCCACTTCCACACAACGCTACATTCTCACTCTCACTCCCACTTCCACACAACGCTACATTCTCACTCGCACTCCCACTTCCACACACCGCTACATTCTCACTCCCACTTCCACACACCGCTACATTCTCACTCGCACTCCCACTTCCACACAATGCTACATTCTCATTCTCACTCCCACATCCACACACCGCTACATTCTCACTCCCACTTCCACACACCGCTACATTCTCACTCCCACTCCCACTTCCACACACCGCTACATTCTCACTCCCACTCCCACTTCCACACACCGCTACATTCTCACTCGCACTTCCACACACCGCTACATTCTCACTCCCACTTCCACTTCCACACACCGCTACATTCTCACTCCCACTCCCACTTCCACACACCGCTACATTCTCACTCTCACTTCCACACACTGCTACATTCTCACTCGCACTCCCACTTCCACACAACGCTACATTCTCACTCTCACTCTCACTTCCACACAACGCTACATTCTCACTCCCACTCCCACTTCCACACACCGCTACATTCTCACTCTCACTTCCACACAACGCTACATTCTCACTCGCACTCCCACTTCCACACAACGCTACATTCTCACTCTCACTCTCACTTCCACACACCGCTACATTCTCACTCCCACTCCCACTTCCACACACCGCTACATTCTCACTCTCACTTCCACACACTGCTACATTCTCACTCGCACTCCCACTTCCACACAACGCTACATTCTCACTCTCACTCCCACTTCCACACAACGCTACATTCTCACTCCCACTCCCACTTCCACACAACGCTACATTCTCACTCACACTCCCACTTCCACACACCGCTACATTCTCACTCGCACTCCCACTTCCACACAACGCTACATTCTCACTCCCACTTCCACACACCGCTACATTCTCACTCGCACTTCCACACACCGCTACATTCTCACTCCCACTCCCACTTCCACACACCGCTACATTCTCACTCCCACTCCCACCTCCACACACCGCTACATTCTCACTCCCACTTCCACACACCGCTACATTCTCACTCGCACTCCCACTTCCACACACCGCTACATTCTCACTCGCACTCCCACTTCCACACACCGCTACATTCTCACTCCCACTTCCACTTCCACACAATGCTACATTCTCACTCGCACTCCCACTTCCACACACTGCTACATTCTCACTCGCACTCCCACTTCCACACAACGCTACATTCTCACTCGCACTCCCACTTCCACACACTGCTACATTCTCACTCGCACTCCCACTTCCACACAACGCTACATTCTCACTCGCACTCCCACTTCCACACAATGCTACATTCTCACTCGCACTCCCACTTCCACACAACGCTACATTCTCACTCTCACTCCCACTTCCACACACTGCTACATTCTCACTCGCACTCCCACTTCCACACAACGCTACATTCTCACTCGCACTCCCACTTCCACACAACGCTACATTCTCACTCGCACTCCCACTTCCACACACTGCTACATTCTCACTCGCACTCCCACTTCCACACAACGCTACATTCTCACTCGCACTCCCACTTCCACACAACGCTACATTCTCACTCGCACTCCCACTTCCACACAACGCTACATTCTCACTCTCACTCCCACTTCCACACAACGCTACATTCTCACTCGCACTCCCACTTCCACACAACGCTACATTCTCACTCTCACTCCCACTTCCACACAACGCTACATTCTCACTCGCACTCCCACTTCCACACAACGCTACATTCGCACTCCCACTTCCACACACCGCTACATTCTCACTCCCACTTCCACACAACGCTACATTCTCACTCGCACTCCCACTTCCACACACCGCTACATTCTCACTCCCACTTCCACACACTGCTACATTCTCACTCGCACTCCCACTTCCACACAACGCTACATTCTCACTCTCACTCCCACTTCCACACACCGCTACATTCTCACTCCCACTTCCACACACTGCTACATTCTCACTCGCACTTCCACTTCCACACACTGCTACATTCTCACTCGCACTCCCACTTCCACACACTGCTACATTCTCACTCGCACTCCCACTTCCACACAACGCTACATTCTCACTCTCACTCCCACTTCCACACACCGCTACATTCTCACTCCCACTTCCACACACTGCTACATTCTCACTCGCACTCCCACTTCCACACAACGCTACATTCTCACTCGCACTCCCACTTCCACACAACGCTACATTCTCACTCGCACTCCCACTTCCACACACTGCTACATTCTCACTCGCACTCCCACTTCCACACAACGCTACATTCTCACTCCCACTTCCACACACCGCTACATTCTCACTCGCACTCCCACTTCCACACACCGCTACATTCTCACTCCTACTTCCACACACTGCTACATTCTCACTCGCACTCCCACTTCCACACAACGCTACATTCTCACTCGCACTCCCACTTCCACACACTGCTACATTCTCACTCGCACTCCCACTTCCACACAACGCTACATTCTCACTCCCACTTCCACACACTGCTACATTCTCACTCGCACTCCCACTTCCACACACCGCTACATTCTCACTCCCACTTCCACACACTGCTACATTCTCACTCGCACTCCCACTTCCACACAACGCTACATTCTCACTCGCACTCCCACTTCCACACAACGCTACATTCTCACTCCCACTTCCACACACCGCTACATTCTCACTCCCACTTCCACACACCGCTACATTCTCACTCGCACTCCCACTTCCACACACTGCTACATTCTCACTCGCACTCCCACTTCCACACAACGCTACATTCTCACTCGCACTCCCACTTCCACACAACGCTACATTCTCACTCTCACTCCCACTTCCACACAACGCTACATTCTCACTCGCACTCCCACTTCCACACAACGCTACATTCTCACTCCCACTTCCACACACCGCTACATTCTCACTCCCACTTCCACACAACGCTACATTCTCACTCGCACTCCCACTTCCACACAACGCTACATTCGCACTCCCACTTCCACACACCGCTACATTCTCACTCCCACTTCCACACAACGCTACATTCTCACTCGCACTCCCACTTCCACACACCGCTACATTCTCACTCCCACTTCCACACACTGCTACATTCTCACTCGCACTCCCACTTCCACACAACGCTACATTCTCACTCTCACTCCCACTTCCACACACCGCTACATTCTCACTCCCACTTCCACACACTGCTACATTCTCACTCGCACTCCCACTTCCACACAACGCTACATTCTCACTCTCACTCCCACTTCCACACACCGCTACATTCTCACTTGCACTCCCACTTCCACACACTGCTACATTCTCACTCTCACTCCCACTTCCACACACCGCTACATTCTCACTCCCACTTCCACACACTGCTACATTCTCACTCGCACTCCCACTTCCACACACTGCTACATTCTCACTCGCACTCCCACTTCCACACACCGCTACATTCTCACTTGCACTCCCACTTCCACACACTGCTACATTCTCACTCGCACTCCCACACACCGCTACATTCTCACTCCCACTCCCACTTCCACACACCGCTACATTCTCACTCCCACTTCCACACACCGCTACATTCTCACTCCCACTTCCACACAACGCTACATTCTCACTCGCACTCCCACTTCCACACAACGCTACATTCGCACTCCCACTTCCACACACCGCTACATTCTCACTCCCACTTCCACACAACGCTACATTCTCACTCCCACTTCCACACAACGCTACATTCTCACTCGCACTCCCACTTCCACACACTGCTACATTCTCACTCCCACTTCCACACAACGCTACATTCTCACTCCCACTTCCACACAACGCTACATTCTCACTCGCACTCCCACTTCCACACAACGCTACATTCGCACTCCCACTTCCACACACCGCTACATTCTCACTCCCACTTCCACACAACGCTACATTCTCACTCCCACTTCCACACAACGCTACATTCTCACTCGCACTCCCACTTCCACACACTGCTACATTCTCACTCCCACTTCCACACACTGCTACATTCTCACTCTCACTCCCACTTCCACACAATGCTACATTCTCACTCTCACTCCCACTTCCACACACTGCTACATTCTCACTCGCACTCCCACTTCCACACAACGCTACATTCTCACTCGCACTCCCACTTCCACACAACGCTACATTCTCACTCGCACTCCCACTTCCACACACTGCTACATTCTCACTCGCACTCCCACTTCCACACAACGCTACATTCTCACTCGCACTCCCACTTCCACACAACGCTACATTCTCACTCGCACTCCCACTTCCACACAACGCTACATTCTCACTCTCACTCCCACTTCCACACAACGCTACATTCTCACTCGCACTCCCACTTCCACACAACGCTACATTCTCACTCCCACTTCCACACACCGCTACATTCTCACTCCCACTTCCACACAACGCTACATTCTCACTCCCACTTCCACACAACGCTACATTCTCACTCGCACTCCCACTTCCACACACCGCTACATTCTCACTCCCACTTCCACACAACGCTACATTCTCACTCGCACTCCCACTTCCACACACCGCTACATTCTCACTCCCACTTCCACACACTGCTACATTCTCACTCGCACTCCCACTTCCACACAACGCTACATTCTCACTCGCACTCCCACTTCCACACACCGCTACATTCTCACTCCCACTTCCACACACTGCTACATTCTCACTCGCACTCCCACTTCCACACAACGCTACATTCTCACTCGCACTCCCACTTCCACACACCGCTACATTCTCACTTGCACTCCCACTTCCACACACTGCTACATTCTCACTCGCACTCCCACTTCCACACACTGCTACATTCTCACTCTCACTCCCACTTCCACACACTGCTACATTCTCACTCCCACTTCCACTTCCACACACCACTACATTCTCACTCCCACTTCCACACACTGCTACATTCTCACTCCCACTCCCACTTCCACACACCGCTACATTCTCACTCCCACTTCCACACACTGCTACATTCTCACTCCCACTCCCACTTCCACACACCGCTACATTCTCACTCCCACTTCCACACACCGCTACATTCTCACTTGCACTCCCACTTCCACACACTGCTACATTCTCACTCGCACTCCCACTTCCACACACTGCTACATTCTCACTCGCACTCCCACTTCCACACAATGCTACATTCTCACTCCCACTCCCACTTCCACACACTGCTACATTCTCACTCGCACTCCCACTTCCACACACTGCTACATTCTCACTCGCACTCCCACTTCCACACACCACTACATTCTCACTCGCACTCCCACTTCCACACACCACTACATTCTCACTCCCACTCCCACTTCCACACACTGCTACATTCTCACTCGCACTCCCACTTCCACACACTGCTACATTCTCACTCGCACTCCCACTTCCACACACCACTACATTCTCACTCCCACTCCCACTTCCACACAACGCTACATTCTCACTCCCACTCCCACTTCCACACACTGCTACATTCTCACTCGCACTTCCACTTCCACACACTGCTACATTCTCACTCGCACTCCCACTTCCACACACTGCTACATTCTCACTCGCACTCCCACTTCCACACAACGCTACATTCTCACTCCCACTTCCACACACCGCTACATTCTCACTCCCACTTCCACACACCGCTACATTCTCACTCGCACTCCCACTTCCACACACCGCTACATTCTCACTCGCACTCCCACTTCCACACACCGCTACATTCTCACTCCCACTCCCACTTCCACACACTGCTACATTCTCACTCGCACTCCCACTTCCACACAACGCTACATTCTCACTCCCACTTCCACACACCGCTACATTCTCACTCCCACTTCCACACACCGCTACATTCTCACTCGCACTCCCACTTCCACACACCGCTACATTCTCACTCCCACTCCCACTTCCACACACCGCTACATTCTCACTCCCACTCCCACTTCCACACACTGCTACATTCTCACTCGCACTCCCACTTCCACACACTGCTACATTCTCACTCGCACTCCCACTTCCACACAACGCTACATTCTCACTCCCACTTCCACACACCGCTACATTCTCACTCCCACTTCCACACACCGCTACATTCTCACTCGCACTCCCACTTCCACACACCACTACATTCTCACTCCCACTCCCACTTCCACACACTGCTACATTCTCACTCGCACTCCCACTTCCACACAACGCTACATACTCACTCGCACTCCCACTTCCACACAACGCTACATTCTCACTTCCACTTCCACACACCGCTACATTCTCACTCGCACTCCCACTTCCACACACCGCTACATTCTCACTCCCACTTCCACACACTGCTACATTCTCACTCCCACTCCCACTTCCACACACTGCTACATTCTCACTTCCACTTCCACACACCGCTACATTCTCACTCCCACTTCCACACACTGCTACATTCTCACTCGCACTCCCACTTCCACACACTGCTACATTCTCACTCGCACTCCCACTTCCACACACTGCTACATTCTCACTCCCACTTCCACACACTGCTACATTCTCACTCCCACTCCCACTTCCACACACCGCTACATTCTCACTCCCACTTCCACTTCCACACACTGCTACATTCTCACTCGCACTCCCACTTCCACACACTGCTACATTCTCACTCGCACTCCCACTTCCACACACCGCTACATTCTCACTCCCACTTCCACACACTGCTACATTCTCACTCGCACTTCCACACAATGCTACATTCTCACTCCCACTTCCACTTCCACACACTGCTACATTCTCACTCGCACTCCCACTTCCACACACTGCTACATTCTCACTCCCACTTCTACTTCCACACACTGCTACATTCTCACTCGCACTCCCACTTCCACACACCGCTACATTCTCACTCACACTCCCACTTCCACACACTGCTACATTCTCACTCACACTTCCACTTCCACACACTGCTACATTCTCACTCGCACTCCCACTTCCACACACTGCTACATTCTCACTCGCACTCCCACTTCCACACACCGCTACATTCTCACTCCCACTTCCACACACTGCTACATTCTCACTCGCACTTCCACACAATGCTACATTCTCACTCCCACTTCCACTTCCACACACTGCTACATTCTCACTCGCACTCCCACTTCCACACACTGCTACATTCTCACTCCCACTTCTACTTCCACACACTGCTACATTCTCACTCGCACTCCCACTTCCACACACCGCTACATTCTCACTCACACTCCCACTTCCACACACTGCTACATTCTCACTCACACTCCCACTTCCACACAACGCTACATACTCACTCGCACTCCCACTTCCACACACTGCTACATTCTCACTCGCACTCCCACTTCCACACAACGCTACATTCTCACTCCCACTTCCACACACCGCTACATTCTCACTCGCACTCCTACTTCCACACAACGCTACATTCTCACTCGCACTCCCACTTCCACACACTGCTACATTCTCACTCGCACTCCCACTTCCACACAACGCTACATTCTCACTCACACTCCCACTTCCACACACTGCTACATTCTCACTCACACTTCCACTTCCACACACTGCTACATTCTCACTCGCACTCCCACTTCCACACACTGCTACATTCTCACTCGCACTCCCACTTCCACACAACGCTACATTCTCACTCCCACTTCCACACACCGCTACATTCTCACTCGCACTCCCACTTCCACACAACGCTACATTCTCACTCTCACTCCCACTTCCACACACCGCTACATTCTCACTCGCACTCCCACTTCCACACACTGCTACATTCTCACTCGCACTCCCACTTCCACACAACGCTACATTCTCACTCACACTCCCACTTCCACACACTGCTACATTCTCACTCACACTTCCACACACCGCTACATTCTCACTCGCACTCCCACTTCCACACAACGCTACATTCTCACTCCCACTTCCACACAACGCTACATTCTCACTCGCACTCCCACTTCCACACACTGCTACATTCTCACTCGCACTCCCACTTCCACACAACGCTACATTCTCACTCACACTCCCACTTCCACACACTGCTACATTCTCACTCACACTTCCACTTCCACACACTGCTACATTCTCACTCGCACTCCCACTTCCACACACTGCTACATTCTCACTCGCACTCCCACTTCCACACAACGCTACATTCTCACTCCCACTTCCACACACCGCTACATTCTCACTCGCACTCCCACTTCCACACACCGCTACATTCTCACTCCCACTTCCACACACCGCTACATTCTCACTTGCACTCCCACTTCCACACACTGCTACATTCTCACTCGCACTCCCACTTCCACACAACGCTACATTCTCACTCGCACTCCCACACACCGCTACATTCTCACTCGCACTCCCACTTCCACACACCGCTACATTCTCACTCGCACTCCCACTTCCACACAACGCTACATTCTCACTCGCACTCCCACTTCCACACAACGCTACATTCTCACTCCCACTTCCACACACTGCTACATTCTCACTCCCACTTCCACACACCGCTACATTCTCACTCGCACTCCCACTTCCACACACCACTACATTCTCACTCGCACTCCCACTTCCACACACTGCTACATTCTCACTCGCACTCCTACTTCCACACAACGCTACATTCTCACTCGCACTCCCACTTCCACACAACGCTACATTCTCACTCCCACTTCCACACACTGCTACATTCTCACTCGCACTCCCACTTCCACACAACGCTACATTCTCACTCGCACTCCTACTTCCACACAACGCTACATTCTCACTCGCACTCCCACTTCCACACAACGCTACATTCTCACTCGCACTCCTACTTCCACACAACGCTACATTCTCACTCGCACTCCCACTTCCACACAACGCTACATTCTCACTCCCACTTCCACACAACGCTACATTCTCACTCGCACTCCTACTTCCACACAACGCTACATTCTCACTCGCACTTCCACACACCGCTACATTCTCACTCCCACTCCCACTTCCACACACTGCTACATTCTCACTCGCACTCCCACTTCCACACACTGCTACATTCTCACTCCCACTTCCACACACCGCTACATTCTCACTCGCACTCCTACTTCCACACAACGCTACATTCTCACTCGCACTTCCACACACCGCTACATTCTCACTCCCACTCCCACTTCCACACACTGCTACATTCTCACTCGCACTCCCACTTCCACACACTGCTACATTCTCACTCGCACTCCCACTTCCACACACTGCTACATTCTCACTCGCACTCCCACTTCCACACAACGCTACATTCTCACTCGCACTCCCACTTCCACACAACGCTACATTCTCACTCGCACTCCCACTTCCACACAACGCTACATTCTCACTCGCACTCCTACTTCCACACAACGCTACATTCTCACTCGCACTCCCACTTCCACACACTGCTACATTCTCACTCGCACTCCCACTTCCACACAACGCTACATTCTCACTCGCACTCCCACTTCCACACACTGCTACATTCTCACTCCCACTTCCACACAACGCTACATTCTCACTCGCACTCCCACTTCCACACACTGCTACATTCTCACTCGCACTTCCACTTCCACACACTGCTACATTCTCACTCGCACTCCCACTTCCACACACTGCTACATTCTCACTCGCACTCCTACTTCCACACACTGTTACATTCTCACTCTCACTCCCACTTCCACACACCGCTACATTCTCACTCCCACTTCCACACACTGCTACATTCTCACTCGCACTTCCACACACTGCTACATTCTCACTCGCACTTCCACACACTGCTACATTCTCACTCGCACTCCCACTTCCACACACTGCTACATTCTCACTCGCACTCCCACTTCCACACAACGCTACATTCTCACTCGCACTCCCACTTCCACACAACGCTACATTCTCACTCGCACTCCCACTTCCACACACTGCTACATTCTCACTCGCACTCCCACTTCCACACAACGCTACATTCTCACTCGCACTCCCACTTCCACACAACGCTACATTCTCACTCTCACTCCCACTTCCACACAACGCTACATTCTCACTCCCACTCCCACTTCCACACACTGCTACATTCTCACTCGCACTCCCACTTCCACACAACGCTACATTCTCACTCGCACTCCCACTTCCACACACTGCTACATTCTCACTCGCACTCCCACTTCCACACACTGCTACATTCTCACTCGCACTCCCACTTCCACACAACGCTACATTCTCACTCTCACTCCCACTTCCACACAACGCTACATTCTCACTCCCACTCCTACTTCCACACACTGTTACATTCTCACTCGCACTCCCACTTCCACACAACGCTACATTCTCACTCGCACTTCCACACACTGCTACATTCTCACTCGCACTCCCACTTCCACACACCGCTACATTCTCACTCCCACTTCCACACACCGCTACATTCTCACTTGCACTCCCACTTCCACACACCGCTACATTCTCACTCGCACTCCCACTTCCACACAACGCTACATTCTCACTCGCACTCCCACTTCCACACAACGCTACATTCTCACTCCCACTTCCACACAACGCTACATTCTCACTCCCACTTCCACACAACGCTACATTCTCACTCGCACTCCCACTTCCACACAACGCTACATTCTCACTCGCACTCCCACTTCCACACACCGCTACATTCTCACTCGCACTCCCACTTCCACACAACGCTACATTCTCACTCCCACTTCCACACAACGCTACATTCTCACTCCCACTTCCACACACCGCTACATTCTCACTCGCACTCCCACTTCCACACAACGCTACATTCTCACTCGCACTCCCACTTCCACACACCGCTACATTCTCACTCCCACTTCCACACAACGCTACATTCTCACTCGCACTCCCACTTCCACACACCGCTACATTCTCACTCCCACTTCCACACAACGCTACATTCTCACTCGCACTCCCACTTCCACACACCGCTACATTCTCACTCCCACTTCCACACACTGCTACATTCTCACTCGCACTCCCACTTCCACACACTGCTACATTCTCACTCCCACTTCCACACACTGCTACATTCTCACTCGCACTCCCACTTCCACACACTGCTACATTCTCACTCCCACTTCCACACAACGCTACATTCTCACTCGCACTCCCACTTCCACACACCGCTACATTCTCACTCCCACTTCCACACAACGCTACATTCTCACTCGCACTCCCACTCCCACACACCGCTACATTCTCACTCGCACTTCCACACACCGCTACATTCTCACTCCCACTTCCACACAACGCTACATTCTCACTCCCACTTCCACACACTGCTACATTCTCACTCCCACTCCCACTTCCACACACTGCTACATTCTCACTCGCACTCCCACTTCCACACACCGCTACATTCTCACTCCCACTCCCACTTCCACACAACGCTACATTCTCACTCGCACTCCCACTTCCACACAACGCTACATTCTCACTCGCACTCCCACTTCCACACAACGCTACATTCTCACTCGCACTCCCACTTCCACACACTGCTACATTCTCACTCCCACTTCCACACAACGCTACATTCTCACTCCCACTCCCACTTCCACACAACGCTACATTCTCACTCGCACTCCCACTTCCACACAACGCTACATTCTCACTCGCACTCCCACTTCCACACAACGCTACATTCTCACTCGCACTCCCACTTCCACACACCGCTACATTCTCACTCCCACTTCCACACACTGCTACATTCTCACTCGCACTCCCACTTCCACACACTGCTACATTCTCACTCCCACTCCCACTTCCACACAATGCTACATTCTCACTCGCACTCCCACTTCCACACACTGCTACATTCTCACTCCCACTTCCACACAACGCTACATTCTCACTCCCACTCCCACTTCCACACAACGCTACATTCTCACTCGCACTCCCACTTCCACACAACGCTACATTCTCACTCGCACTCCCACTTCCACACAACGCTACATTCTCACTCGCACTTCCACACAACGCTACATTCTCACTCGCACTCCCACTTCCACACAACGCTACATTCTCACTCGCACTCCCACTTCCACACACCGCTACATTCTCACTCCCACTTCCACACACCGCTACATTCTCACTCGCACTCCCACTTCCACACACCGCTACATTCTCACTCTCACTCTCACTTCCACACAACGCTACATTCTCACTCGCACTCCCACTTCCACACAACGCTACATTCTCACTCTCACTTCCACACACCGCTACATACTCACTTGCACTCCCACTTCCACACACCGCTACATTCTCACTCCCACTCCCACTTCCACACAACGCTACATTCTCACTCGCACTCCCACTTCCACACAACGCTACATTCTCACTCTCACTCCCACTTCCACACAACGCTACATTCTCACTCGCACTTCCACACACCGCTACATTCTCACTCCCACTTCCACACAACGCTACATTCTCACTCGCACTCCCACTTCCACACACTGCTACATTCTCACTCCCACTCCCACTTCCACACAACGCTACATTCTCACTCGCACTCCCACTTCCACACAACGCTACATTCTCACTCTCACTCCCACTTCCACACAACGCTACATTCTCACTCGCACTTCCACACACCGCTACATTCTCACTCCCACTCCCACACAATGCTACATTCACACTCGCACTCCCACTTCCACACACTGCTACATTCTCACTCCCACTTCCACACACTGCTACATTCTCACTCGCACTCCCACTTCCACACAACGCTACATTCTCACTCGCACTCCCACTTCCACACACTGCTACATTCTCACTCCCACTTCCACACAACGCTACATTCTCACTCGCACTCCCACACAACGCTACATTCTCACTTGCACTCCCACTTCCACACACCGCTACATTCTCACTCGCACTCCCACTTCCACACAACGCTACATTCTCACTCGCACTCCCACTTCCACACAACGCTACATTCTCACTCGCACTCCCACTTCCACACAACGCTACATTCTCACTCGCACTCCCACTTCCACACACTGCTACATTCTCACTCCCACTTCCACACAACGCTACATTCTCACTCCCACTCCCACTTCCACACAACGCTACATTCTCACTCCCACTTCCACTTCCACACACTGCTACATTCTCACTCCCACTTCCACACAACGCTACATTCTCACTCCCACTCCCACTTCCACACAACGCTACATTCTCACTCCCACTTCCACACACTGCTACATTCTCACTCGCACTCCCACTTCCACACACTGCTACATTCTCACTCGCACTCCCACTTCCACACAACGCTACATTCTCACTCTCACTCCCACTTCCACACAACGCTACATTCTCACTCGCACTCCCACTTCCACACACTGCTACATTCTCACTCCCACTTCCACACAACGCTACATTCTCACTCGCACTCCCACTTCCACACACTGCTACATTCTCACTCGCACTTCCACTTCCACACACTGCTACATTCTCACTCGCACTCCCACTTCCACACACTGCTACATTCTCACTCGCACTCCTACTTCCACACACTGTTACATTCTCACTCTCACTCGCACTTCCACACACCGCTACATTCTCACTCCCACTTCCACACACTGCTACATTCTCACTCGCACTCCCACTTCCACACAACGCTACATTCTCATTCTCACTCCCACTTCCACACACCGCTACATTCTCACTCGCACTCCCACTTCCACACACCGCTACATTCTCACTCCCACTTCCACTTCCACACAACGCTACATTCTCACTCCCACTTCCACACACCGCTACATTCTCACTCCCACTTCCACACACCACTACATTCTCACTCGCACTCCCACTTCCACACACTGCTACATTCTCACTCCCACTCCCACTTCCACACAACGCTACATTCTCACTCGCACTCCCACTTCCACACAACGCTACATTCTCACTCTCACTCCCACTTCCACACACTGCTACATTCTCACTCGCACTCCCACTTCCACACACCGCTACATTCTCACTCCCACTTCCACACAACGCTACATTCTCACTCGCACTCCCACTTCCACACAACGCTACATTCTCACTCTCACTCCCACTTCCACACAACGCTACATTCTCACTCGCACTCCCACTTCCACACACTGCTACATTCTCACTCGCACTCCCACTTCCACACACCGCTACATTCTCACTCGCACTCCCACTTCCACACAACGCTACATTCTCACTCCCACTTCCACACAACGCTACATTCTCACTCGCACTCCCACTTCCACACACCGCTACATTCTCACTCGCACTCCCACTTCCACACAACGCTACATTCTCACTCGCACTCCCACTTCCACACAACGCTACATTCTCACTCCCACTTCCACACAACGCTACATTCTCACTTGCACTCCCACTTCCACACACCACTACATTCTCACTCCCACTTCCACACACCGCTACATTCTCACTCCCACTTCCACACACCGCTACATTCTCACTCGCACTCCCATTTCCACACAACGCTACATTCTCACTCCCACTCCCATTTCCACACACCGCTACATTCGCACTCCCACTTCCACACAACGCTACATTCTCACTCGCACTCCCATTTCCACACACTGCTACATTCTCACTCGCACTCCCACTTCCACACACCGCTACACTCTCACTCGCACTCCCACTTCCACACAACGCTACATTCTCACTCGCACTCCTACTTCCACACAACGCTACATTCTCACTCGCACTCCCACTTCCACACAACGCTACATTCTCACTCGCACTTCCACACAACGCTACATTCTCACTCGCACTCCCATTTCCACACACTGCTACATTCTCACTCGCACTCCCACTTCCACACACCGCTACACTCTCACTCGCACTCCCACTTCCACACAACGCTACATTCTCACTCCCACTTCCACACAACGCTACATTCTCACTCCTACTTCCACACAACGCTACATTCTCACTCGCACTCCCACTTCCACACACTGCTACATTCTCACTCCCACTCCCACTTCCACACAACGCTACATTCTCACTCCCACTCCCACTTCCACACACTGCTACATTCTCACTCGCACTCCCACTTCCACACACCGCTACATTCTCACTCGCACTCCCACTTCCACACACTGCTATACACTCACTCGCACTCCCATTTCCACACACTGCTATACATTCTCACACACGCTCACACAAACCTACAATTTCATAAAATAAAAACAATGTATTTTCCCCTCCTTTGCTTTCATTAAAATTACAAATTCTGAAGTGTTAATTGGGATTGACAACTAAATCAATTTAAACAAATAAAGTACCTTGCGAATCGGACATAACTTCTGCATATGTGCAATAAGGCTTAAGCTTAATTTGGGTTATTTAAAAATGTTATTATTTAATAGTTAGTTATATCATATTTAAAAATTAGAACTTCAAAAAATCTATATATCATCAAAATAGTGGTTTCATAACATGATAAATAAAATATGATTAAGAAAAATATGTTTATTATTTAAAACAATTTTTCTTGTCAATAAAATAACTAAATTGGCTTTCCTACTAACACAATTGCACAGACTAA
The DNA here is from genome assembly GCA_964035775.1 of Osedax frankpressi. Classification (NCBI taxonomy): domain Eukaryota; kingdom Metazoa; phylum Annelida; class Polychaeta; order Sabellida; family Siboglinidae; genus Osedax; species Osedax frankpressi. The sequence continues at coordinate 25,742,088 of OZ038312.1, forward strand.
ACACTGATTAAAATATATATCACGTTATTTCACTACTCCCCGAGTACAATAGAGTATTTATTAGGTTTAAAGGAGAAGTAAAACCTTTAGAAACAAATTCTCATCCACCCTATGGAACAAACTTCCTGTTACTCGCAAACGTGAAGAAGAAAGTCCCTAATAGTTCCTTTACACTCCCACACACACTCCGACACACCACACACTCCCACACACACTCCGACACACCACACACCACACAATCCTTACACACTCCAAGGCATCAGATCTCAGAGTAAACCTCAGGATATTATGCATGAGGTGTTCCGGGCAATGCAGCAACTCGGATATGTTTGTAACTCCGTAGCCTCTAAACTCCATAACCCCACTAATATAACAAACTCCATAACCCCACTAATATAACAAACTCCATAGCTACATAACCCCACTAATATAGCTAAAACTCCTAGCTCCATACTCCCACTAATATAACTAAAACTCCTAGCTCCATAGCTACACTAATATAACTAATATCTATAGCTCCATAGATCCATACCCTCACTAATATAATTAAGATCCATATCTCCATAGATCCATACCCCCACTAATATAACTAAGATCCATAACCCCACTAATATAACTAAGATCCATATCTCCATAGCTCCATACCCCCACTAATATAACTAAGATCCATATCTCCATAGCTCCATACCCCCACTAATATAACAAGCTCTACTATTTTTATTTCTAATTCTCTAGTTACTAAATCGTTTTTTTTATTTCAACTAATTTAATTTGAAAATTTATCATTGTTTTCTTTGTTTATTGTTTTACACTACAAATAGACTAACAGTCTAAGTTTAATGTACTAGATCTTATAGGTTGAAGACATAAACATAAACCTAGCCATTACATTAGCCTTCCCATTACATCATCCTCCATAACTAATCCTTTCCAATACATCATCTTCCTCAATACATCATATTCTCCATTACATCATCCTCTATCACATCTACCTCCCCATTACATCATATTATCTATTGCATCTGCCTCCCTATTACACCATCCCCCCATTACATTATCCTCCCCATTACACCATCCTCCCCATAGAATAAAATAGTCCTACACTCTGCGATTACATCATCATTAACCTGTTACAATCGTACTATCAGGAATGGAAAATAATCAACACCTACCATGTGAGGTCTAGAAGACTGAATCCAATTTCTAATCAATTTGTTGGTATTTCGTAGATTTCTGATTCTTAAAGACTTCGCAAATGTGATTTAATTTATATTCATTGCCATTGTTATCCTTCAAAAGTAGATATTTCAAGTTTCCATAGCAACTGGTCGGCTATTAATGACACTATTGTGTTTGGACTGACTGGTTGCTATTGATACTTTAAAGTCTATTTTGAAGGATGTCTCATGTTAAAGCCTAATTCTTATAACGACATCTCCGATGAAAGCTCTGCTTCTCCTATTTCACTTTGCCTTGTCTGACTCTCTTCAAATTCGAGTTTGATCTAATCGCAAATTATTCAACAATTTTGTTAAACTCTGTTAACCGATCTTTAAATTGACTTAGAGTTTTCCTCGACTGTAAGCCTGACCACCAATCTGACCTTATCTGACCTCGGTACCAACTTCGCTAACATTCACCCCGACCTTAGCTAAAATATATCTTGACCAACACCTCGGCTGACCTTTATTTCAATCTAGACCTCGACTGACCTTTACCACGACCTAGACCTTAGTTGACCTTTAGCTCGCCGCAGTCCTTTGTTAATATTGACCACGATGAGCAGATCAAGATGAGTCTACAACTGTACCAAGTTGACCAGAAGAGCTACCTACTCGATTTCAAATCTCTAAACACACTAGTGGACCATCCCGATGCCAAGCGTGTGAAATCAATGACTGCAGCCAGTAGACGCAAATCTCTAGAAACAGGTTTCGTAGTGTACGTACGTCTAGCCGTAGGGCTTGGTCTAGTGGTGGGGGTAAGTTTAGCGGGTGCGGCTGGTAAATTTAGCGGGGCAGCTGGTATAGTAATTAAGTAGGTCAGGTGGTACCGGGGATGACGCAGTTAAGTAGGGTTTAATTATTGTGGGTAGGGGTATAAAGGGTGTAATGATTATGTATTTGTATGTTTAGATGGTGATGTTGTATATGGGGTGGGTCTGAGATGGGTTTAAGTGGATCTGAGATTGGATTCTGTAGAAATTCTTTAGAAATGATGTTTAAAATATTTATTTATTCATATAAAATATAATTTATATCGTTTTAAAATATATTCAAAATCTAAGATTTGGTTGGTAGTTTTAAATTCTTTCTCTTTTACAATATTGTAGATGAATTATAATTTGTAATCTTGGTTGGTACTTGCAGATGTTCAGGAAATGGAGATTGAAGATTGCCCTGCTCCCCCATTCAGTCAGCATCTGCTACTCGAATTTTTCGAAATGTGCGCAAACCTCATCACCACCTTAGCCCGTTGAGTTCCTACATCTTATTCTCTTCATTACCTTATCTAACATTGCGTGTATATACAAAGACAATATTGATTTATCATATATATATATATATATATATATATATATATATATATATGCATATATATATCACATACAATTATTACATAATATATATTATATAATAGTATGTAATATTTTCAAGCCATATTTGTTATGTAGGTTAAGTAGTTTTGTACAAATTATTGTGGACTCTTCATTTTGAAATCAGCTTTATTAATTCTTAATTATTATACAATATTTATCAAATTAATGATTTACACCAGTTTAATTAATGATTTACACCAGTGTACAACAAATTAAGAATATTAAGTATCTATTCCAATTCATCTATTATCATTGGTATTTTAATGTATTCTACTAAATTTGATTATGAAATACATTATTTGTTAAATTATTATACACATTTGCATTGTTATTTTTTATTCATTTATTTAAATAAAATGTTTATTTTTAATAAATATCATATTTGATTAGAATTTAATTTTCGAGATTGTATCTTACTTTTGCATACCAATACTTACTTAGTATTTAATTACCAATGTATTATAGATGAACTTATTAAAAAAGACGACTATATGTTGTTTTAATTATTATTAGTTTAGTTTTTATTTTATATGATAAATGTAAAGTTGATCTATACAATCTATAGTATACATGTTTGTTTTATATAAGTATATCTTTAAAAGCAGATAGTTTAAATAGTAAAGAACAATGACTGTTAACAAATTATTCATATTTATTGAATAAATTCTTTTTTAACCAATATCCAGAAATGTTTATCTTATGATTGAATTAAGATAATAATTATTATTTTATTGTAAGATATGACATGAATATTTTATCAAATTTATGATATCGAGAACAATATAAGTGTCTGAATCAAAATATGAAATCTAAAATTAGGTCAATGTGATTTAGTTTATTTGATAGTAATAATATTTTTTAGAGAATTGTTGATTTTCATATAGATCTATCATGAAAAACTAATTTATTAGATTTGATTAATAGGAGTGATATCACTATAAATATTTGTTAATATGAGTCAAATTTAATAATAAGTAAAATATTATTACAGATCTTATAATCCCTCCTGAAGAAATCGCATATAAGTTAATTATCAATTTTCACTTGCTATGAGTATTAGTAACGTATGTATAACTGTATATGTTGTTTACTAAGATGACCTATAGATTCTGGAGATAATAGTCATTTCTGAAAAAAGATTTTATATGTGATTGTGTTAAATAATATATTGTTCAAAAATATATACATTTTTATACTATCGTGAATATAATAATCATATATTTAGTATTATAAATCTATGATAATAACTATGGGCATTACAATCTGATAATCTTTGAACTCGTAAATATGGATATATATTTATAAATTTAAAAACATATATTAAATATAAACAATATAAATAATACTAAATATTAATATTAATGAAAAATATTTTATAGGTGATATTGTGTTAAATAATATATTGTTCAAAAATATATACATTTTTATACTATCGTGAATATAATAATCATATATTTAGTATTATAAATCTATGATAATAACTATGGGCATTACAATCTGATAATCTTTGAACTCGTAAATATGGATATATATTTATAAATTTAAAAACATATATTAAATATAAACAATATTAAATATAATATAAATAATACTAAATATTAATTTTAATGAATAGATTACATAAGCTTATTAAACCAATATTTAATACTAAGTATTCAACATCCATAAGTAAATCATCTAATTTAATTAACTATATGTACGAGTTATCACCAACAAAACTCGGAGCTACCGTTCACGGAATAGATTTAAACCAAAATGTGGACATAGAAACAATAGAGAAAATAAAGAAAGATGTTCTTAAACATAGAATATTGATTTTTAAAAACCAAGGCTCCGTCTCTGGAGCGCGACATTTACAAATATCGAAATGGTTTGGTGAAATAGATTCTACGTTTTATCAACATGAGAAATCTCCTGATAAAGATGTTTTCAGAGTATCCAATGACCACGAAGAAGGTTGTACGAATGTCGGAAGAACTGGATGGCACATTGATGGAAGCTTCCAAAAAGCACCGTTCAACTATTCTCTCTATCATATTGTCAATGTACCATCGAAAGGAAATACTGGTTTATTATTACATTATAATATTCATAATTTCCATAAAAATAATTATTAAATATTACTTAAATTTAATTATATTTGGGTCATTTTCAAAAAGTATAAATTTGTATAAATTTACAAGACAAACGTATGAAATTTAATAAAGGTTGAAATAATGTTAAAGGTATATATTGCTCCAACTTTACTTCAGTGTTCATTCCTTTAACGGAACTCATTGAGAATCTGGAACCTGAAACGTTTGCGAAGTGGAATCGTCTTTTCATGGCCAGCGATCGGAGATATAAAATCGTTCATCCGTTGATCTATCGACATCCAAACACTGGAAAACAAGTTTATTTTATGATATCCTTCATAGAACTAGATAGATATAGTTATCTATCTAGTTCTTAAAAGGAATATAAATAAATAAATGTATATATGTTTTTTGTGAATATGTATGATAATTTGTTGAATTAAAAAGATATATATAACACAAAGATTAACACTAAAAATAAAGGTGATACATTTCTGTTCTCCAATCGAGTTTGTCGCCTATATATTATTATATAACCTATGTCTGAACATCGTTTGCAATTTATTTAATTATCTCATTATATTTTCTAGAAATATCAATTTTTCTAAACAATTTCTAGCCTTCAGCCACCTTCTAACTTGCAGGTGATGTGTTTCCACTTGGGTATGACTGAAGCATTTTTCTGGGACTACGGGCTGCCCTTACAAAAGGTCACAAAGTACGAGGAAACCGCCGATATCATTCAACAAATCTATGATGAGATTGCCGTGCGCAATCGCTCGCTGCATTATAGCCACAAGGTCAGTTCAAGGTCACAGTGTGTTCTAGTGTAGTTGCAAGGTCAGTTCAAGGTCACATTGTGTTCTAGTGTAGTTGCAAGGTCAGTTCAAGGTCACAGTGTGTTCTAGTGAAGTTGCAAGGTCAGTTCAAGGTCACAATGTGTTCTAGTGTAGTTGCAAGGTCAGTTCAAGGTCACAATGTGTTCTAGTGCAATTGCAAGGTCAGTTCAAGATCACAATTTATGTTGTTTGTCATAAATTTAATTAATAATCACCTTGTATTCTTTTGCTATTAAGAGTAGTTCATGATTACTGTTTGTTCTAACATAGTCACAAGTCAGTTCAAGGTCACAATATGTTTATGAAGTCGCAATGTTTTCTATCGTAGTCTTAAATTCGAGGTCATGTTTCATTCCAGTATATAAAAAGCCTCAAGTAGATAGAATTTAATTAAATAATATTAATAATAATAATAATTATAAAAATAGTTATTTTTAGAGCAGTTGAGAAAATTCAATACTTGAGTAATAATAATTTCAAAGTATCGGTTTCAATTTACAGATTTCCTTACAATATAAAGTATTTATAATATAGGCTTAAAATATATTTTACATTTAATTTTTTTCCATTATTATGAGTTAGTCTTAATGAATCTATATATATACATATAAATATATATATATATATATATATATATATATATATATATACATACATATATATATATATTTATATACATATATATACATATATATATACATATATATATATATATATATATATGTATATATGTATATATATATATATATATATATATATATATATATATATATATATGTATATATATATATACATATGGCTATCATTTTAAAAGATTAAGTTGTTGACAATCATTATTTTGTTGCACATGCAGTTTAACTTTTGGTTTAATATTTATAAAAGAAACTTTACAAATCTTTATTGGTAATATGTTATCTATATAAAATGCATATCATATTTGTTTGGTTACAATAAAAACAAAGATAATTTATCTAAATTAACATAAATAAAATAGAAGAATTAGACCTAAATTGTAAATTTTGTTGTTGAGATAAAGTGAGAAAAGAAGGTAGAGAATGTAGAGAGATGTAAAGGAATAGGGATAAGGCGAGTCATGGAAACAACTAATTATTATTTACTATACGCAGTGGGAACAAGGAGACTTCATCATCTCCGACAACCTCGCAGTCGGTCACAAGGCGTCTAAGGAAACCCAGTACTCCCGTGAAGAAGTAGGGCTCAGGGTTATGCATCGTGTCACCGTAGGGGGCGTCACGCCTCCCGCCAAGTAGTGGACCTCCAAGTAGTGGACCTCCAAGTAGTGGACCTACAAGTAGTGGACCTCCAAGTAGTGGACCTCCAAGTAGTGGACCTCCAAGTAGTGGACCTCCAAGTAGTGGACCTACAAGTAGTGGACCTCCAAGTAGTGGACCTCCAAGTAGTGGACCTCCAAGTAGTGGACCTCCAAGTAGTGGACCTCCAAGTAGTGGACCTCCAAGTAGTGGACCTCCAAGTAGTGGACCTCCAAGTAGTGGACCTCCAAGTAGTGGACCTCCAAGTAGTGGACCGCCAAGTAGTGGACCTCCAAGTAGTGGACCTCCAAGTAGTGGACCTACAAGTAGTGGACCTACAAGTAGTGGACCTCCAAGTAGTGGACCTCCAAGTAGTGGACCTCCAAGTAGTGGACCTCCAAGTAGTGGACCTCCAAGTAGTGGACCGCCAAGTAGTGGACCTACAAGTAGTGGACCTCCAAGTAGTGGACCTCCAAGTAGTGGACCTCCAAGTAGTGGACCTACAAGTAGTGGACCTCCAAGTAGTGGACCTCCAAGTAGTGGACCTCCAAGTAGTGGACCTCCAAGTAGTGGACCTCCAAGTAGTGGACCTCCAAGTAGTGGACCTCCAAGTAGTGGACCTCCAAGTAGTGGACCTCCAAGTAGTGGACCTCCAAGTAGTGGACCTCCAAGTAGTGGACCTCCAAGTAGTGGACCTCCAAGTAGTGGACCTCCAAGTAGTGGACCTCCAAGTAGTGGACCTCCAAGTAGTGGACCTCCAAGTAGTGGACCTCCAAGTAGTGGACCTCCAAGTAGTGGACCTCCAAGTAGTGGACCTCCAAGTAGTGGACCTCCAAGTAGTGGACCTCCAAGTAGTGGACCTCCAAGTAGTGGACCTCCAAGTAGTGGACCTCCAAGTAGTGGACCTCCAAGTAGTGGACCTCCAAGTAGTGGACCTCCAAGTAGTGGACCTCCAAGTAGTGGACCTCCAAGTAGTGGACCTCCAAGTAGTGGACCTCCAAGTAGTGGACCTCCAAGTAGTGGACCTCCAAGTAGTGGACCTCCAAGTAGTGGACCTCCAAGTAGTGGACCTCCAAGTAGTGGACCTCCAAGTAGTGGACCTCCAAGTAGTGGACCTCCAAGTAGTGGACCTCCAAGTAGTGGACCTCCAAGTAGTGGACCTCCAAGTAGTGGACCTCCAAGTAGTGGACCTCCAAGTAGTGGACCTCCGAGTAGTGGACCTCCGAGTAGTGGACCTCCAAGTAGTGGACCTCCAAGTAGTGGACCTCCAAGTAGTGGACCTCCAAGTAGTGGACCTACAAGTAGTGGACCTCCAAGTAGTGGACCTACAAGTAGTGGACCTCCAAGTAGTGGACCTCCAAGTAGTGGACCTCCAAGTAGTGGACCTCCAAGTAGTGGACCTCCAAGTAGTGGACCTCCAAGTAGTGGACCTCCAAGTAGTGGACCTCCAAGTAGTGGACCTCCAAGTAGTGGACCTCCAAGTAGTGGACCTCCAAGTAGTGGACCTCCTTTGCCGTGTATCCACCGAGTGATTGACACTCTTTCGAGTAGCGCTACTCTCCCGAATATTAAACCGCAATTTATCTTCTTCGTACCCTGCTGATATCCCCACTGCCATACACCCCCTACCTAGCAGATATCATTTCACCACGAAACCTTTGATTGAATACAATCTACTTTATGGTACTTATTTCTAAATAATTATAATATACACTGTGCCATACTATAAAATGTTCAGTCATGTCGGAAATATTTGAAATAATATAATAATTCATTTATGTATTATTTAAGATTATTAAAATGATTTGAAATCAATAACATTAATAAAGAAATATAATATATTATTAATGTATTCTAAATTATCTCTAAACCGATAAGTTTTTTAGTGAAATTCAAAATTACCGGGATACCCGGTAATTTTGAATTTCAAACCTTTCTATTCTATATTTAAACTACAATTTTAATAATATATTTAATATAATATGTTTACATAAGAACAATGTAATTACATATTTTAACTTCCAAAGTGGGTGTAATTAATCCTAACAAATAATTTGAAGAATTTATCTCCATTGGCAATGTTGGTTATCTTGTGTGATATTTGAATTTATTTTTTATCTGCAATATTCAATGGATTTTGATTTAGCCTATCTGAAAGTTTTCAATCTTTGTGTAAAGTATAAGAAAATATTTCACATTAAAGAAAAAATTAATATATTAATATAGATCTAAAATTCTATACTGCAAATTTAAAAGTCAATAGATCTAAAAAAAAATCTACATCTGAAAATATGAATATTTAAATATATAAAATAGAGAAATAATAAAATTTCTAGAAATGAATTTATTAAATTTATAAACATGCATACTGTTGTCCAGTACACGCCAATGATCTCGCAGTGCTATCATGTAATACATAGAGGTATGACGTAACAGATAGACAAACACCGGGGCACATAACTAATATAGGGGTTGTGGCTAGCCACATCGTATAAATACATAGAAAACAAAAAAAAAGATTAATGTTGCGTTAAAGTCGATTACAAATACAATGCACGAATTTCGTCATACAACCGCCGGCCGCCAGGGGTTCACGGCGGTCACTCAGGACGTGCAAATGTAGAGGAGGACTTTGATGGGGGTATAAAAATAATCACCATGGCCCGACTAGAATTGAGCGGATAAACTTTAACCCGACTAGTGGAAATACTTTAACCTAGATAGAATTGAGCGGTTGAACTTTAGCCTAGTTAAAAGTTAGTGGATGTTCTTTAGTCAAGTTAGAATTTAGCGAATGTACTTCAGCCGAACTAAAATTGAGCGGATGAACTTTAGCCTAGATAGAATTGAGCGAATGTACTTTAGCCAAGCTAGAATTGAACGGTGATATTTTGTCCTGGTTATACTTTGTCCTGGGTTGTAGGGATTTCAGTGATATCAGAGGCCATGACGAACTTGTGCTTCTGCCAAACAAGAACAGGCGAAGTATGAGCGCAAATCTGTAGATACAAAGACGACAGCTCGCGAAACAACCACGCCACCAAGTAGTCAATCTTAGTGAACGGTAATCTACGATTCTGTAGAGGTGGGGTTTAGTGAGATGGGGTTTATTGAGGTGGGGTTTGTTGAGGTGGGAGTTTAGTGAGGTGGGAGTTTAGTGAGATGGGGTTTATTGAGGTGGGGTTTGTTGAGGTGGGAGTTTAGTGAGATGGGGTTTATTGAGGTGGGGTTTGTTGAGGTGGGGTTTAGTGAGATGGGGTTTGTTGAGGTGGGAGTTTAGTGAGGTGGGGTTTGTTGAGGTGGGAGTTTAGTGAGGTGGGGTTTGTTGAGGTGGGAGTTTAGTGAGGAGGGAGTTTGTTGAGGTGGGGTTTGTTGAGGTGGGAGTTTAGTGAGGTGGGAGTTTAGTGAGATGGGGTTTATTGAGGTGGGGTTTGTTGAGGTGGGAGTTTAGTGAGATGGGGTTTATTGAGGTGGGGTTTGTTGAGGTGGGGTTTAGTGAGATGGGGTTTGTTGAGGTGGGAGTTTAGTGAGGTGGGGTTTGTTGAGGTGGGAGTTTAGTGAGGTGGGGTTTGTTGAGGTGGGAGTTTAGTGAGGAGGGAGTTTGTTGAGGTGGGGTTTGGTGAGGTGGGGTTTAGTGAGGAGGGAGTTTGTTGAGGCGGGGTTTGTAGAAACAGAGTTTATTGAGATGGGGTTTGGTGAGGCGGGGTTTGTTACGAGCATAGCGAAGCGGCGCCGGGGACCGACGATTCCGACCTGTATCGTGCGAATCAACAGGTAATCGAGCAAGAACCACACCAAGCAGTGTCCGGCGAGCACGGCCACAGGAGACCATCCAAACAATACGACAGTTGACCAGGCAACGCCGACGCCGAGAAATAAGCATTCCGATACCGGCTCGAGCAGCATGCAGACGGGCAACACAGACGCTCGCAGTTTTGCCCACCTTCGGTGAGTGCGGTGGGGTCATTGGGTCGCGTAGACTACGCTGGTGGACACGTACGACAGTTACGCCGAAGCCGCTCGTTTGAGCGTGTAGGCCTCGCGTTGGTAATTGTATTTTTATCGCCGTTTATCACGTTTTATTCTTGCATTCAAAATATATCAATTAAATAAGTAACTGAATAATAGTAATAATATTAATAATACTAAACTAATTCTAATATTAATACTAATTCTAATATTAATACTAATACTACTAATACTACTAATAATACTAATAATACTAATAATACTAATACTACTAATAATACTAATACTACTAATAATACTAATACTATTAATAAAACTAATAATAATAATACTACTATACTAATAATACTACTAATAATACTAATAATAATACTAATAACAATAACAATAACAATAACAATAACAATAATAATAATAATGTTAATAATAATAGTAATAATAATAATAATAATAATAAATAATGATAATGATAATGATAATGATAATGATAATGATAATGATGATAATAATAATAATAATGATAATAATAATGATAAGAATAAAAATTATAATAATAATAATAATAAAAATAATAATAATAAGAATATTAATAGAATGGGTTACAATGAAATGATGAGATTTACGATTAAGGAGATAAAGAGACCTATTGAATAAAGTTTACATTGTAGTTATATTTGCAACTCTGCATAATACGGACCTCATCATACGAGCTTGGAACAAAGAGACTGAGTAAGTGCCTCGATTTTGCCGAGCGGTTTGGCTGCTGACGCGAGTCTTCCAGCCGCTGAATGATTGCAAATTAATATGAATTAGCGGATTTCCAAGAAACTAAGAGTCTCTAAACTAAGAGTCCCAGAAATAGTTGTCGATTAATAAAATTAGTGAATTTTAATATTCGGGTACATAAATTAAATAGTCGATATAACAAAGTTACGAAAGAAATGACATTAAAAAGTAATATGTATTTATGTGTATTATGTATATTAGTGTATATATATATTACTGTATTATGTATATTAGTATATTTATATATTACTGTATTATGTATATTAGTATATTTATATATATATTACTGTATTATGTATATTAGTGTATTTATATATTACTGTATTATGTATATTAGTGTATTTATATATTACTGTATTATGTATATTAGTGTATTTATATATTACTGTATTATGTATATTAGTATATTTATTTATATATTACTGTATTATGTATATTAGTGTATTTATATATTACTGTATTATGTATATTAGTATATTTATTTATATATTACTGTATTATGTATATTAGTGTATTTATATATTACTGTATTATGTATATTAGTGTATTTATATATTACTGTATTATGTATATTAGTGTATTTATATATTACTGTATTATGTATATTAGTGTATTTATATATTACTGTATTATGTATATTAGTATATTTATATATTACTGTATTATGTATATTAGTGTATTTATATATATATTACTGTATTATGTATATTAGTATATTTATATATATATTACTGTATTATGTATATTAGTATATTTATATATTACTGTATTATGTATATTAGTATATTTATATATTACTGTATTATGTATATTAGTGTATTTATATATATATTACTGTATTATGTATATTAGTATATTTATATATATATTACTGTATTATGTATATTAGTATATTTATATATTACTGTATTATGTATATTAGTATATTTATATATTACTGTATTATGTATATTAGTGTATTTATATATTACTGTATTATGTATATTAGTATATTTATTTATATATTACTGTATTATGTATATTAGTGTATTTATATATTACTGTATTATGTATATTAGTGTATTTATATATTACTGTATTATGTATATTAGTGTATTTATATATTACTGTATTATGTATATTAGTGTATTTATATATTTTGCTTACGCTAATTATTAATATACATATCAACGACCCAAAAGCCAACCTTTCGGAGAATACCTTGCCGAGGTAGTAGTCTTCTGCGAGATGGCTGCCGAGATATTTCATGCCTCCCGCGTCATCCAATACGTGTTTACGGAAAAGGCAAGACATGCCAGTTACGCAGTTGATGCCAAGTAAGTCAGCCATTAGGTAGATTTTGGCATGTTGCGAGCCGAAGTATACCTAGTTAGTAGATGGGTAGAGCAAAGGTGAGAGAGGGAGAGAGGAGAGAGAGGAAGTGAGGTGAGGGAAAGGGAGAATGAGAAGGAGAGAATGTCGGTGAGGGTGAGGGAAAGGGAGAATGAGAAGGAGAGAATGTCGGTGAGGGTGAGGGAAAGGGAGAATGAGAAGGAGAGAATGACGGTGAGGGTGAGGGAAAGGGAGAATGAGAAGGAGAGAATGACGGTGAGGGTGAGGGAAAGGGAGAAGCGAGGGTGAGGAGAGAGAGGAAGTGAGGTGATGGAAAGGGAGAATGAGAAGGAGAGAATGACGGTGAGGGTGAGGGAAAGGGAGAATGAGAAGGAGAGAATGACGGTGAGGGTGAGGGAAAGGGAGAAGCGAGGGTGAGGAGAGAGAGGAAGTGAGGTGATGGAAAGGGAGAATGAGAAGGAGAGAATGTCGGTGAGGGTGAGGGAAAGGGAGAATGAGAAGGAGAGAATGACGGTGAGGGTGAGGGAAAGGGAGAAGCGAGGGTGAGGAGAGAGAGGAAGTGAGGTGATGGAAAGGGAGAATGAGAAGGAGAGAATGACGGTGAGGGTGAGGGAAAGAGAGAAGCGAGGGTGAGGAGAGAGAGGAAGTGAGGTGATGGAAAGGGAGAAGCGAGGGTGAGGAGAGAGAGGAAGTGAGGTGATGGAAAGGGAGAATGAGAAGGAGAGAATGACGGTGAGGGTGAGGGAGAATGAGAAGGAGAGAATGACGGCGAGGGTGAGGGAAAGGGAGAATGAGAAGGAGAGAATGACGGTGAGGGTGAGGGAAAGGGAGAAGCGAGGGTGAGGAAGTGAGGTGAGGGAAAGGGAGAATGAGAAGGAGAGAATGACGGTGAGGGTGAGGGAGAATGAGAAGGAGAGAATGACGGCGAGGGTGAGGGAAAGGGAGAATGAGAAGGAGAGAATGACGGTGAGGGTGAGGGAAAGGGAGAAGCGAGGGTGAGGAGAGAGAGGAAGTGAGGTGATGGAAAGGGAGAAGCGAGGGTGAGGAGAGAGAGGAAGTGAGGTGATGGAAAGGGAGAATGAGAAGGAGAGAATGACGGTGAGGGTGAGGGAAAGGGAGAAGCGAGAGAGAGGAAGTGAGGTGAGGGAAAGGGAGAATGAGAAGGAGAGAATGACGGTGAGGGTGAGGGAGAATGAGAAGGAGAGAATGACGGCGAGGGTGAGGGAAAGGGAGAATGAGAAGGAGAGAATGACGGTGAGGGTGAGGGAAAGGGAGAAGCGAGGGTGAGGAGAGAGAGGAAGTGAGGTGATGGAAAGGGAGAAGCGAGGGTGAGGAGAGAGAGGAAGTGAGGTGATGGAAAGGGAGAATGAGAAGGAGAGAATGACGGTGAGGGTGAGGGAAAGGGAGAAGCGAGAGAGAGGAAGTGAGGTGATGGAAAGGGAGAATGAGAAGGAGAGAATAATGGTGAGGGTGAGGGAAAGGGAGAAGCGAGGGTGAGGAGAGAGATATGATGACAAACCTTTTCAAGAACTCCTGAAAATCCAGGTCTATCGCAAGTATATGGCATCTGGTGGACTAGACCAGTGTCTTCCCTCAACTCCGATACCATAATTGAAAGAGTATCTTCTTCCACTATACATATGTAAAATAGGTGTAGGGTAGGTGTAAGGTTGGTGTAAGGTAGGTGTAAGGTTGGTGTAAGGTAGGTGTAAGGTTGGTGTAGGGTAGGTGTAGGGAAGGTGTAAAATAGGTGTAGGGTAGGTGTAAGGTAGGTGTGTACATATATCTTCGATTGAATGTCGTAACAATAAATACTTTATTAGAATATTACATTTTTCTATATCAGATGTGATTGTGTTTAAGGAATTTTTTAAATAAAATGACCCAATTGCTAATAAACAATATTTTATTATTTACTTTTATAAACTTTAAACATTATTCTTGACTTTAAGAAATTTAACAATTAATAATAAAGCGCCACTAATATCGACGACGGATTTGATCTTTTAAACATCAAATAATGAAAGACACTAACTCTTCACCCCACTATCTGAGATCAACACAAGATCGTTGCAAGCAAATGAAAATCCCTGGTGCATATTATTTACTTTGGGGTTGACTCCGATTACCTTCATCTCACCTGTATTAAAGAATTGCGTAAGACATGGTATCAAGAGTATGAGATAAATATAACATATTGCTATTATTTTGGGATTTAATTTTTACTTATATGATTATTTATTGGTAACTACATTGAATTTATATAATATATGCATATATAAAAGGTATATTTATAGGATTACGCATAGTAATATAAAATATTAGCAGAATTGTTGTAGTATAGATCTTGTATCATATTATTCTCCTGTAATACTCTATAAATCTGTAATTTAGCCTTATTTTATACCATAGTCATAATTCGTGAATAAAGACAAAACACTAAAATATGCGATGAAACTAGAAAAGTCAAATCGCAAGACAAGGAAATTAGAATTAAGTGCATGTTGAATTTTCTGCATTGCGATGTACACGGAGGAAGATAATAGTATATCTTCCAGCGTTCATTTACACTTTATTATAACAGGTGCTTACACCTAAATTGATATAAACTCATCTCAGGTGGACACCTACTTTACATCCTTCAACATAATATATTGATTATTGTTAGGGACTAGATGTGATTTCATACTATATAATAATTCCTGAAGAAATGAGATTAAAAATGAGATTAAATGATAATTGCATAACATAACATAACATAAATGATACCTTGTTTAGTATCATATGCATTTTCAATTATAGGTCATTGTTGTTTATTACACAAAAAGCACATTATGCAATAACATACACATATGTTAACACATGGGAACACTGAATGAAATATAGGACATGCATGTCCTAAATATGTTGGTGCACAGATAGACAATGATCTAACCATAGTCAACTGTTTAGAATATTCTGAATCAAGTGTATACATATTCATGTAGGATTATAATTATTAAATAGTATTGTAATGTATTCACTTATATTGAAATGTAATTCAATTAAAAATTATAGTATCTAAGAAATTAAAGTATGTGTAATTCAATTCAAAGATTGTAATATCAATATAAAGTTAATAGAAAAACTCACATTTAGAGAATAAATTAGATTTAAGTCATGGGATTATTATACATATGTTATTATATATAGACACACAAGTATAGACATAAGTAAATACAGACATAAACATGCACATACAGACATACATAGATATATACATACACAAACATATAAATACACACATACAAACACAGATATATATAGATAAACACAGAAAAATGCTACAAAGGTATACACAGAAAAATACAGACATACACAGAAATACACATATACATACAGACATACACAGAAATACACATATACATACAGATATACACAGAAATACACATATACATACAAACATACACATGTACATACAAACAAACATAGACATACATAGATATACACTTACAAACATAGACATACATATATATACACTTACAAACATAGGCATACATAGATATACACTTACAAACATAGACATACATAATACAAGCAATAATAAATGAATACAAGAAAATTAAGATTGCTTGTATAAGAATTGTTTATTTTAAAATTTGTCATAAAATATCTGATCATATTATAATTATTATAATTGTTATATACAACTATTGTTGTTATATTCTAATGGTTGCTATATAAGTAACTGTCAAATGCAATTCAAATATTATATAACAAAATTTAAAATTCTGTTTCAAAGAAAATAACTACAAAAGAAATTGGTATTTACAATATTTCATTTTATAAAAAATTATAAATCAAAATATAAATCAAAATATAAATCAAAATATAAATCAAAATATAAATTAAAATATAAATCAAAATATAAATATAAATATAAATATAAAATATAAATACTAATATAAATCAAAAATTGAGAAAGTTTAATCTTTATCTTTTTACAGAGAGTGAATATAAAATGTTTAATATCATCAAATTATATAAACACAGTAAAAAAATTATGATACCAATATTTTACTATAACAGTAAACAAAATGTTCTCAAATAAATTTACAAACACTTTCATTAAACAATCCTCAATTGAATAGAAGCAAAATGTTCTAAACTAGCTTAGCTATCTTCATGAAAACTGTTTATATTACGATAACTAAGACACATATAAACAAAACACCAGCCTGATACACACACTTATCCACTCACCCACTCACCCACTCACTCACTCACACTTTTAATTTTATATCCGCATTCTTATGCACACTCTCATTCTCATACAACATAGACTTATTCATAGTGTCACACACTCACCCACTCACACACACACACACACTCACACACACACACACTCACACACACACACACTCACCCACTCACTCACCCACTCACCCACTCACACACACTCACCCACTCACACACACACACACACTCACACACACACACACTCACACACACACACACTCACCCACTCACTCACCCACTCACCCACTCACACACACTCACCCACTCACACACACTCACCCACTCACCCACTCACACACTCACACACACTCACACACACACACATACACACACACACCTATACTCACACTCACACACTCACAAACACACACTCATACACACACACACTCATACACACACACACACACACTCATACACACACACTCATAAACACACACACTCATATATACTTGTATGCAAAATACTGAGACAAATTCTCATAGTAACCACACTTCCATATAAACCCAAGTTACTACACATTTTATTTAACAATTGAATATCATCATGAGATGATATATATTCAAAAGTTCAAAGATGATTTATTGCATGACAATAAAAACCTTCTATAAATATAAATATATAAAAAATCAGCATACTGTCTTAGTAGTAAATGTAATTTATTACATGTAACAAATGAAAGCATTAATATCAGAGGTTTTTTATAACAATCTAAAAAATAGGAATTAAGAGATTTTCTCTATACAAATTGCAGAAATTAATCATGATTCTATAATTATCGATCTAATCTAAAATATATTAATCTATGAATTTGTTACAAGTTAGTGTATGATTCATTTAATGAAAACATTTTTCATTCACACAATAATGTAGAGAAACACTGTCATTGTAAATGAAATGGTATTTTAATGAAATTTACGATGAAGTTGCTGAAAGTTTCAGAGGTTGGCCACTACTAAAATATCGTACTAGCCTGAACAGATGTTGGCAGTGACATCCGGGTGTTTTTCCATGAGGTCTTTCAGAATAGGTATCACCGGATCATCTTTGCTTTCCACGCAGAACACCAGATTAAACTGCAATTGACGAGGTCAATGTAGCGGGGGTTTAGTCGGGGTTTAGTCGGGGTTTAGTCGGGATTTAGTCGGGGTTTAGTCGGGGTTTAGTCGGGGTTTAGTCGGGGTTTAGTCGTCAGGGGTTTAGTCGGGGTTTAGTCGTCAGGGGTTTAGTCGGGGTTTAGTCGGGGTTTAGTCGGGGTTTAGTCGGGGTTTAGTCGGGGTTTAGTCGTCAGGGGTTTAGTCGGGGTTTAGTCATCAGGGGTTTAGTCGTCAGGGGTTTAGTCGGGGTTTAGTCGGGGTTTAGTCGTCAGGGGTTTAGTCGGGGTTTAGTCGGGGTTTAGTCATCAGGGGTATGCGATATATTAATATATAAATATTTTCTAGAGAATTTAATGGTGATAGGGGATATTTAAAAAACCGAGGGGAACTGAAATGAGTATAATGTAAATATTTGCATTCCGGAATAGAAATAGAATAGTTCTTAGTAATGTAAATAAAGTTATAAATTATTTGGGAATTATCTAAACAATTTCTATTTTAATAAGAAATGTGTTCATTTAAATAGTGGAGTATTTAAATTAATTTATTTTAAATATCAACAATAATTTATTTGAAGGTACATTTTTTCGAATAATTGTTGTAATAAGTTTATATAAATTTGTAATAAACTCATTAGTTTATCTACGTATTTATACATTTTATGTTCTATATTATACATTATCATCTAATAAAGAGTCTAATTCTATAGTCAATTAAATATTACAAAATATACTTTTATAGAAAATAACAAGCGACAGAATTATACTAATAAATTATTATATTAGTATAATTATTATTATTTGATACTAAGAATTATAATAATAACGATTAAAAGTTAGAAATTTTAACTATTGATTTTATTCTCCATCGTGAAGCTAAAATGTAAATTTAGAATGTAAATTTACTCCTCGTACTTCACCTATCTGCGTTATTGATATAATGGAAGTCAATGTTGGTCATCGGAGAATGTTTTATAAAATTTACTACACCGCACTTTCACATGAATTACGTCTTCATAATAAAAATTGATATTACATCGATACCAGCACCTATATTATATAATTGATATTACTATAATTTATATGTTATAATACGATGAGAAGTATTTTATATTCATGTATATTTTTATACACAAATTATTTATTTAATTTTGAAAATATATAAATTTTTTGTTATAGAATTTGTAAGTGATTTATTCATTTATTCAAATTTGAATTTATTAGATAATAGTATTTTCCTATCAACAATAGAATCCTTATATAACTTAGTAAATTTGAATTTATTAGATAATATTCTTTTCCTATCAACAATAGAATCATTATATAACTTAGTAAATACATTTATAAAACTAGTGTAACATTTATTTCTATATGTACAGTCATATTTGTCCCAATTAGTTGTCTCGATACCATATACAAATTTATTTTCATTTAAGAAGTATTGCCTTCTTTCTATAATAGAAGATACTTAAAAATGATGGTAAATTGTCAGTTAAGTATATTTCTATAATTGCCAATTTAAATTAATTATGTTTGTATATATTTTGTCAATTATTGATTCACGGTAGTTTAATACTCTAGTAGATTGTGTTGTCCTAGAATTTACATTATTTGATTAAACATATTATTGGTTAAATCTATGTTATTTATGTTAAAATCACTACAGAATATAGTTAAAAATGCAGTATTATTTCAAATATAAGTATAAAATCTATTGTATAACGAATCTAAAAATATGTTATTATTACTGGTGAATTATAAATAGTTGTCAATAAAATAGTCTTAAATTTATTAATGTTTATTTTGATCGTCAGTGAATTAATTTTGTCATATAAAGAAAAAATTTATTTTTATTATATAATTGTTAATTTTGTCATATAAAGAAAATGATATATTTTTATTATATAACTGTTAATTTTGTCATATAAAGAAAATGATATATTTTTATTATATAACTGTTAATTTTGTCATATAAAGAAATGATATATTTTTATTATATAACTGTTAATTTTGTCATATAAAGAAAATGATATATTTTTATTATATAACTGTTAATTTTGTCATATAAAGAAATGATATATTTTTATTATATAACTGTTAATTTTGTCATATAAAGAAAATGATATATTTTTATTATATAATTGTTAATTTTGTCATATAAAAAAATGATATATTTTTATTATATAACTGTTAATTTTGTCATATAAAGAAAATTATATATTTTTATTATATAACTGTTAATTTTGTCATATAAAGAAAATTATATATTTTTATTATATAACTGTTAATTTTGTCATATAAAGAAAATGAAATATTTTTATTATATAACTGTTAATTTTTTCATATAAAGAAAATGATATATTTTTATTATATAATTGTTAATTTATTTCTTTTGTTAAACAATTTTGCATCACCAATTCACTTGTTTTTAATTAATTTTCTATTTTGTTGATAAATATTGGAGGCATGAAAATGTTGTTGTGGGAAGTTCTGTGTAGTTATCAAGTTCAATTAATTATATCTATCTTATGTTTAACATTATTTAAAGTATATTTTAGTAAATATCTTATTAAAACTTCTAATATTAATATTAATATTAATATTAATATTCATTATAGTCAAATCATTTGTGGTATATATGTCATTATATATATTTATTCCAAAATATTGATTACTCATGATTTTTTGTGTTTATTAACATTATATATTATATGTTTACCATTTAATTGTATAACTTTAAATTTATTGAGTTATTTCGATATTTAACTTGACTCTTTATAAAGCGTATTCAATTCCATTATTCATAACTTTAGTAATTCCTATACAATTTAATCTTATCTAATCATAAGCATATTTTAATATATAATTCTTATATTTTATATTATGCAGTTTAATTGATTGATCTTTTTTTAATAAGGTAAAAATTTATGTAATTTTGTAATTTATCAATTTTATTTAATGTTGTCACTTTTATTGTTTTGCTATTTACAATTTTATAATAATGAATGTATCCTTTACATCTATGTTAAGTAACGTAGAGTTTTAGTTATGTAATTTGTATATTTATTTTAATGTTGCCCATATTATGATTAGCCAATTCTGAACTACCAGTTAAATGTAATTTTAATTTGTTTATCGTTTTGTTATTTTGAATAGAAAATGTTTTAATTTTGTCATTTTTTCTCAATTAATAATTTTGTTTCTTTAGTTGTTTTATAATTACATTTAATACATAAAATATATTTACATTTTGAGTATAATAGCCATGAAATCTATAGATTTATGCATGGCTTAAATCTACAATAATCATGATGGACTCTATGTTCTAATCGAATCTAATTCATAATTAATGTTTTCCTTAGTGATAATAAAATATATATTTATATCTTTAATATGCATTGTATATGTATTTATGATATAAATATAAATATCATTCGCATTATATTCTGTATGTTATTTATATACTACTCCTAGTTCACAGAAAACATACAACTAAAATTATACCAAAACTGAAAAGTTATAAATTATAAATGAATTAAAACAAATCTCTAAAAATAAACCTAGACCACTAAACTTAAAGCTCATTTTTAAAATGCCAGACAAATCAAAAATATTGACCTTGGCTTATTTTATTCTTTTTTATCATCTATAAAAAATAAGTCTTAAACAATAAATCAAAAGAAATGTATTAAATTTGGTCATTAACAACTAACAAATCTAAATAGTTCTTAAATGAACCAAACATTAAACACTCTCGTACATTAGTGAGAATCATGATTACATATCGACACCTAACATATATATAAATATACAATCTTGGAAATTCACAACCACCAACCAGATCATTTATTTTATTCAATAATTTTTCTAACAAATATCAACAAAAATCCACGTGATTTCTTTTTTAGATTGGTTAACAATTTTTAAATATATATTTTTTTACTTCTAAATTTAATTAGATCAAATCTAGAATTTTAATTAAAGTTATTTATAACTTAAAGATGAATTGCTAATAAACTATCAAAGTTAAACTGGTACAATTTTACATAATAATCACATTATTTCTTTGATTTTCAATTAATTTGACTGATATTTAATCAAACAACTAATACATATATATCTCCTTAATTAACAACTATTTGATCTAAAGTTTAACTATGATATATCATTTTAACTACTACCATATTATCTGACTTAACAACATTTTGAATGATCGAAACATTAACTTAAATAACTATTTATATATTGCTGACCCATTTCTCAAACTGTCATAACCTATTGATAAATAATATTATTAATATCTCATTGGTATTAAGCATAATTTAATTAGCTATAATTTCCTTTTTCTAGGATAGAATTAATTCACATACTACTTAAAAGTCATGACATAAGATAATTATAAATGATTCATATTCCAAATATGAGAAGTCGGAATGGGATACATATTATTTTCAATTTGTATATATAATATATAAATATATATAAATGTATTTAGAATATATATACATTTATATATACATTTATGTACTGCAAAACGAAATAAATCTATAAACATAAACTACTACCTGTACACTGTAAACTGTACAGTGTACATTATATAGTATACACAGTACATTGTACAGTGTACATTATATAGTATACACAGTACATTGTACAGTGTACATTATAGAGTATACACAGTACATTGTACAGTGTACATTATATAGTATACACAGTACATTGTACAGTGTACATTATATAGTATACACAGTACATTGTACAGTGTACATTATATAGTATACACAGTACATTGTACGGTGTACATTATATAGTATACACAGTACATTGTACAGTGTACATTATATAGTATACACAGTACATTGTACAGTGTACATTATATAGTATACACAGTACATTGTACAGTGTACTATGATAATAATCAACTTTACACAAACTTTCCTGATAAATAGAAATAACAACTAAAAACAGCAACAAATAAAATCTAATTATGAAACACTTCCTAAAAAAGTAGTAATATGGTTGAATTTATAAATATTATCGCAGTTCTATAATTTAATAATGAATATAACTTGATAAAGAAATATATACATATTATATATGAATATATATATAAGATTATGTAATTGAAATATTTGAATTACAATATATTTTTAGGAAACTAAATCATAAAACTAATTCAATATTTGCATTATAATATTAACAATGATATCAAAATCACCTTTATAACCATATATTATTATATATTAGTGTCAGACGAAATTATGTAATGAATTATATAATAATGAATAAATATCAATAAATATCAATAATGGAGAAAATTTCAAATGAGATATAAATATAATAGCAAACTTGATGTAAAAATAATTCACAAACACACAAATATTTGTGAACATTTTAAAATGATTAATGTAATTAAAACTATAATTTCATGTGTGTGCCATGATATGAACAGAAAAAACTATACAAATATTATTAGAAAAGTGAAGATGAATTGCAACTATAATAAAAATAATATAACCAACTTCGTTGTAGTTCATAAGGAAAAAAGATTCGAGATTCTCATAGATATTGGGATCAATACCCAAGAGAGGTTTGATAATGCTTACACCAGGAGGTACATTGTCACCATCCACTTCTACTGTCTTTGGTTGGTTCAGTTTTAGACGACATCTTCTGTGAAAAATTATCATCATAAATACATAAATTACAATCTATATGTTATATATACAATTATTTCACAAAAAATATATATTAACGTAACGATAATATACAAGTTTTTAATTATCAATATAATATTAATTTTTTTATTCATTTGTTACTATCTGAACATTTTAAGACATATTAACAGGATTACGCAAATACAAATTGGACTCTAGAATGCAATGAATAAACAAATTCATTTCAATTAGTCATCGAAGCGATAATGCAAATGAGTCATAAGTGCAAATTCAATAAAATGAGGATGTCTCTAAATAATGACAATTAGAATCCAGAAATAACTCAGAAATAACAGCGAATATAGAAGTCAAACAATTGCATGTAATAAACTAATAATATAACTACAATATAACAGTTAAAAAAACATATTAATGGCATTAAAGATAATAGACTTAAAAGTGATGATGTAAATTGATAGAACATGCTAATAAAATTTAACAAATTAATACATCATAAAAATAGAATATCACTTTAATGAATGTCATATTTAAAATTTAAATATAAACATTAGTTTTTTTTAATTTATTAACTATTCATTTGTTTAACATTTAATATTTGATATACCATAGAAAAAAAATGCTTAACCTTCCTTATATCTTACACCATACCTCACCCTCATCTTCATTCCATACCCTTGTTTTCCTTTCCTTTATCTCTCCCACCTCCCACCTGACTTCATATAGTATGACTATTATATGATCCCTACTTCATCTCAATCTAGATATCTCTACAATTTTCTTATTTAGGATTCTCTTCATATCCTGATCTGACATGGGTATATTAATCCCTATGGATATATATATTTGATATATTGAATTATGTCACTAGGTGGTGAATAGAAGATTGTTTTATACATTGTTTATATACATAAACATGTTACCCCCAAATACCAGTAATACATTAATTATACCTGCAAATTGTAAATATATAGATAAAAGTGTAGCCTGAATATATTAACTTACATAACAAAGAATTTGATGTCTGGTAATACAGAGTAGTAAATTAAAATGTCATTGGACCAAAGTTCAATAAATATTATGTAAAATATTTGTTAATATAAATCATTTTAATTTATATGCAATATTTATATATTTATATATTTATATATTTATATATTTATATATTTATATATTTATATATTTATATATTTATATATTTTGTATTGCTTGAATCATTTTGGATTGAAAACATTTTTTTGTTGAATGATACTTTAATTTACAATAATATACAGTAAATATGCATTTTCTAGATAGCTAAACTTGACAGATAACTAGTGTATTATGTATTGTTGTAAAGAATAATATGCAAATTGAAGAGCTGTGTGTTCAGAGAGAAGGCTGAGTGGATAGTAAATAAAGAAGGAGCAGAGAAAACATCCCATCAACTTCTGGTCATATAATCTACTTCAACTATATGTTAAATTCATATCATGTCATAGGAGTTCGGGTGCGGGTAGTGAGTAGACAAGCGGGTAGTGAATAGACAAGCGGGTAGTGAGTAGACAAGCGGGTAGTGAGTAGACAAGCGGGTAGTGAGTAGACAAGCGGGTAGTGAGTAGACAAGCGGGTAGTGAGTAGACAAGCGGGTAGCGAGTAGACAAGCGGGTAGCGAGTAGACAAGCGGGTAGTGAGTAGACAAGCGGGTAGTGAGTAGACAAGCGGGTAGTGAGTAGACAAGCGGGTAGTGAGTAGACAAGCGGGTAGTGAGTAGACAAGCGGGTAGTGGGTAGACAAGCGGGTAGTGAGTAGACAAGCGGGTAGTGAGTAGACAAGCGGGTAGTGAGTAGACAAGCGGGTAGTGAGTAGACAAGCGGGTAGTGAGTAGACAAGCGGGTAGTGAGTAGACAAGCGGGTAGTGAGTAGACAAGCGGGTAGTGAGTAGACAAGCGGGTAGTGAGTAGACAAGCGGGTAGTGAGTAGACAAACGGGTAGTGAGTAGACAAGCGGGTAGTGAGTAGACAAGCGGGTAGTGAGTAGACAAGCGGGTAGTGAGTAGACAAACGGGTAGTGAGTAGACAAGCGGGTAGTGAGTAGACAAGTATTAGATACAAATAGCATGTCATAGGTGTTGGGCCTCAATAATAGATCCCCGTCCGCAATATCACCATTAAACACCTCAGAACCTCGCACATTACAAGTTGCCCACAAATCACAATGAATTAGGAAATAAGAAGGTGAAATGCAACAAAATACTTGTCGTACGTTGACGGATAACTAAACTTTTGGCAAGCGAAGCTGTAAACTTTATAGCAAGGAGACTAATGGGAATTGTTTTTTTAGTGATATGGGACTTATACGTGAGAAGGTGTGAGAGCGTGTGTGAGAGTGCATGTGCGAGAGTGCGTGTGCGAGAGTGTGTGTGCGAGAGTGTGTGTGCGAGAGTGCGTGTGCGAGAGTGTTTGACAGTGTGTGTGAGAGAGTGCGTGTGCGAGAGTGCGTGTGTGAGAGTGCGTGTGCGAGAGTGTTTGACAGTGTGTGTGAGAGAGTGTGTGAAGGGTGTGTGAGAGTGTGTGTAAGAGTGTGTGTGACAGTGCGTGTGAGAGTGTGTGTGACAGTGTGTGAGAGTGCGTGTCCGAGAGTGCATGTGCGAGTGTGTGTGACAGTGCGTGTGCGAGAGTGCGTGTGAGAATATGTGTGTAAGAGTGCGTGTGACAGTGTGTGAGAACGTGTGTGACAGTGTGTGTAAGAGTGTGTGTGAAGGGTGTGTGACAGTGTTTGTAAGAGTGTGTGAGAACGTGTGTGACAGTGTGTGTAAGAGTGTGTGTGAAGGGTGTATTGGAAGCAGGCAAGTAATGCTGTAAACTACATTTCAAACAGATGTATTACCTTCGGAGGGGTTCTATAGTTTACATAGATTATGTATGTGAATAAGGCTGTGTGTATGTGTGTATGTGTGTGTGTGTTTTTATGTGTGTTTATATATATACGGGTGTTGTTGAATGTTAGAACGTATGTATGTAATCATGTGTGATTATGTGTGGGAGTGTGTGTGTGTATGTGTATGTGCATGTAGGTATGTGTATGCGTGCGTATGTGTGTGTGTGTGTGTATGAGTGATTATTAGTGTATAAGAGTTTGTATGGGAGTGTATTTATGTGTGTATGTATGTATGCGTATGTGTGTGTATGTATATATGTGTATATGTGAGTGTGTATGAGTGAGTGAGAGTGTGAGTGTGTCTATATATATATATGTGTTGGTGTTGTAATGGGTAGGTTAATGTAAGCTTATACTAATATATATATAACTAAATATATATATATATATATATATATATATATATAACTATATATATATATCTATATATATATATATAACTATATATATATATATCTATAACTATATATATATTGCATATTTGCAGTTTATGAGTTAGCAAGCCTGTATATAAACATATTCATATGTATATTTTGTGAATTTTTCAAGTAACTGGTAACATGATATTAAATATATATTTAGATATATACATTTGTTGGTGTTTTATTTAGATTGTGTGCAAAGTATTTAGTGTTGTAAGTCATATTAATATCAATTTGTAAGTGAAAACAATTTATATTGTTACTAAGAATGTGAGATATATCAAAAAAATATTTTATTGCAGTATATTAAATATACAAAATATATGGCTCAAAATTTATACATCAAATTGTAAACAATATAATTTGCATTAATATTCAATTGTAAGCTTTATAGGCTATTTTATGGTACAGAATCATTTGTTTAAAATAATATTATATTTTTTGGGAAATGTTAACAATTTAAAAAAAATATATTAATTTAAACAATGTATTGTTAATCTAATTGTATTAGAAGTAACAGTCGATGTTGATATAGATATAGGCTGTATGTTATCTGACTATACCCAGCTACAAAAAATATGCAGATGACTAGATCATGTTACATTTGCTAATTCCAGAATGCATAATATAAACCAATTAGCATAGAATTTTGATATATATGTAAATTAAAAATATATAAGTATACAAATATATGGAAGGGGTTCTTTATATATCTATGGGAATTAATATAAGGAACAAATAGGATAAATAAAGAAGTGAGTAATAACAAAACATCCCACACAATGGACATTGTACGTGGTACGGAGTGTATCACCTGATTCACAGGAATTACTAATACAAAATATGTATGAGTAACACAAAACACTGTATTACATATACAATCTATTTGAATTCGATGATGTGTGTTCATTTTAACATTAATAAATATATAATTTATGTGTATCAAATCTTTATTTTATATCCTATAAACAATGTACCATAGATTATTTATGTTAATAAAAATATGTATGAAAATACACATTTCCCATCAATTAGAATGACCTACAAATGCCAGACATTTCAGACATTCCACTTGGTGTACACTCGTCCTTACTAATTGCATAATTACATAAAGCAATACTATATTAATTATTAAATTATAGTAATTACAATTATATATATAATTATATTATATACATATATTAAACACATATATTATACACACACATATATATATATATATATATATATATAGATCTGTAAATAAAATGTATATACTTAGTGGGTACGAAGACGAGTTTGCATGGGATGTTGGTGGTAATGAGATAGAAACAGGAGATAACTAAATAACTATGTAATGTTCTGATAACAGGAAGAATGTTCCAGTCTGTGCCATATTATTAACATGACCAAATACATTAAAACATATCAAATGTGTAAAACATCTCACTTGACACTTATTATATGACACCTCTAATTTGACACTTATTATATGACACCTCTAATTTGACACTTATTATATGACACCTCTAATTTGACACTTATTATATGACACCTCTAATTTGACATCTATCAATTGACATCTCTCAATTGATATTTCTCATGATACACCTTTAACTTGGCAGCTCATGAAACCACTCGATACCTTTAAATTGACACTTATCATGTGATACTTCTAGCTTGACACATCTTATATAACACTTCTCAATTGACAGCTCAACTTGAAACTGTTAACTTTATACCTAGCACTTGACACATGTCAATTAACATATCTCACTTGTTTGGAATGAATATATATATTCATTTGTATACAAAAATAAAATAGTATATTATATTAATATCTATATATATATATATATATTAATATAATATACTATATTATAATATAAAGTATATACAATAGTATACTATAGTACACTATACCATATTATACTATTAAATATTATAATATACGATATCTCACAGTTTGGATTATATCAAATAGGTTGTAAACATTAACTATGTCTTATTGGGGGAATATGTCTTATCATACAATAAACGATAGTATGACCCAGCAAATAATATATATATATATATATACTGTACTATAGTATATCCACTAGTATAGCTATACCCTATGTTATAACAACCTAACCAGCAAATAATCAGGGTTATTTTTTATATGAATGACGATGTTAAAAATTTCTTTTTTATTTACATCGGTAGGATGTAGAAATTATTTATAATACGTTATATAATAATCACTTGGCTGCGTTTACGATATGAGGGAGGATAGTACTAAAAGACACCGGGATATCTAATGGGGGTACCGCCAAAGACCCTTGTACACATTGGGGGTGGGGAGGAGAGGGTACAGGCTAAACTCCCTGTACATCGTGGGGGGATACAGACAAATCCTCCCATATATATGTAGGGGCTACAGATAAAGTCCACTGCACATGTGCTGAAAGGCCAAACCTGAAGTGGTATTAGGAAATACCCGTGTATATATTAGGGGAGGGATATATGCATATGGGGTAGGGCTACAGACAAGGCCCCACGTGTGCATATGCGAGGAGGGGGTATATGCAAAGCTCCCTGTACACGTGGGGGGGAAGGGGTACAGAAAAAAACCTATACAATTGAGCGGGTATAGGGTATGTAATAACCCCCTTTATATCGGAGGGAGGGAAGGGTATACCAAAGTACCATGTACATATGGTGGTGTAGACAAAGAGCAATGTACATTGTACATTGTACATTGTACATTGTACATTGTACATTGTACATTGTACATTGTACATTGTACAATGTACATTGTACAATGTACATTGTACAATGTACATTGTACAATGTACATTGTACAATGTACATTGTACAATGTACATTGTACAATGTACATTGTACAATGTACATTGTACATCACGGCATTACACAGGACATTATAACTGCATTTTCGACGTCGACACACGCGTCTTTAGAAATAGTGAAATCCAACAAATATATTACAGAATATAAAATGAGAGTACGTACGTTTGCGCGGCAATGGACATAGGAGTCGTTACTCTACTTTTGTCTAGGGTATCGTAAATATGGGTGCACGTAGTAGTAGCGTATTATAGTCGGCACCGTATTCAATTAGAAGTCGTACTTTGACCCGTCGTTTCACTCACCCTCTCGCGGCGTCTGTATTATCCGGACCGTCGGATAATATATTGCGCAACACATCTCGTAACCGCCCCGTAGTGCTAGGTATTATCACATCTGTCGATGAAGTTATGCGATTACGCAATTAGTCAATTTCGCGATTTCTGACGATGAATATGTACAATATTAAGTAATGTAAATGGTTTCGTTTATATTGAGATATATAATAAAATACTAGTATCTAAGATATTAATAACAATGCTTTTAATGAGAATGCAATGGTTCCTGTTTCGTGTAGTACATATACCGTGTAAACATATATGTAGTAAACAATAGGTAGTAAACAATAGGTAGTAAACAATAGGTAGTAAACAATAGGTAGTAAACAATAGGTAGTAAACAATAGGTAGTAAACAATAGGTAGTAAACAATAGGTAGTAAACAATAGGTAGTAAACAATAGGTAGTAAACAATAGGTAGTAAACAATAGGTAGTAAACAATAGGTAGTAAACAATAGGTAGTAAACAATAGGTAGTAAACATATATGTAGTAAACAATATGTAGTAAACAATAGGTAGTAAACAATATGTAGTAAACAATATGTAGTAAACAATAGGTAGTAAACAATATGTAGTAAACAATAGGTAGTAAACAATAGGTAGTAAACAATATGTAGTAAACAATAGGTAGTAAACAATAGGTAGTAAACAATAGGTAGTAAACAATAGGTAGTAAACAATAGGTAGTAAACAATAGGTAGTAAATAATAGGTAGTAAACAATAGGTAGTAAACAATAGGTAGTAAAAATATGTAGTAAACAATATGTAGTAAACAATATGTAGTAAACAATAGGTAGTAAACAATAGGTAGTAAACAATATGTAGTAAACAATAGGTAGTAAACAATAGGTAGTAAACAATAGGTAGTAAACAATAGGTAGTAAACAATAGGTAGTAAACAATAGGTAGTAAACAATAGGTAGTAAACAATAGGTAGTAAACAATAGGTAGTAAACAATAGGTAGTAAACAATAGGTAGTAAACAATAGGTAGTAAACAATAGGTAGTAAACAATAGGTAGTAAACAATAGGTAGTAAACAATAGGTAGTAAACAATAGGTAGTAAACAATAGGTAGTAAACAATAGGTAGTAAACACTAGGTAGTAAACAATAGGTAGTAAACAATAGGTAGTAAACAATAGGTAGTAAACAATATGTAGTAAACAATAGGTAGTAAACAATAGGTAGTAAACAATAGGCAGTAAACAATAGGTAGTAAACAATAGGTAGTAAACAATAGGTAGTAAACAATAGGTAGTAAACAATAGGTAGTAAACAATAGGTAGTAAACAATAGGTAGTAAACAATAGGTAGTAAACAATAGGTAGTAAACAATAGGTAGTAAACAATAGGTAGTAAACAATAGGTAGTAAAAAATAGGTAGTAAACAATAGGTAGTAAACAATAGGTAGTAAACAATAGGTAGTAAACAATAGGTAGTAAACAATAGGTAGTAAACAATAGGTAGTAAACAATAGGTAGTAAACAATAGGTAGTAAACAATAGGTAGTAAACAATAGGTAGTAAACAATAGGTAGTAAACAATAGATAGTAAACAATAGGTAGTAAACAATAGGTAGTAAACAATAGGTAGTAAACAATAGGTAGTAAACAATAGGTAGTAAACAATAGGTAGTAAACAATAGGTAGTAAACAATAGGTAGTAAACAATAGGTAGTAAACAATAGGTAGTAAACAATAGGTAGTAAACAATAGGTAGTAAACAATAGGTAGTAAACAATATGTAGTAAACAATAGGTAGTAAACAATAGGTAGTAAACAATAGGCAGTAAACAATAGGTAGTAAACAATAGGTAGTAAACAATAGGTAGTAAACAATAGGTAGTAAACAATATGTAGTAAACAATAGGTAGTAAACAATAGGCAGTAAACAATATGTAGTAAACAATAGGTAGTAAACAATAGGTAGTAAAAAAAAGGTAGTAAACAATATGTAGTAAACAATAGGTAGTAAATAATAGGTAGTAAACAATAGGTAGTAAACAATAGGTAGTAAACAATAGGTAGTAAACAATAGGTAGTAAACAATAGGTAGTAAACAATAGGTAGTAAACAATAGGTAGTAAACAATAGGTAGTAAACAATAGGTAGTAAACAATAGGTAGTAAACAATAGGTAGTAAACAATATGTAGTAAACAATAGGTAGTAAAAAAAAGGTAGTAAACAATAGGTAGTAAACAATAGGTATATATAACCAGTAAAAGATTTACAAACATATTAAGTCATGACTTGTGCACCCAGTTTTCTTGGTTTAATATTATTTTATTCATACTAAATTTTATTATTTGTGCAAAAAAAGTAAACAAATTTAAATATGATATAACCTGAAATACACCAGATGATTTAACTATTATATAATCTTTATAATAATATAATCTTTAACTAATTAAAAATTAAACATAATATATTTTGTAGGTGAAATAAAATATATTTTCACTCTTATTATATAACCAAAACAAAACAAAACAAAAATTACCTGGATTTGATGTTTCTTTGTATAATACCAATAAATCATACAGTTGTTTTATATATAGATATATACTATTAGTAACAGTAGTTTATAATATTACTACTAGTGGTATATAATGTTACTACTAGTGGTATATAATGTTACTACTAATGGTATATAATATTAATACTAGGTATATATTATTAATATCTCAGCAAACAGAATGATGGCTTAATCCAGTAAACATTGCAGGTAATTTATTTTATATTATCTTTAATTTTTGTAGACACATCAAAAGATTTTACAAAACTATGAAGTCACGCTGTTTACTGGGACATTTTCTAGTGTATTCCAGAGTCTGCTACATTATGGGGGACTTTCTAATTAATGTAAAGGGTGTGAGGGGTAGGAGGGTTGTGATGGTGTGTGGGGTAGGAGGGTTGTGAGGGGGTGAGGGTTGTGATAGTGTGTGGGGTAGGAGGGTTGTGAGGGGGTGAGGGGGTGAGGGTTGTGATGGTGTGTGGGGTAGGAGGGTTGTGAGGGGGTGAGGGTTGTGATGGTGTATGGGGTAGGAGGGTTGAGAGGGGGTAGGAGGGTAGTGAGGGGGTGAGGGGTGTGAGGGGTAGGAGGGTTGTGAGGGGGTGAGGGTTGTGATGGTGTGTGGGGTAGGCGGGTTGTGAGGGGTGAGGGGGTGAGGGTTGTGATGGTGTATGGGGTAGGAGGGTTGTGAGGGGGTAGGAGGATTGTGAGGGGTAGGAGGGTTGTGAGGAGTAGGAGGGTTGTGAGGGGGTAGGAGGATTGTGAGGAGTAGCAGGGTTGTGAGGAGTAGGAGGGTTGTGAGGAGTAGGAGGGTTGTGAGGGGGTAGGAGGATTGTGAGGGGTAGGAGGGTTGTGAGGGGTTGTGAGGGGGTGAGGGGTGAGAGTTGTGAGGGGTGAGAGTTGTGAGGGGGTGAGGGGTAGGAGGGTTGTGAGGGGTAGGAGGGTTGTGAGGGGGTGAGGGTTGTGAGGGGGTGAGGGGTAGGAGGGTTGTGAGGGGGTGAGGGTTGTGAGGGGTAGGAGGGTTATGAGGGGGTGAGGGTTGTGAGGGGGTGAGGGGTGAGATTTGTGAGGGGTGAGAGTTGTGAGGGGGTAAGGGTTGTGAGGGGGTGAGGGGTAGGAGGGTTGTGAGGGGGTGAGGGGTAGGAGGGTTGTGAGGGTGTGAGGGTTGATATGGTGTGTGGGGTAGGAGGGTTGTGAGGGGTAGGAGGGTTGTGAGTGTTGCGAGGGGGTGAGGGGTAGGAGGGTTGTGAGGGGGTAAGGGTTGTGAGGGGTAGGAGGGTTGTGTGGGGTAGGAGGGTTGTGAGGGGTAGGAGGGTTGTGAGGGTTGTGAGGGGGTGAGGGGTAGGAGGGTTGTGAGGGGGTGAGGGTTGTGAGGGTGAGGGTTATGAGGGGTAGGAGGGTTGTGAGGGGGTGAGGGGTAGGAGGGTTTTGAGGGGGTGAGGGTGTGAGGGGGTGAGGGGTAGGAGGGGTGTGAGGGTTGATATGGTGTGTGGGGTAGGAGGGTTGTGAGGGGTAGGAGGGTTGTGAGGGTTGTGAGGGGTAGGAGGGTTGTGAGGGTTGTGAGGGGGTGAGGGGTAGGAGGGTTGTGAGGGGGTGAGGGTTGTGAGGGGTGAGGGTTATGAGGGGTAGGAGGGTTGTGAGGGGGTGAGGGGTAGGAGGGTTGTGAGGGGGTGAGGGTGTGAGGGGGTGAGGGGTAGGAGGGGTGTGAGGGTTGATATGGTGTGTGGGGTAGGAGGGTTGTGAGGGGTAGGAGGGTTGTGAGGGTTGTGAGGGGTAGGAGGATTGTGAGGGGTAGGAGGATTGTGAGGGGGTGAGTGTTGTGAGGGGTAGGAGGATTGTGAGGGGTAGGAGGATTGTGAGGGGGTGAGGGTTGTGAGGGGGTGAGGGTTGTGAGGGGGCGAGGGGAGGGTTGTGAGGGGTGTGAGGGTTGTGAGGGGTGTGAGGGTTGTGAGGGGGTGAGGGTTGTGATGGTTGTGATGGTTGTGAGGGGGTGAGGGGTAGGAGGGTTGTGAGGGGTAGGAGGGTTGTGATGGTTGTGAGGGGGTGAGGGGTAGGAGGGTTGTGAGAGGGGTAGGAGGGTTGTGAGGGGTAGGAGGGTTGTGAGGGGTAGGAGGGTTGTGAGGGGGTGAGGGGTAGGAGGGTTGTGAGGGGGTGAGGGTTGTGAGGGGTGATGGTTGTGAGGGGGCGAGGGGGAGGGTTGTGAGGGGGTGAGGGGTAGGAGGGTTGTGAAGGGGTGAGGGTTGTGAGGGGGTGAGGGTTGTGAGGGTTGTGAGGGGGTGAGGGTTGTGAGGGGGTGAGGGTTGTGAGGGGTGTGAGGGGGTGAGGGTTGTGAGGGGGTGATGGTTGTGAGGGGGTGAGGGTTGTGAGGGGTGTGAGGGGGTGATGTTTGTGAGGGGGTGATGTTTGTGAGGGGTATGAGGGTTGTGAGGGGTATGAGGGGGTGAGGGTTGTGAGGGGGTGATGGTTGTGAGGGGTATGAGGGGGTGAGGGTTGTGAGGGGGTGAGGGTTGTGAGGGGTATGAGGGTTGTGAGGGGTATGAGGGTTGTGAGGGGTATGAGGGTTGTGAGGGGGTGAGGGTTGTGAGGGTTGTGAGGGGGTGATGGTTGTGAGGGGGTGATGGTTGTGAGGGGGTGATGGTTGTGAGGGGGTGAGGGTTGTGAGGGGTATGAGGGTTGTGAGGGGTAGGAGGGTTGTGAGGGTTGTGAGGGGGTGATGGTTGTGAGGGGGTGATGGTTGTGAGGGGGTGATGGTTGTGAGGGGGTGATGGTTGTGAGGGGGTGATGGTTGTGAGGGGGTGAGGGTTGTGAGGGTTGTGAGGGGGTGAGGGTTGTGAGGGGGTGATGGTTGTGAGGGGGTGAGGGTTGTGAGGGTTGTGAGGGGGTGAGGGTTGTGAGGGTTGTGAGGGGGTGATGTTTGTGAGGGGGTGATGTTTGTGAGGGGGTGAGGGTTGTGAGGGTTGTGAGGGGGTGAGGGTTGTGAGGGGGTGATGTTTGTGAGGGGGTGAGGGTTGTGAGGGGGGTGAGGGGTATGAGGGTTGTGAGGGGGTGATGGTTGTGAGGGGGTGAGGGTTGTGAGGGTTGTGAGGGTTGTGAGGGGGTGAGGGTTGTGAGGGGGTGATGGTTGTGAGGGGGTGAGGGTTGTGAGGGTTGTGAGGGGGTGAGGGTTGTGAGGGTTGTGAGGGGGTGATGTTTGTGAGGGGGTGATGTTTGTGAGGGAGTGAGGGTTGTGAGGGTTGTGAGGGTTGTGAGGGTTGTGAGGGGGTGAGGGTTGTGAGGGTTGTGAGGGGGTGAGGGTTGTGAGGGGGTGATGGTTGTGAGGGGGTGATGGTTGTGAGGGGTGTGAGGGGGTGATGGTTGTGAGGGGGTGAGGGTTGTGAGGGGTGTGAGGGTTGTGAGGGGGTGAGGGTTGTGATGGTTGTGATGGTTGTGAGGGGGTGAGGGGTAGGAGGGTTGTGAGGGGTAGGAGGGTTGTGATGGTTGTGAGGGGGTGAGGGGTAGGAGGGTTGTGAGAGGGGTAGGAGGGTTGTGAGGGGTAGGAGGGTTGTGAGGGGGTGAGGGGTAGGAGGGTTGTGAGGGGGTGAGGGTTGTGAGGGGTGATGGTTGTGAGGGGGCGAGGGGGAGGGTTGTGAGGGGGTGAGGGGTAGGAGGGTTGTGAAGGGGTGAGGGTTGTGAGTGGGTGAGGGTTGTGAGGGGGTGAGGGTTGTGAGGGGTGTGAGGGGGTGAGGGTTGTGAGGGGGTGATGGTTGTGAGGGGGTGAGGGTTGTGAGGGGTGTGAGGGGGTGATGTTTGTGAGGGGGTGATGTTTGTGAGGGGTATGAGGGTTGTGAGGGGTATGAGGGGGTGAGGGTTGTGAGGGGGTGATGGTTGTGAGGGGTATGAGGGGGTGAGGGTTGTGAGGGGGTGAGGGTTGTGAGGGGTATGAGGGTTGTGAGGGGTATGAGGGTTGTGAGGGGTATGAGGGTTGTGAGGGGGTGAGGGTTGTGAGGGTTGTGAGGGGGTGATGGTTGTGAGGGGGTGATGGTTGTGAGGGGGTGATGGTTGTGAGGGGGTGAGGGTTGTGAGGGGTATGAGGGTTGTGAGGGGTAGGAGGGTTGTGAGGGTTGTGAGGGGGTGATGGTTGTGAGGGGGTGATGGTTGTGAGGGGGTGATGGTTGTGAGGGGGTGATGGTTGTGAGGGGGTGATGGTTGTGAGGGGGTGAGGGTTGTGAGGGTTGTGAGGGGGTGAGGGTTGTGAGGGGGTGATGGTTGTGAGGGGGTGAGGGTTGTGAGGGTTGTGAGGGGGTGAGGGTTGTGAGGGTTGTGAGGGGGTGATGTTTGTGAGGGGGTGATGTTTGTGAGGGGGTGAGGGTTGTGAGGGTTGTGAGGGGGTGAGGGTTGTGAGGGGGTGATGTTTGTGAGGGGGTGAGGGTTGTGAGGGGGGTGAGGGGTATGAGGGTTGTGAGGGGGTGATGGTTGTGAGGGGGTGAGGGTTGTGAGGGTTGTGAGGGGGTGAGGGTTGTGAGGGGGTGATGGTTGTGAGGGGGTGAGGGTTGTGAGGGTTGTGAGGGGGTGAGGGTTGTGAGGGTTGTGAGGGGGTGATGTTTGTGAGGGGGTGATGTTTGTGAGGGGGTGAGGGTTGTGAGGGTTGTGAGGGTTGTGAGGGTTGTGAGGGGGTGAGGGTTGTGAGGGTTGTGAGGGGGTGAGGGTTGTGAGGGGATGATGGTTGTGAGGGGGTGATGGTTGTGAGGGGTGTGAGGGGGTGATGGTTGTGAGGGGGTGAGGGTTGTGAGGGGTGTGAGGGGGTGAGGGTTGTGAGGGGGTGAGGGTTGTGAGGGGGTGAGGGTTGTGAGGGGGTGAGGGTTGTAAGGGGGTGATGGTTGTGAGGGGGTGAGGGTTGTGAGGGGGTGATGATTGTTAGGGGTGTGAGGGGGTGAGGGTTGTAAGGGGGTGAGGGTTGTGAGGGGGGTGAGGGTGTGAGGGTTGTGAGGGGTGTGAAAGGTGTGAGGGGTATGACATCTCTATCGGATATTAAGGCATTACATAGCATTACATAGCATTACATAGCATTACATAGCATTACATAGCATTACATAGCATTACATAGCATTACATAGCATTACATAGCATTACATAGCATTACATAGCATTACATAGCATTACATAGCATTACATAGCATTACATAGAATTACATAGCATTACATAGCATTACATAGAATTACATAGCATTATATAGCATTATATAAGATTATATAGCATTATATAAGATTATATCAAATAAGATAAGATAATATGGTTTCATGGTTATACTATTTGAAAGAATTGTATGTCAGTAAATCAAAAACAACTTAAATACTTATGTAATACAAAACAATGGAATCATCAAATAGAACTGGCTGTAATGTCTACTAGACAACACAATGATGTAATAGTATTATAAAATCATTTGCTGAACTAACACAAATAAATAATAACATAAAAGAAATGATCTAATGCAACAAATGAAAAGAGCTGGATGATTTGCTGGGAAGTTTACTAAACAATGCCAAGGTTTATTCTATCTATTCATGTGTTACAACAATTATTTGTTAATATAAAATAATTTATGCAATTCAGAATTAAATTTCCTGGACTCATTGTATATATCCTGGGATAGCGGTGTCATAGTTAGACTGGAAGTGTGATCGGATGTGCGTATATGTGTGTGCGTGTGTGTGTGCGTGTGTGATAGTGCGGGTAACACACTGGGGATGATGAATCCATGTAGTAAACATTGATAGACTGACGTATTAAGCCACGCCCACTACTAAGTGGAAAGGATCTCTGTAGATTTGGATTACTAGATGCAGACCAGTCTATATATAGTAGGAAGAGTAATTTGAATGTCATAAAACAAATGACGATAATGAAAATCATAAAACCTTCCCTGTCTTTCTCCCTCTCATATGTGTGTGTGTGTGTGTGTGTGTGTGTGTGTGTGTGTGTGTGTGTGTGTGTATTATGGGCGTATGTGCGTGATTGTGTGTGCATGTGTGTGTGTATGTATGTAGTACACTGTTTCTATTATATTAAAAACCTATATATAAATAATATAAATATATAAATATTAGTTGACTACATTATTGAATTATCCATTTATTTACTTTTATTATATCAGAAAAACTAAAATGACCTGGATGATGTCCAATGTTTTTACACAAATATTATATATATATATATATATATATATATGTGTGTGTATATGTATATGTGTATGTATATGTATATGTGTATGTATATGTATATGTGTATGTTTATGTTTATGTGTATGTTTATGTGTATGTGTTTGTGTGTGCATGTGTGTGTGTGTATGTATGTAGTACACTGTTTCTATTATATTAAAAACCTATATATAAATAATATAAATATATAAATATTAGTTGACTACATTATTGAATTATCCATTTATTTACTTTTATTATATCAGAAAAACTAAAATGACCTGGATGATGTCCAATGTTTTTACACAAATATTATATATATATATATATGTGTGTGTGTATATGTATATGTATATGTGTACGTATATGTATATGTATATGTGTATTTTTATGTTTATGTGTATGTGTATGTTTATGTGTATGTGTATATTTATGTGTATGTGTATGTGTATGTGTATATGTATGTGTTTGTGTGTGCATGTACGTGTGCGTGTGTGTATGTGCGAATGTGTGTGATATGGTCAACATGTATCGTACAATGTTTTACAATGTTACATTTTATGATAAATATTAATTTATTTTTTATATCAAAATTATGATAATTATTAATATACTATAGATAAACGTAATTTAGCTATATTTTTTAAATAAAATAATTATAAATATATAGAATATACATATATTGTAATTTTAATTATAAAATAATAATATGCATGTATTTATAATAATAATACAAATAATAATAATATATATATATATATATATATATATATATATATATATAAATATACTATGTTAATATTGAGCAAATAATAAGATTTATGTAATAATAATTTAATAATTAATATGATATATATCATAAATAAATAATGTAAAATACTAATTTAAGATACCTACTACTAATTATGAATTATTGCTAATTATTTATACTGTCTAAAACATATATATTAGTAATAATGCTGCTAATAGATTACCAGGGTAGAAATACCATGGTAGAAATACCAGGGTAGAAATACCAGGGTAGAAATACCAGGGTAGAAATACCAGGGTAGAAATACCAGGGTAGAAATACCAGGGTAGAATTACCAGGGTAGAATTACCAGGGTAGAAATACCAGGGTAGAATTACCAGGGTAGAATTACCAGGGTAGAATGCCATGCAACAGTGGCTTCGGGATGACTACAGGACGACATATACAGAAACACCTGCAAATATAAACTAATAATAATTAATACTCTACGGCGGCTGACGACCAACGCGTTTGTTTATGTAATGCTTCTCACGTTGGTCGACGTACAATGTACGTCGTACATCGCGTACCATATGTGGCCTAACGATAAATAGTGTATACTGGATAGTATGTATGTATATGTATATGTTTATGTCTGGAATATTATATTACTATGTATATACTATTTTAACTAATATATATTTATATATATATATATATATATATATATATATATATATATATATATAACTAGTATATGTACATGTATACATACATATATATTCATAGAAAATTCATTATAAATAATAAAATTAATTAAATATTAAAATGATTACACTCAGTGTATAATATACACTGTATAATAAATCTATAATTGATATCGCGTTTAAGAATATAATTTATAATTAAAAAATATTTAATTTGAATAAAATAAATTTGTAATAAAATTATATATGATATATTAAGTTAATAACTTATTAACTAACCCATATAAAATGGCAATAGTGTGTATAATCCATTGTATACTCCATATGGTTATTAAACATATAGCTATTATGGTTTTAATATCATCTTTACTGTACATAACCGCTAAACAAAAAATATGACTTTAAACACGATGAAAATAATACTACAATGCGAGGAATATCGCAAGTCGACTGCTTTTATTAAAATGTTTTCTCTGTGGCGGGCGTCGGTCACCACATATAATCATAGATTTCATGTGGTATGAATGTTTTATTTATTATTATAAGTAAAACAATTTATAATTCTGTGATATATAAATAAAATAATAGTTCTTGGTGATTTTTATTAGGTGATTTTCAAAACCACCGTAATTATATTCTATATCTAGGATGCATCCATATATAAAAAATACATTTGAACCCACATAGGAATTTATATGTACACATAAAAGTAATATATATATATTATTACAACTATTTTTTCCTGAATAAATTAAATATTATATTATAAATAAGTTTTAAATAATAAAATTTAATCTGTAATATATAAACAGAAATTGGTTTTACTTATTGATGACAAATATTTTTAAATATTGATAAAAAGCTTTTAAAAGTGTAATTATTTAAAAGCTGGGTATATAATTGTATTACATTAAAATCCAATATGCATTTAAATAATTGTAGAAAATTAATTAAATTAATATGTATTACCGAGTAAATGAATTATATTTAATAGAAATGTTTAAAATATAAAAATGTGACTAACTATAAATAAATTAATTAAAAGGAGTGATGGTGGTGGTGGTAGTAGTACTAGTAGTAGTAGTAGTAGTAGTAGTTGTAGTAGTAGTAGTAGTAGTAGTAGTAGTAGTAGTAGTAGTAGTAGTAGTAGTAGTAGTAGTATTAGTAGTTGTAGTAGTTGTAGCAGTAGTAGTAGTAGTAGTAGTAGTAGTAGTAGTAGTTGTTGTAGTAGTTGTAGTAGTAGTAATAGTAGTAGTAGTAGTAGTAGTAGTAGTAGTAGTAGTAGTAGTAGTTGTAGTAGTAGTAGTAGTAGTAGTAGTAGTAGTAGTAGTAGTAGTAGTAGTAGTAGTAGTAGTAGTAGTAGTAGTAGTAGTAGTAGTAGTAGTAGTAGTAGTAGTAGTATTAGTAGTAGTAGTAGTAGTAGTAGTAGTAATAGTAGTAGTAGTAGTAGTAGTAGTAGTAGTAGTAGTAGTAGTAGTAGTAGTAGTAGTAGTAGTAGTAATAGTAGTAATAGCAGTAGTAGCAGTAGTAACAATGGCTATGGCAGTAGAAGTAGCAGGGTGAGTTACTTATTAGTTAATAAGTAACTAATAAGGTATTGCTAAACATATTAAACATAACTGCTGAATATTCCGAGTAGCTTAGATAGATTTCCCAAAATTGAAAATCACGATACTATAATTAAGGCGAATAAGTCCAGAACATATCTTGTAATTGCAACATCGATGTTACAATTTAGAATCAGATGACATCTGCTAGTAAGATAACGAATTACGCATTGCATCGAATTCGTGATGTTCGTATATTTATATAAAAAAACTTCCCCTTTGAAACGTGTGCATGTATTTTTTAAAATTATTATATGGTATAGAAAATGTTACAATTTTTAGAAATAATGATAATATAATTAAAAATAATATCAAATCGAATTCTAGTAAGTATGTTTATATATAGAAAATAACTTAATTTAATATTAAATATTTAAATTTAAATACCCAAGGTGGCGTTGCCAAATAATGTATCTATGATCTATTCTCCAACGGTATCATGGTATTCTTGAGTACCCAATATACTAAAGTATAACTAAAATATTAAAACAATCAGGCATCATGCCTAGTATTGTGTACTATCGAGTATCCACAAAGAAGGAAGTACACGCCTAATTTATCTAGAAAATAAAAAAGACAATAGAATGATCGACTCCAAATAGATGTCGACCAGGTATAGGATTTCATACGGGAAAATGAGGTCAAAGTACTGTGGCAACAAAGCTTTTTTCTTGCCAGGCTTCGGTACTTTGGAATTCATTTTGGAATCTTCAAAAACTATCCAACCACCATAATT
Organism: Osedax frankpressi; assembly: GCA_964035775.1. Classification (NCBI taxonomy): domain Eukaryota; kingdom Metazoa; phylum Annelida; class Polychaeta; order Sabellida; family Siboglinidae; genus Osedax; species Osedax frankpressi. The sequence goes on from OZ038312.1 coordinate 25,784,980, forward strand.
TTAAATACGGATTGCATATAATTATACTGTATGTTTATAATGTTTGATTTGTTTGTATATTAAGTAAAGTTCTCCTAAATTATAGTTTAAACAATGTTTTTTAAATTTTTTTCAAAATAATCTATATTTAATATTAATTTTATAATTTATAAATATATAAATACCAAATTATTTGTATGCCAGTTAATGTATATTGTTAGTTTTTATTTACAAATTAATTTTGTTTATACATAGTTATTATATAACGATTAAATATGCAATATAATATAGAAATGTTATTTGTTAAATGCAGTTTGGTATTAAAATAATAAATGTTCATTTTACCTCTATTAAAAATACTTTAATCGTCGAATATGTACTACATATTGTCAATAAAATGTTTTCATTCCCTAGATAAATTAAATGGAAATATTTCCATTAACTCATCGCATAATTCGTATTGTTTTTTATCACAATAATATTATTTTTTGAAGTGAAAATTATTGATAAAAATTAATATAAAATAATTACATTAATACTAGTTAACTATAATCACTGGTAAATATTAACTGATTTGTATTTAAATACTGTAAATCAGTGAATATGTCAATAACACGCGAGGACAATTTAAACCTGAATGTAACAAAATTGATTTTCGTCCAATTTTTCATAATTAAATAGTCAAATTAGTAGACGTTTCTTCCCATTAAATTCATTTCAACATTACATCTCTGGAAGTTTATTATTTGTACATTCTATATTTATATTTATAATAATTTTACATTGATATCGTTTTATAATTTTTTTAATAAAACAATTTATTTTAAAATTTATTTGATTTTAAAATTAATATTTTTAACTCGCATATGCTTATATAATTCATTTATTTTATCCTTTGATTGTAATGTTTTATTGTAAATAACGAAGGTCATTCAAATTATAATTTGTTTTAATATTATAACAAATTTACAAATGTCTTATAAATGTCTTGAGTTATTAATACACGTTTAATAGAATATTTCGGAAACTTACACTATATCAGTAACTTACACTATATCAATATATATATCCTAATATACGAACTCCAGATATAATATGTAATATCAAATAAACTATCCGTATCATATTAAAAGATATATTTACATCTAAGGCTTTTACATCGAGTATACAATACAATACCGCTTATAGTTATTTGAAGTATTTATATATCCAAACTACTTTTCGCAAGGAAAGTTCAATATGGTCTTCTCATTTATATATTATACAATAATATAATAATTGATTACATTGAATATCTAGAATATATTTATATTTGAAACATTTCAAACAATGATAACGTGGGTCAGTTTGAGCCGAGATTATCTAAACGCGAGGGTGTTGCAGGAATTGAATTCGAAGCCTCGTGCAACCTTAACCACTCAATAACCGCATATGCGGTATTTATTATTATCTAATGATATTTCTAGTAAGTAGTCAGAACCATATGCGGTATTTATTAGTATCTGGTAATAATTCTAGTGAGTACACTGTAAAAATTAGGGTATACAGGACACGAAAATAAAGGTGCATACCGTGTCCGTTAGCAGTATCCTAATTAGGGTGATAATTATCTATTAATACTTCTAGTAAGTATATTGACTATAGTCAGACAACATGCGTTATTGGTGAGTATCTAGTAATACTTATAGTAGTTAAAATATAGCTAGAAACATATACGTTATTGAAGATTATATATTAATACATCTGGTAAGTACTTAGAACCACATGCGGTATTGATGAGTATTTAGAATAGATTAATCACAGGCAATTTACGAAAGCAGAGGAAAACGTTGGATACGATTGATTAAGATTTGATCAATGTGTTTCTCGGTGAGTAGAGTTTATATTATATAACTAATTATATTATATAACTAAGTATACCATATAAATAACTATATTATATAAATAAGTATACCATATAAATAACTATATTATATAAATAAGTATACCATATAAATAATTATATTATATACATAATTATACCATATTTATAACTATATTATATAAATAATTTTATTATATAAATAACTATATTATATAAATAAGTATACCATATAAATAACTATATTATATAAATAATTATACCATATAAATAACTATATTATATAACTAATTATATTATATAAATAACTATATCATTTAAATAACTATATTATTTAAATAACTATACTATATAAATAATTATAAATATAAATATATATATATATATATATATATATATATACTATATATACTATATAGAACTGCATATAATCAATACATTAATAATGATATCTATTATTATGAAAAATCGAGGAAAGAAAATAAAAACAAAATGTAAATTTAAGATAAAAATAAAATATTTACTAATGGGAATAAAACAATCAGAAATATAAAATAAATAACTCTCATTTTATTATATTGCAAATAGATTATAAAGCTTAGATCAGAAACATACCCACTAAAACAGTAGACATAACAATCCAAGTTGCATATTATATAATTAATAGCTAAACAAGAAATACCAATATCATTACTACTATTAATATAGTTGAGAATTCACATGCTAAATAAATAATCAACATATTCTCTGCCTCGGAAAGATTACTAAACACTAAATAAATCAGACATCATGACCAAAAGGAATTCGTTGAATGTAAATAATATTTCGAAAGTGATCAACGTTGAAGATTACCAAGAGAAAGACGCCTGCTTGGTTCAAGTTGGCGCATATAGCGTATACCCAGAAAACATGGCCAGCCTGGATAGTTGGTTGGACGATCTTATCATCGACGCTTACATGTTCGTTCTCTGCAAGGACGTAGTGAATTCGACCCACCTGGAATCGCACCTGGTGCGCCAGTGGAGATCAGGCAAATACATCATGAATCCACAAACACGACGAGCTCTATTTTCAAAACGATGGTTGCTGGGCGGAGCCAACGTCAACAACAACCACTGGCTGCTCCTGGTCGCCGATACCGTAGAGTCCGTCTACTACGAGTTGAATTCGCTACCCAGTTCCCGTTGTAACGTAATCGAACATTTCAGGTCAGTATTTCCATTGTTGTCGAGGCGTTACTATGCATATTACAATAATGATAATTAAGTGTTTACAAAGTCAATGGCGTACAGTTTTATAGTTACTCAGTTAATTATGTGTCGTCATCTTAGTAAAAACACATTTTACTGTGAAAATTGTAGTCGAATAAACGGTTCTATATATAGTTAGAAATGCTCTAGAACTTCAACAACCATTCTACAGAATATTTCTGGAGACGAATACTTCGACTAAGTGGAAACGATTGTTTAAGGCGTGCGGTATTCAACAAGACGGCATAAGTTGCGGGATATTTACATTAATGCACGCCGAAGCCACCACGAAAGGCAGCGATCCGGCAACAGTGCAACAAAGTCAAGTCGTCGTGTTTAGGAAGAAAATAGCTAAAAAGATCGCTTCGTTCGAGCAAAATAGCATATACATTAATTATTAAAAAAATATAGTAGTGATGATATATTTTGTGTTTCTATTGCATTTTAAAACTAGTATTTCTTGAACTTATTTAGGTTCTAACTATCGGTGTATTATATTCTATGTTATGAGTTATACTTTGATTCTCCTTTAGCCATACCAGTTAATTACATTTTATACCAGCTCCTATAACAACAATTTATTAACCTTGATGTTTAAATGTTTAGTGATCATTTTGTGAAGAGGATAATAGTAAGGACAAATACTTATAATATATAAGGGTAATCTAAATAGGTAGAGAACCTAAATATATATCTTTCTTGTATTATTTTATATATATTTTATATATATTTTATTGTTTTTTAATTAACATATTTATTGTTAGCATCAAATATATTATCTCGAAGAATTAAAATTAAACATAAATTGCATATAAGTTAAGTATGAAATAATTAATAATTACGTCTTGTGAAAAGCAAATATCTACTAGAGTAATCATCAAAATCACAATTAATATGTGGATTCACTACTGTATACGTCATCGTATAATATACTCCATATATTGTGCAACATGTCATTTAAACTACTTTTAAATATAAATATATATATACATTAATTTATTAATTATAATAATATTAATTCTAAATGAATACACAGAATCTTATTTGAGGGTTGGTTAAACTATTTAGGAATTCAATTATAACTGCAGTTATATATATATAAATAAACTAATTCACACGTTTTAAACCGATATAACTAAATTGTCGATAATAGTATGTTCCTATAGGAACTTGATAATACCATGAAGTTAGTTTTCAGTGGAATTCTAGGTACTATATATTAAATTATTAATATTATGATAGTAATTTATTTATATAGTTAATAACTAATATTTATAATATATAATATATATGATATATATATATATATATATATATATATATTATGCACAGTATAAAATTAGGGTATAGAGGGTCCAATTTGTAGGGTACAGAAGACACAGATACGCTTGATATTTGTATTGTACCCTAATTAGGGTACATGATTCAATAATCAATTAGGTTACAAAATGCTTCATTTCTATGGTATACAAGTACTATTTTTAGGATACTTTTTAAGGTTCGAAAATGTATAATTGTTTTATGTACCAAATTTATAATTACAACTATAATAAGAATAAATTAAAAATATACCATTTTTATATTGGTTACCAAATATTTTTTGAACCATTAATAAATGATTCATTAATATTAAAAAAAGGAATTATTGTAAAATTAAATAATAATCGAGATTTTAAATTTAAAGTATTTTTATCTTTTATATCTAGTGATAATTTATCTGCAAATACAATTGGAGGATTCCAAGCATCATTTTCCGTTGGCCATTTTTGTAGATGTTGTGATATTGATTTTAAAGAAATGAATACAATAACTAATGGAAATAATCTCACTTTAAGAAATAAAACTAATTATTTACATCATTTACTTAATAATTCACATAGTGTTAAAATCTTGCAATACTTTTCTCACTTGAAAGACTAAGACTGCATTCAAAAGACTTGACGCAATTATTAACAGAAATATCCGATTATTTTACAAACTCTAAAAATATGACTACTTCAAGCATTGCGGACTTACGATTACGACTAAACTGAATGACAACTGCTAACTACATCGACTATAAAATACTAACTATATTAAAAAAAAAACCCTAACTTATTACCATATAACTTAAGACAAGTACTAAATATAAGAACAAATTGCAAACAACTACGATCTTCTCACCTCAAACCCTCTAACTACCTCACATGCCATTAAATTCGGCTGATAACAAAAGTTTTCGCCACCTGGCTCCAAACAAATGGAACCACCTTCCCAAAAACTAATAACCCTCACTTTCACCATTAATATGTTTAAGCGCAGGCTAAAAAGTGTACTGCTTAGGTGAGAATAATCACCTCCCCTATTTTATTTTATAACACTTACCTAGTCACGCTAAATTACTTTTATTTTTTATTTTACTATATAGTTCATTTTTATTCGCTAATACATCGTAGAATATTTATTAATATGTTAAATTCTTTGTGTATAATAAATTCTTCACGCACACACAATTGTTGTTATAATATATAAAATATATATGTATTTTATACTTTATAAATACATATATATTGTGTACACATAATATGATATGTTTAGCACATTTTTAGGTACTAGAACTTTTAATTTATTTTACGAAATGCTAAAAAGGATATATGATAATATAATTGTTGTTGCTTTTGATTACGCTTTAAAATTTGTCTCATATATTTAGATGGATTGGTCCCATTAGAAAACATGTGGGTGCCATCCAATATCTATTTATAGGCTATCTATTTCTAATGAATATCTTAATGTTTACAAGTATTATTGTACGCATGCGTCAAAATAATTTCCAAAACATTATTTATTGATACATATTTTATAAAAATTGTTATATTTGTTTGAATTATTTCTTTATAAGTGCTATATCTACATATAACAAATATGACTTCTTGTATCGGTAATAACCCTGAAGCTCAAAAAAAGGTTATTTTAGAAGTCCTTGAACAATTACGAATGCGCAAATCTCGACCTGATTTTTATAGAATATCATTCCTTGTTCAACGACAATATGATATTTCAAAAGAAGTAACACAGAAGTGTTTAGATGAATTAATTTCGTCAAATATTATAACTCGAGTTGAATTCAAAGGTAACCACAGTTATAGATATGTTCACAAAAAGAAACTAATGACTAATCGCGAAAAAAATATTATTTGCGGTTTTATAAAAGAGGCGATTACAATTTTAACTGTCCCGAACGAAAAAGGTATTATTATTAAAAAACAAGGTGTTTCTAATAGAGACATTCGAAAATGGATTGTCAAAAATAAACGACATCCTTATTTATTGATTAATAAAAATATAGCTTGGTTACCTCTTCTAAAAGGAATGATAAGAAAAAAAAGCATAACAAGAATTCGCAATGGTCGGTACGTTTTATTTGGTACTCCATTTGTTCTTACACCGCCTCCAGAACAGATAGCAATTGATTCTAATTTATCCAATGAAAGCGAATATAGACCTTCATCTTCGAATGACTGTGAAGATGCATCCGATGTTCCCTCGCAAATTTCGCAAACCTTCGATTCGGATGAGAAAAAATCAAGCTACCATTTACCAAAGATTTCCATTACATCCGTAGCTTCTCTAGAAAATTCATATCCTACCGAGAAAAGAAAGGTTATTAGAAATATCATTTAGAAGTAATACTAAGAATATTTTAAATACTCAAATATTATTATTATCATGCCACAATATTGATCAATGCTAAAGTCGAAGCGCTGCCGATTGCAGCGCACCTGGCGACGAAGGGAGGAGCTAAGAGAATCGACATCCGACTGCGACAACGATAATGACGACGGAGCTTCTCCGACGACCGACAACGAAAGCAGCGTCGACGACGACGACTGTTCGACGGCGACCAGCTTAGACACTGCTTCGCACCGTCGGGCGGCACCGCCCCCGCTCGCCCCCCTTGTGATATCGGTGTCCCCGGCTCATTGTCAGCCCCGCCCGTCGCCGCTGAACAATCTGCCGCGCTGCGACTTCTGCCTGCAGACGTCGGCGAAATCGGACCGCGCAGTTGAACAGCTACTCTATTGCCGCGATTGCCAGGCGAAAGGTTCGTCCTCGCCGAACCAAACATTTATTATCGCTATGCTTTGACCCAGCGATTGTCTAGCTTAATGTTTGCCGATGCTTCTTCCCAGATATTGCAAAATAAGAGGTTTGCCCCGAGAACCAGAGATTATAATTTAAAAGCTTTGTAACCCTTATTATTAAGCCAACGTTTTGGCATTTCAATTTTCAAATTAAATGTTTTCCCCCGCGATTTCAATCCAAAGATTTATTCAAAGCTGTGATTGCTTCTCCATAATACTCAATCCTTTATCCATATGCCCATATTATTCAAAACATGAAATAATTTTCAGCCCTATTTCATTATCAGATTTTTGAAACATTACAGCAACCGATGATTAATTAATATCGCACTCTTTTTCCTCTATTTACAGCACACCCTTCGTGCATGAATTATTCTGTGGAATTAGCGAAGAGGGCTAGATTAACAAAGTGGCAGTGTATCGACTGCAAGATCTGTTGTATTTGTAGCGACGACAGAGATAGCGTTGGTGTAATAACTATCTAGAACGTTACTATCACATTATATTGTATATCATTATTTGTTAAAGTAAGATGATATAATATAAACAAAGTTGATATAATTAAAAAATAATTTCCAATATTTAATGGAAATTTAATTTTTGAGTTTCGCTTTCAGCCTATTGCCTTAGGACACGAATTGTATGCTAGATCCTTTCACCTTGTTTAAACTTGATAAACATATACACTATTCCCAAATACTCTCTTTAGATCGATGAGATGTTATTCTGCGATTCTTGTGACCGAGGATACCATATGCATTGCCATTTTCCTGAAATTGATAGCAAACCTATAGGTTATTTAATCTTTTTCCTGATTTATATCAATATATAAATATTCTATACCTTATATATCTAGATATACAATATTAATGATAAATACTTCTAATTTAAAATCACATTTTTGTTGATAGCAAAATTTTGTATCAAATAATTATTATTATAAATAATTTCCATGTTGAAAATATTTTAAAAATTAAATAAGTACTTGATATCATGCTAAGATATCATGATATTGTCTGTTTATTGGATATTTTTGTGCCCGATGTAAAAGAATAGGGATTCGACAATTATAAAAAGATCTTCTCAATAAATATCCAATACAAATGTGGTACATAAAAATGTTGTATATGAATAATAAAATTTTGTTTCAATTTATAATGTAATCATTATTTTTCTAGTGAAAATATTAAAAAATCCTTTAATAACTATTAAAAAATTCTTCCAATACCTATTATCTGGAATAGTATAAAGGTGGATTCAGCACAAATTTTTATAAGCATTTTTTACCAGTAGAATATAATGCTGAAAAGAAAGCAGAAAACGCTTTGCTAGAAACTAAGTCAAAAAATTGAATAAAACATGTTCTAAGTAATCAAATGCAAATGTCAAACTCGTGTTTTTAGTGATGAAAGTTATTGACAACTTGAATTAATATAATTTATGATATAAATTCATTCATTCATTTATTTATTAATTAATAATATATATTTTTAAATGATTCATCAATTACCATTCGATATTTCTAAATTTCATGATAGAGAATAAATATTTACTATTAAAATAATAATAGTTTAACTTCTGAATTTATTATATATTAAAATAAGTATATAATTTTGAAATAAAATTATGTTTATAAAAATGAAATTTGTATATATGTTATTTATATATTACAAAATTATAGAAATATAATATACAGATTAATCAATTAATGTATATTCCCAGATCTGAGCATTCTTTGTTTGAAAGCTATTCTTTTGTTGCATGCATAATTCTGCTCAATAATCTGAAATCCTATCGCCCTAAATAAACATGTTATGTATATTAGATTAGAAGGCAGAAGTCAAGTAGTAGTAGTTGGGTAAAGATATTGTTGTTGAGCGATTCGAGTAGGTCATGGAGTGATATCGGCGTAGTGATATTACAGTGGTTCTTACAAAAACGGTTTTCTCATCTCAAATAACATTTATCAATTGTTCTCTACTATTTTTTCTATATTTTAGATAGTAGATGAGTTATGGGTCTACGAGGGTAAGTTGGGTGCTAAGTTTTGTTTTTTATATTAGGATTGCAAGTAACATGCTTAACATTTTTTGGAATGCTTCCATTTTCTCGAGAGTCGCTTATAATCTTTTTAAATATTTCGGCTACGTTATTTGCGAGTGATTTTATCACTATTAAAGGTATTGGGTTAATGCATTTAGATATCATTATTGGATTATATATATCGGCTGTAGATCTTCGTTGAAAATCATGTAATGAAATGTCAGTTATTTGTTGATTATATGAGTATTAGAGTTTATTACATTTTTAATAATACAAATAAGTACTAATTTTATTTATTATTTATATACAAAAATGTAAACATCTAAGTTTTCGGCATTTAATCGGTTTCTAGATGATGATGAAATATTTCCAGTTAGAGATAATATCAGTAAATGGTGATATGCCAGTCTAAATAATATTGATGTATTAGTTTTTTTCCACTGAGGACACGACTCAAAGGATATCGACAGAATTCTCACAATTTCTTTTAATTCTTCTGTAATCTGTCGATGGTAATTATGAGAATAAATTTAATTGTAATGTGATAACGAACCCAAATTGCTTTTACATTTTATTAATTTTAATATTATTTAATTTAAAAAATTTATATGAATATAGGCAGATATTCGCTTTGGACGTTTTTGCTGCATTCCTAGAAATATGTCCATTTCACATAGTTCATTTTTATTGTCCTCCTTTATTTTCACTCGGATTCATTCTAATTTAATATACTTTTCATATAGAACATCAGAGAATAAAGATATCATATCTAGGAAATTATAAAAATATAAAAGAAAGTACATTTTTATAATATTAAATGATATAATAATTTTTTATAGTTACATTAATAAAATATGATATATGTGAATTTATAAATATAAGACTGTAAGAAGTGTATGATCGTAAATGTATGCTATAATCTACATATTTTGTAATAATTTTACCTAGTTGTTTTACTAAATAACCTTTCAGGTATACTATATCAAATTACTTCCATATATCACTCCTCTTTACTTCTTATTTAAAGATGTATTCAATTTCCTGCATAGTCAATATAGTTAGATAATATATATTCACTTTATGAAAATAAAATAATTAAAGTTTATATATATTATTTAATATAGTAATTAGGTTGTAATTTAGTTGTAACTATATAAAAGTATGGATGTTAGAAAATACAAAAATATGTTATTAAGAACTCTGATTTCAAATTGATTGTGATCATTTCAGATACTTTATTATTACATATAAATTATGATAAATTAATATAATATATTTGAATAGGCAGTCTGATATATTTGATTACATTTAACATAAATATATATATTATATTTTCAAAAATACATATTTAATTTATGCAATTAATAGATGCAAATTAATTCATTGGTTATTTATTACTGATTAAATATCACAGGAAATTGGGAATGTTCGGAGTGTTATGAAAAAATGTTTGAAACAAGTTAGTTTCTTTATTTTGTTTCTTTTAAAATATATTTACATTTTTTTAAACTTAAATTCTGACAGTTGTCGTCAATATTCTTTTTCATTCAATTTTATTATGAAAAATTTCAAAATATTCTATTTTAATTTAAATAGATATGTACGCCATGCGCCATTTCACTAGATAATAAAGAACTTATTGAGAAACTGTGCATCAATAACAACTGGTTTACTACCTCGGAATATATTTACTATCGCATTAATTATCTGTTTATTTTAGATAATTGGTGTCACTAATGTCAAAATTATAATGTTCGAGTTATAATAACATATTTACAACTTGTATAGTAAATGTATAATAGATAATGTATAAATATAGCTATTAATAGGGTAGGATATGTTAGTAGTAATATTGATAAAATAATAATGGCGATTGTGACATTATCTGCAGTTCCATAACACTAAGGTGATTTAGAAAATATTGCATTAACACTTTGGGGAACAAAATGATGTAATAGTTTAATAAAATACTTTTATTATGTTCACAAAAAAGTAATATACCTTAATCTAAGTATTCGATACTATTGCTCGCATCTATCTCACATCTGTCTCAATTGCAGCCCTCCCAACGGTACCCTCGTTGACCCGAAGAAATGGAGTGTCGAAGAAGTAGTTGTCTATTTCAGCGACAAGGGATTTTCTGAACAATCGCAAGTCTTTCAAAACCAGGTTTCTCCGCCATCGAATCTCCCTTACACCTGCGATGTACGTAGACCAAAGTCACTAGATTTTCTGATTATTTAAATATCTAGGAATGCGATTCTATTGTAGTCCAGATGGTACTTTCGCTTGCTAAATCCATGTTTGTTATTATTTTACCAATATTCATTCTATATTCATCATTGATATCGATAATAATAGTTATATTAATAATATAGTCTGAAAAAATATGTCGATACGATATAGAAAAAATACTATTTAGTTGTTAACCATCGACTTTAAGGCTGCCTACCATTGTTGTCTTATCTAACCACTGTTATCTTGTCTAACCACTGTTATCTTGTCTAACCACTGTTATCTTGTCTAACCTCTGTTGTCTTGTCTAACCACTGTTATCTTGTCTAACCACTGTTGTCTTGTCTAACCACTGTCTTGTCTAACCACTGTTATCTTGTCTAACCACTGTTGTCTTGTCTAACCTCTGTTATCTTGTCTAACCACTGTTATCTTGTCTAACCACTGTTGTCTTGTCTAACCACTGTCTTGTCTAACCACTGTTATCTTGTCTAACCACTGTTGTCTTGTCTAACCTCTGTTATCTTGTCTAACCACTGTTATCTTGTCTAACCACTGTTATCTTGTCTAACCACTGTTATCTTGTCTAACCACTGTTATCTTGTCTAACCACTGTTATCTTGTCTAACCACTGTTGTCTTGTCTAACCACTGTTATCTTATCTAACCATTGTTATCTTGTCTAACCACTGTTATCTTGTCTAACCATTGTTATCTTGTCTAACCATTGTTATCTTGTCTAACCATTGTTATCTTGTCTAACCACTGTTATCTTGTCTAACCACTGTTATCTTGTCTAACCACTGTTATCTTGTCTAACCATTGTTATCTTGTCTAACCACTGTTATCTTGTCTAACCACTGTTATCTTGTCTAACCATTGTTATCTTGTCTAACCTCTGTTATCTTGTCTAACCTCTGTTATCTTGTCTAACCACTGTTATCTTGTCTAACCATTGTTATCTTGTCTAACCACTGTTATCTTGTCTAACCACTGTTGTCTTGTCTAACCATTGTTATCTTGTCTAACCACTGTTATCTTGTCTAACCACTGTTATCTTGTCTAACCACTGTTATCTTGTCTAACCACTGTTGTCTTGTCTAACCACTGTTATCTTGTCTAACCATTGTTATCTTGTCTAACCACTGTTATCTTGTCTAACCACTGTTATCTTGTCTAACCACTGTTATCTTGTCTAACCACTGTTATCTTGTCTAACCACTGTTGTCTTGTCTAACCACGCCCCTTTCGCCAGGAGATCGACGGCTCTTCGTTGATACTGTTGAAACGCAGTGACGTTATTGGGGCGAGTTCATTACTTTCCCTGCGACTCGGACCCGCCCTCAAGATCTTTCAGATCATCGAAGCACTCCGCAAACAGTCCGACCAGTGCCGCTACGAACGCCTCGAGAACAGCTACGTCGTCGTTAAAGGGCGTGGCTAATTGTCCGAAATGACGACGACTTCATTTTTTCACCTAGAATTTGTTACACTTCTCCGACTAGCCGCACCCATGCAATCCTTAACAGTTATTCTTCGCTTTACAACCTCCCGAGAGGATCCGATGACCTCACATATCATGTGCAAGGAATACTATGTATTTTGCTTAATTGCTCAATAGCTCATTACATAACCCTCTCTCACTCTCAATTGGTGACATCATCTGATAATACGCGGAAAAAGTACCAATTGCGAATGCCCTCTAGATCCGAATCCTTATCTACCCGCTATTTCCATCTCTCCAACCAAGTCACATTCTAATCTCCATTCCAAATCTATCAACTGTTAAACTCATGCATCGCTACTGTGCAATATATTACAATATATTCACATTTTTCTCTACGAAATCGAAACTTGTAATCATAAACAGCTCATTTTATCTGTCGATTCCGAAATCAACGACTTCTCCATTTTTTGTTACTCATCGTATAACAATGATACCATGTGATTTTGTTTATGACCTTTTTAAATAAACCATTTATATTTCATTTCATTATCTATTTTATTAATTTTTGCTTGATTTCTGTTAATATATATTTCTTCTAAATCATAAAATTATAATAATTCTCTTTCATACGTTGAAATATATTTCATTATATTAACTTGCATATTTTAATTTAATAATGTAACGTTATGATCTTTTGATCACTCGAGTAATAATTAATAATTCATAGTACTTGAGTATATTTTTACCGTATTTTATGCGAAAGGTAACAAAGTGTAATTAAATTGAGAGTTGTATTTTAAGAATATTCAATAAAAGGAGAAACATTAAATTATAAGAAATACATTTTGATAAAAGGATAACTCTAATAAATTTTAAAATATAAAATATTTGTAATACTACTGAAATTCGAGATTATCTGAATATTTGTAAACCCAGCATCAAGGAAGGAGGGTTTGATAGGCCATTTATACTAGCTGATAGATTTAGTGGTAATTTATTTTTTGGTGACATAAATAGAGAATCAGTTTAGTATCATTTTATAAAGCTGTACAGTTTCTGGTATTGGCTGTTATATAGAATAACAACTATATTTTATCTTGGATAATTAAAATGTATTAATCTTGGATAATTTATTATTTAAAAGAATTTATCACTGGTTTTACTTGTTTTCATTTGAGAAGTACTCATTAAGTGATTACGATGTAGGCTTTCAATTTGTCATCCTATAGTAATTTCAAGTAATTTCAATAAGATAATTAAACAAATAATTGATCAAATACTGCAGGCATAAATAATCGGTCTCATTTATTTTCAGATTGTAAGAATTCTCAAGTATTTTGAATTTACATATATTATTATATAGGATAATTACAATATTTTATAATATTCTAATATTTATCTAAATAAATTATATCGATATAAACGGAAGTTTCTGTAAATAGAACAAATATATAAATTGTATTCAGAATTTTAAACATGTTGATTTAACTTTTATACTAAACTATATACTATATATGATGTACTATGTACGATATAGAAGTATCACTATAGACTATAGACATGGCAGTCTATATACACTATAGACACGGCAGTCTATAGATTAAAGACTGTCGTGTCTGTCACGAGGTGTGGTAATGGTGTGGTAAGGGTTCGGCGGTGTGAAAAGCGCTTCAGGAAGTGGACTTGGCTTGTACGAATATCTTATAGGTTATGTATTGTCCTGGTGTCCACCTTTGGAGTTATTGTAACAAAGCAGTTGTCCTAATGTACATCGTGATGTGTAAGTAAACACATCGACTAATTCTCTGTTGTTATCGCCCCTTTTATAAACAATACGACGGTTGCAGCAGTGCGTGACAATGGCCAATACGTGAACATGGATTAGATACAAATTGTAAATTTGAATTTTAAATAAGAATTGTAAATATTAATTATAAATGTGAATTGTAAATGTGAATTGTAAATGTGAATTGTAAATGTGAATTGTAAATGTGAATTGTAAATGTGAATTGTAAATGTGAATTGTAAATGTGAATTGTAAATGTGAATTGTAAATGTGAATTGTAAATGTGAATTGTAAATGTGAATTGTAAATGTGAATTGTAAATGTGAATTGTAAATGTGAATTGTAAATTTGAATTTTAAATATGAATTATAAATATGAATTATAAATATGAATTATAAATATGAATTATAAATATGAATTATAAATATGAATTATAAATATGAATTATAAATATGAATTATAAATATGAATTATAAATATGAATTATAAATATGAATTATAAATATGAATTATAAATATGAATTATAAATATGAATTATAAATATGAATTATAAATATGAATTATAAATATGAATTATAAATATGAATTATAAATATGAATTATAAATATGAATTATAAATATGAATTATAAATATGAATTATAAATATGAATTATAAATATGAATTATAAATATGAATTATAAATATGAATTATAAATATGAATTATAAATATGAATTATAAATATGAATTATAAATATGAATTATAAATATGAATTATAAATATGAATTATAAATATGAATTATAAATATGAATTATAAATATGAATTATAAATATGAATTATAAATATGAATTATAAATATGAATTATAAATATGAATTATAAATATGAATTATAAATATGAATTATAAATATGAATTATAAATATGAATTATAAATATGAATTATAAATATGAATTATAAATATGAATTATAAATATGAATTATAAATATGAATTATAAATATGAATTATAAATATGAATTATAAATATGAATTATAAATATGAATTATAAATATGAATTATAAATATGAATTATAAATATGAATTATAAATATGAATTATAAATATGAATTATAAATATGAATTATAAATATGAATTATAAATATGAATTATAAATATGAATTATAAATATGAATTATAAATATGAATTATAAATATGAATTATAAATATGAATTATAAATATGAATTATAAATATGAATTATAAATATGAATTATAAATATGAATTATAAATATGAATTATAAATATGAATTATAAATATGAATTATAAATATGAATTATAAATATGAATTATAAATATGAATTATAAATATGAATTATAAATATGAATTATAAATATGAATTATAAATATGAATTATAAATATGAATTATAAATATGAATTATAAATATGAATTATAAATATGAATTATAAATATGAATTATAAATATGAATTATAAATATGAATTATAAATATGAATTATAAATATGAATTATAAATATGAATTATAAATATGAATTATAAATATGAATTATAAATATGAATTATAAATATGAATTATAAATATGAATTATAAATATGAATTATAAATATGAATTATAAATATGAATTATAAATATGAATTATAAATATGAATTATAAATATGAATTATAAATATGAATTATAAATATGAATTATAAATATGAATTATAAATATGAATTATAAATATGAATTATAAATATGAATTATAAATATGAATTATAAATATGAATTATAAATATGAATTATAAATATGAATTATAAATATGAATTATAAATATGAATTATAAATATGAATTATAAATATGAATTATAAACATGAATTATAAACATGAATTATAAACATGAATTATAAATATGAATTATAAATATGAATTATAAACATGAATTATAAATATGAATTATAAATATGAATTATAAATATGAATTATAAATATGAATTATAAATATGAATTATAAATATGAATTATAAATATGAATTATAAATATGAATTATAAATATGAATTATAAATATGAATTATAAATATGAATTATAAATATGAATTATAAATATGAATTATAAATATGAATTATAAATATGAATTATAAATATGAATTATAAATATGAATTATAAATATGAATTATAAATATGAATTATAAATATGAATTATAAATATGAATTATAAATATGAATTATAAATATGAATTATAAATATGAATTATAAATATGAATTATAAATATGAATTATAAATATGAATTATAAATATGAATTATAAATATGAATTATAAATATGAATTATAAATATGAATTATAAATATGAATTATAAATATGAATTATAAATATGAATTATAAATATGAATTATAAATATGAATTATAAATATGAATTATAAATATGAATTATAAATATGAATTATAAATATGAATTATAAATATGAATTATAAATATGAATTATAAATATGAATTATAAATATGAATTATAAATATGAATTATAAATATGAATTATAAATATGAATTATAAATATGAATTATAAATATGAATTATAAATATGAATTATAAATATGAATTATAAATATGAATTATAAATATGAATTATAAATATGAATTATAAATATGAATTATAAATATGAATTATAAATATGAATTATAAATATGAATTATAAATATGAATTATAAATATGAATTATAAATATGAATTATAAATATGAATTATAAATATGAATTATAAATATGAATTATAAATATGAATTATAAATATGAATTATAAATATGAATTATAAATATGAATTATAAATATGAATTATAAATATGAATTATAAATATGAATTATAAATATGAATTATAAATATGAATTATAAATATGAATTATAAATATGAATTATAAATATGAATTATAAATATGAATTATAAATATGAATTATAAACATGAATTATAAACATGAATTATAAACATGAATTATAAATATGAATTATAAATATGAATTATAAATATGAATTATAAATATGAATTATAAATATGAATTATAAATATGAATTATAAATATGAATTATAAATATGAATTATAAATATGAATTATAAATATGAATTATAAATATGAATTATAAATATGAATTATAAATATGAATTATAAATATGAATTATAAATATGAATTATAAATATGAATTATAAATATGAATTATAAATATGAATTATAAATATGAATTATAAATATGAATTATAAATATGAATTATAAATATGAATTATAAATATGAATTATAAATATGAATTATAAATATGAATTATAAATATGAATTATAAATATGAATTATAAATATGAATTATAAATATGAATTATAAATATGAATTATAAATATGAATTATAAATATGAATTATAAATATGAATTATAAATATGAATTATAAATATGAATTATAAATATGAATTATAAATATGAATTATAAATATGAATTATAAATATGAATTATAAATATGAATTATAAATATGAATTATAAATATGAATTATAAATATGAATTATAAATATGAATTATAAATATGAATTATAAATATGAATTATAAATATGAATTATAAATATGAATTATAAATATGAATTATAAATATGAATTATAAATATGAATTATAAATATGAATTATAAATATGAATTATAAATATGAATTATAAATATGAATTATAAATATGAATTATAAATATGAATTATAAATATGAATTATAAATATGAATTATAAATATGAATTATAAATATTAATTATAGATGTGAATTGTAAATTTGAATTGTATATGTGAATTGTATATGGGAATTGTATATGTAAATTATAAATGATAGTTATAAATCAGAATTATAAATTATAATTGTAAATGTAAATTATAAATGTGAATAAAGGGCATTTAATCCGGGTAATTTCGTTTTTTTCATTGCATAATTTATTTCAAATACTTATTATTATAGACTAGTCTATATATTATATATAATCTCAAAATCTTGACCATTATATATTCGACACAATTTATGATTTGTGTGTGTGTGTGAGAGAGAGAGATGTGTATATGTTTTTGTGTGTGTTTGTGCGTGTGTGCGACGCACAGTGTGCGTGTATGTGTGAAGAATTTATTATACACAAATAATTTCACATATTAATTGTGTTTGTGTGCGTGTGTTTTTATATGTATGCGTTTGTGTGGGTGTATATGTATTGCAGTATTTTCGAATAGTAAAAACAATTTCATACAAAACCTATAACCACAAACCGGATCATTTGTGAAGAATATAGTCTACAAATACGTATATATCGAAGGGCGTGTCTAGATATTATGTTCCGCCTTGCGGTCACGCATCAACTATTTTGCGAGGCGAGTTCAAATCTATTCTAGCTAGGTAATCGCCATCACTAAACCAACAAAGCTAAAATCGCAGTATGTAAACAGTTCGAAGATGTATGATTCGGTATTAGTAACCTTAGCTTGCATATTTATAATATCATTTGTACTTAATTCTTTGCTTGTAGACATTGCGCTACCGCTGGTTGCCAGTACTCCCTGGTACACGGTTATTCGGAATGAATAATCAAAATCACCACGTCGTCTGCAATGTTAATTATAGAAACACAAACGACATACCTAGTATTCTCGAATGCATCAAGGATAACAACAATCTAGAATATTGTAAACATAGAACAACAGTTATAGATAATACCATGAATAAAGATGTATTAGATTTATATTTACCTGATCACGTTAAAGGTTACATATATATATATATATATATATATATATATATATATATATATATATATATATACGTATATATATATGTATATATATATATAATATATATAATATATATAATATATATAATATATATATATAAATTTATCAAATAATTTATTTGAAAAATAAATCGAATTTCTGTATGGATCACTTTATCTCATTATTATTGTTTTATACTTGTTTCATAAATCACTTTTGATTGGATTTTTGTTTTAATTTTTGCATTTTTATTTCGTTTCTACTTTCTATTTTATTTCCTCCTCGTACTTGTCACCAGGAAAATGACTCGATAAGCTCTACTCTTTCAATCTCGCTAATTGTACTTAAACTCTAATATTAAAAAAATATATATATAATCATACTGCTCGCATATATTTAAATTTTGAAAACAATAATCTTTGCACTTTTTAATCAATAATACTTATATAAATATGAAGTTATCATTGCAATGTTAACTTACCTCCTTTTAACTAATACTTGTTATATAAATTTAAAGATTTCGTGACTATAACTCTACAGTACGGATTATTCTACACGATTTTCAAATAATGACCAATAATGATATAATATAAAAATATAACTTCGAGTATATATTATATAATATATAAAGTCAATTTATCTTCATTTTTTAAATATTATATTAACCAATTATTTTCTATCATACATTCAGTTTTATATTAAAATATATTATTCGAATATCAGAATTCCCATTTATATAATATATAATATTTGTATGTATATCTATTTGTACGTCTATTTGATACATCTATTTGATACGTCTATTTAATACGTCTATTTGATACATCTATTTGATACATCTATTTGATACGTCTATTTAATACGTCTATTTGATACATCTATTTGATACATCTATTTGATACGTCTATTTAATACGTCTATTTGATACGTCTATTTGATACGTCTATTTCGTAGATTTAATGTAAAATATCGGTGAAATGGAAATGCAGAGTTTAAATATTTTCACTGGTCATGATATTTATATACGCATATATATGTTTTCGCAATTCATTGTACACAATACATTATATATCCCAATTCACAACACTATAATTTGGTAAGTATCGCACCAAATAGATCATATCACAAAATGTTACGAAATTATATAATTTATAAAAATTATCTTAAATTCCATAATTATATATAATTTTATATATAATTTCATAGAATTTCATATATATCATTTCATATATTAAATGGTAAATAAAATACAAAATCCAGTAACATTTCACCAGTCTCAGATCAATTGGAATGCCTACATCTGAAACTAGTGGCTAGACATCGTGAGTTAACGCAACTCATACACTCTATATATAATGAGTTAACGGGGTGAAATGAAAAAAGCAAAATGATACCAACTCAGACAAAAGAAAATAGACCTCGTCAACTATGTTTCATAAGTTTACAATCATCTTTGTGTACCATTTGTTCTACTAAAATACGCTCTCGACTAATTCGTATTGCTAGGCTACACGAATTCCATGAAAGTACTACGCAAGTTTATAAACACATTATATAACACATTGATCATCTATTATTTCAATGTATCGACTATCTTACATAATATCATATATATATCATACAGGCAAACTGTGTACGACTGATACCGTACTTACTTATACATTAAACGACTATATCTATACTATTAATAGCATACGATACGTATAATATATATACCATATATGTATCTATATGTATATATAAATAAATATATATATATATATATATATAAATATATAGTATATATAGTATATATATATATATATATATATATATATATATATATATATATATATATATATATATATATATATATATATATATATTATATACATAATATAAACATGCCTACCATAAATATGCCTTCAGTAAACACGGCTACAACAAATATACGTATCACACATATACACCACAGTTCCCGCCAACACACACTCCCCTCCCTACACGTGCCACACACTAGACGCACCCACGCTAACACGCCCAACTACCAGATGGCAGCCCTCTTATTCTATTCACCCATGGCGGAGGATGGAGGCGAGGAGATAAGATCTGCGAGAACCATTTCCTGTCGAAATACGATACAAACTTCTTGATGTATTACGTGTCGAAATATTATGGACTCTACAGGTTTGAATATTCAGGACATATGTCCTACATAATCTCCTACTAAATCTCCTATTAAATCTCCTATTAAATCTCCTACTAAATCTCCTAATAAATCTCCTAATAAATCTCCTAATAAATCTCCTACTAAATCTCATACTAAATCTCATACTAAATCTCCTACTCACTCCCTACTAAATCTCCTACTAAATCTCCTACTAAATCTCCTACTAAATATTCTATTAAATCTCCAACTAAATCTCCTACTAAATCTCCTACTAAATCTCCTACTAAATCTCCTACTAAATCTCCTGCTAAATCTCCTACTAAATCTCCTACTAAATATCCTACTAAATCTCCTACTAAATCTCCTACTAAATCTCCTACTAAATCTCCTACTAAATCTCCTACTAAATCTCCTACTAAATCTCCTACTAAATCTCCTACTAAATCTCCTACTAAATCTCCTACTAAATCTCCTACTAAATCTCCTACTAAATCTCCTACTAAATCTCCTACTAAATCTCCTACTAAATCTCCTACTAAATCTCCTACTAAATCTCCTACTAAATCTCCTACTAAATCTCCTACTAAATCTCCTACTAAATCTCCTACTAAATCTCCTACTAAATCTCCTACTAAATCTCCTACTAAATCTCCTACTAAATCTCCTACTAAATCTCCTACTAAATCTCCTACTAAATCTCCTACTAAATCTCCTACTAAATCTCCTACTAAATCTCCTACTAAATCTCCTACTAAATCTCCTACTAAATCTCCTACTAAATCTCCTACTAAATCTCCTACTAAATCTCCTACTAAATCTCCTACTAAATCTCCTACTAAATCTCCTACTAAATCTCCTACTAAATCTCCTACTAAATCTCCTACTAAATCTCCTACTAAATCTCCTACTAAATCTCCTACTAAATCTCCTACTAAATCTCCTACTAAATCTCCTACTAAATCTCCTACTAAATCTCCTACTAAATCTCCTACTAAATCTCCTACTAAATCTCCTACTAAATCTCCTACTAAATCTCCTACTAAATCTCCTACTAAATCTCCTACTAAATCTCCTACTAAATCTCCTACTAAATCTCCTACTAAATCACCTACTAAATTCCCCGAAATCGACAGTCCCCGAGGGGTGACGATTTGAATGTGTTTTTACTGTAGACGCGATAATGATCAAGGTGGAAAATAATATAGAGTATTTACAATAGATTTTAAAAATGTATGCGATAGATATTAGTGATATCATTGTAAACAGTGTGATGTAATAGTTTGGAAAAATCCTTTTATATGCTAATCAAAATAAAAATAATATAAAACAAATTGTACAATCCAAACAATGAAATTAGCTGGATTATTTGCTGGGTTATTTACTAATATACATTATTTATACACACGAGATATATAACTGTAAATTGCATATATGTAATATAATAAATACATATGTATACTGTACTGTGTACAGTGTACACAGTACACAGTACACTGTACACTGTACAGTATACAGTATACAGTGTACAATGTACACTGTACATGCATAGTTTGTATAATGTATACTTAATTAAAGATTCTACCTTCGCAGAAATTTCGGTCTCGCTTTCGCGACTACGGGTTACCCCTGTGCCGTTATCAACTACCCTCTGATTAAACTTGACCAACCCTACAGGCTAGTCAGGCTTGGACATTAGTATCATAGTCCCTACCATTCCATGTATATTTATCTATAGTATTTATATATATATATATATATAATAAGAGTATGACAATATATACTATATACCTTATATAAACACTGGAATTCCGATTTAAATGATAATTTTATATCATATTTTTTTAAATATAAAGAAATAATTTAAATTTTGTAATATATTAAATGATATGCTAATGGTATCTCATAAATTAATTATATCCAACGAATCATTCGAGGTTTTAATATTTATCATCATAAAATGCATTTTATCTGCCGAAGATTCAATTTGTTGCATATATCTAGGGCATGTATTTTCTAACTTAAATATTACCTTATTCGGATGACATTCGATTATTTAATTTTATAAGCATTATAAAATTAAAAAAAATATTTATCAGGCGATTATCTAAAATGACTATTTTTTTAAACTTTAAGGAATTTTAAATTGATACTTTATATGATAATATTTGATTAACTATTAGAAAGTTCCTTAATGCAATTAATGTACGTTGTAAACTGTACAGTGCACACTGTACTGTGTATAATGCATAATGTATAGTGTACACTGTACACATTACAATATAATACTAATTAGATTAAACTAATCTAATTTAATCGAATTATATTTTTTAATAAGCTCAATTTTATATTCGATTTACTTACTTATCACAATAAATACTAATTTTTAATACTTAAATAATAAAAACTAATTTTTCGTCTCATTAACTCAGCATCAAACTCGATATCACTAGAAAATATTAGTTTATTATTTTGTGGAATATTGCGTGACCCAGTATTATATAACTAAATAATTGACGCCGCCGCAGATTGCTTGAGATGGCGATGAGTCTTCTGAACAATGCGATCATCTTCTCTTTGTTTGCTATTCTACTCGTCCTCCCGATGACGGCAACTTGCTACCTTCTCGGGTTCGAACCCCGTGGGTCAACAAATACAAATAGCCGCGCCTCGAATTGTATCCATTAACAGTAAACATTTGCGCAAACAGATTGTAGAGATAGTTTTGTGAAATCATTTCCATTGAAGTCTCGCCAACATTTATAAATCGTATAATTGATGCAGTGCAGAATACATAAACTAACTATATTATTTGTCAGGTTCCACAAATTGTGATATGAATATAGTTATAATTAATATTATTATGTTTAATTGTTTCAAAATACTCGCAGTGTATTCATTAAACTCTATATTCATTAAAGTATGTATTCATTAGAGTATGTATTCATTAGAGTATGTATTCATTAGAGTATGTATTCATTAGAGTATGTATTTATTAGAGTATATGTTCATTAGAGTATATATTCATTAGAGTATGTATTCATTAGAGTATGTATTCATTAGAGTATGTATTCATTAGAGTATGTATTCATTAGAGTATGTATTCATTAGAGTATGTATTCATTAGAGTATGTATTCATTAGAGTATGTATTCATTAGAGTATGTATTCATTAGAGTATGTATTCATTAGAGTATATATTCATTAGAGTATGTATTCATTAGAGTATGTATTAGTTAGAGTATATATTGATTATAATATGTATTCATTATAATATGTATTCATTAGAGTATGTATTCATTAGGGTATGTATTTGTTAGAGTATATATTCATTATAATATTTATTCATTATAATATGTATTCATTAGAGTATGTATTCATTAGAGTATGTATTTGTTAGAGTATATATTCATTATAATATTTATTCATTATAATATGTATTCATTATAGTATGTATTCATTAGAGTATGTAATCATTAGAGTATGTATTCATTAGAGTATGTATTCATTAGATTATGTATTCATTAGAGTATATATTCATTAGAGTATATATTCATTAGAGTATGTATTCATTAGAGTATGTATTAGTTAGAGTATGTATTCATTATAATATGTATTCATTAGAGTATGTATTCATTTGAGTATGTATTCATTTGAGTATGTATTCATTAGAGTATGTATTCATTAGAGAATGTAATTACTATAGTGTTTAAAATGTCTACAGATTGCATAACATATAAGATGCAATTGAATAAACAGGTTGCAGTTAAAAATAAAGAAGATATTGATAACAATATTTATAAAGAAAACATAATATATAAATTATAAAAGTATTTATAATAAAAGCTGTGAATCTTCTTTAAAATCTATGATTAAAATGTTTAGATACACTTAAGATGCAAAAACCTGAACAAAATAGAGATTTTAAAATAAATTAAAAAATAAATATATAAACTTATTTATCGTGGTCTTCTAAATGTCTAATTATTTAAAATAATAAATAACAATTACTATATAGGAATTATCTAGATATCTGTCAAAAAATGAGTACTTTTATTATAAATCTAAAGTTACCACCATTCTACCCAAGCAACCAAAATGTAGTTTCAGAAACCAGGTTTATTGGTAGGCTTTGCAACGTTTCAAAAGTAGGGTTTTTGTGAGCAAATTTAAACCGGTTTTTTCCAACCTAAAAACCCCTACAAATAAACTAAGGTTTATTTAGGTTGGAAAAAACCAGGGTTTTTTCCAACCTAAAAACCCCTACAAATAAACTAAGGTTTATTTAGGTTGGAAAAAACCAGGGTTTTTTCCAACCTAAAAACCCCTACAAATAAACTAAGGTTTATTTAGGTTGGAAAAAACCCTGGTTTTTTCCAACCTAAAAACCCCTACAAATAAACTAAGGTTTATTTAGGTTGGAAAAAACCCTGGTTTTTTCAAACCTAAAAACCCCTACAAATAAACTAAGGTTTATTTAGGTTGGAAAAAACCCTGGTTTTTTCAAACCTAAAAACCCCTACAAATAAACTAAGGTTTATTTAGGTTGGAAAAAACCCTGGTTTTTTCCAACCTAAAAACCCCTACAAATAAACTAAGGTTTATTTAGGTTGGAAAAAACCCTGGTTTTTTCCAACCTAAAGACCCCTACAAATAAACTAAGGTTTATTTAGGTTGCAAAAAATCCTTGATGTCCTAAAAACCCTGCAAATAAATATAGATATATTTATACACTATTTATAAATTTATAAAACAAAAATAAAAATGTAATATACTTAGATTATAATATATTCATAATATTTATTTTATTAAAACATTTAACGAATATCATCTTCATGTTGGCTATCAATATTTTTAGATGGATCTTTATCTTCAACTGTAAAATATTTTATAAATATATAATTGTTATATAAATTTTGTATAATGTATACCTCTTTTTTTCTTGGGTGTTTCATCGATTACTTCTATATCCGTTGTTTCAATTAGATTATCCAAGATAATATTTGCAGACTTTAATGTATCTTTTTAGTTTGAATGAAAATATTAATTAATATATAATGTATGGCATTATAGTAATAAATAATTTTATTTATGATAAAATTATATTAATATAATTATTTATAAGTCAAATGCAATACAGATACAATTATAAAAGGTATGATTTCACATAAGTTATGAGAAATGTATATATTAATACTATTGATTAATAGTATGTCAATAGTTAAATTAACAAGAGCATTTTACCTCGACATGTCAGTATCCGTACTTTGTCCTTTTTCCAGATTATTTGATTAGGTTTATTGGCTTTCAATAAATGATCATGGTAATTACTACCCGGATAAAGAATATTGTATAGATCCTGTAATTTTTACAAATATATTAGAGTATTGGATTTGAAATATATTGTAATATTCCAACTATATAAAAATCTCGTAAATAACCTATTCTAAATTATGTTACTTTATTAATTTTGGTTGTTTTAGTTTAAATAATTCACTAACATCAGTTTTTTCTCCTAACCAAGAATTATGTATTACATACATTTCTGGTAATCCATTGCAATAGAGCATAGATGATTCAACAATTATAAATGCTTTCATTTTGTAAATATAACTATCTGTTTAATTGTTTTATTTTAAATTAAAACAAAATACTCATAATAAATTATAATATTGGATGGGCAAAATATAGTTTAATTTCATTATAGTTCATAGTTAGATATACACATTTATATTATACACTAATATCAATAAACATACTTTTGAAATGATATAACTTATAATAAACAAACCTGTCATGTGTTTAAAATGGAAGAAAATTTGAATATTTCCCAGAATTCAATATAAATATACAATAATTATAAA
Source organism: Osedax frankpressi (assembly GCA_964035775.1). NCBI lineage: Eukaryota > Metazoa > Annelida > Polychaeta > Sabellida > Siboglinidae > Osedax > Osedax frankpressi. The sequence continues at coordinate 25,812,470 of OZ038312.1, forward strand.
TAGTATATTTAAACATAGATTTTAAATATGTTATTTGTTTTCAAAAATATATATTATTATAATTCAGATTATATATAATCTGAATTATAATTATAATCAAACTTTTGTTTGTTGTATAATAGATATACATAAATATTTTTAATATGCACCAATTAAAAATTGTATGTAAATATATTGATACACTATTAAAATAATGTAAGCTTATAAAATATCTGGCAGGTTTTTTTTTATTTTTGTATTTTATAAAATTCTAAAATAAAAATCACTAACAAACCTAAAAAACTAAAATTAATAAATAAGAATTTAAGTGTCATTGATCGTTAATACAATTTACAGAGTTTAAATAAAGTTTAAATATGCCTATATATCCATATGTTTTATATTTATAATAAAAGTTATATTAGATTTAAAATATTTTTTTAACAAAATTACAATAAAACAAAAAAATGTATAAATAATAATTTCATTTTCACTTGAATTGTTTGTGTATTCTACATTATCACTATTTATTTCTTTTTCAAATGTAGTAGGTTTACTAGATACTTGTTTCATCTCAATATTAAATTTCTGATTATCTGTAAAGATTGTATTTAAATTTACTAATGAAAAGATACTTATATTATATCTCAGACTATATGAGAATATACTAATATACATTAATTCTAGTTAGATAACACCAATATATTACTATATATACTATATATATATATATATATATATATATATATATATATATATATATATATATACAATTTTATAACAATAAGTATTTTATTAATTTGTTTATTATTTAAAATTAATTAGTAAATGATAATAATATGATATTAATAATGACATTAATAATTGATATACCATTTAATACAAACTTTTATGACCAATTGTTTTTTGTTTATCACAGAATCTCTTTGCTCTCATATAATAACAATGTTTTTCCTTTCGATTCATATTTTTCTATTAAATTATAATATACTTAAATTTGTATAATTTATTTATATTTATTTATCATATTTATTTATATTATATATAATTTTAAAAACTATTTAAAGTTATCTAAAAGATGTATTGTATTATTATAAAAAAATTATATTATTATAATATTAATATTAATTGTTATATACTAAATACATTTAATATAGTAGTTATAATGAATATGTTGTATATATTTATAATTCAAGTGTATATTTATTAATATTAAAATTATAATTGTTTACAATAATAATTTTATACAAATTTTAAAAACTAACTTTTTTCTAAAGATTCAAATTATAGATATATTCAATCTTGATGTATTGTATAATATATATCGTAAAATTATATTTCAATAATTACATATAGTTGAAATTATAATATGTAACGAATATTATGCAAGTCAGAATATTAAAATATCACGTGTAAATCATGTATGCATTGTAAAATATCACATGATAAACGTAGTCTATATAAAATCCTATTTATAGAATATCCAATTAACAAATGTAGATATGGTGATATATCCTATACTATAGCATATATGTATATTAACATTTTGAATATAGTTATATTTAATTATTAATATCACAAATTATGTATAAGTATTGAATTATTATAAATAATAGCTTATTTTTATCTAGAGAATAACATTATATTATACTTATTATATTAAAATAAATAATTTAATATGCCTAATTAATTAAACTAAATATATTATATAAATATATTTAGTTTAAAATATAGTTGCAAAAAAAAACTATAAAAATATATTTGCACATGTAAAATAAAATAAATAAATAGTTTGGTTTTGACCAACATATAATACATATAACGTAAAATAAGCCTTAATAAATTAGATAGTTTTTAAATAAACCTAAATAAACTAGATAGTTTTTAAATAAACCTAAATAAACTAGCTAGTTTTTAAATAAACCTAAATAAACTAGCTAGTTTTTAAATAAACCTAAATAAACTAGCTAGTTTTTAAATAAACCTAAATAAACTAGCTAGTTTTTAAATAAACCTAAATAAACTAGCTAGTTTTTAAATAAACCTAAATAAACTAGCTAGTTTTTAAATAAACCTAAATAAACTAGCTAGTTTTTAAATAAACCTAAATAAACTAGCTAGTTTTTAAATAAACCTAAATAAACTAGTAGAAAACTTCATTACATTTGATAGTTGCAAAATAAACTTAAAAACACTACTTTATAAACTAGTGGTTTTTTTTGCAACTAATAAACCCTACTTTTGAAACTATATTTTGACTACTAGTTTCTTTTGCAACGTAAATAAACCAATTTGGTTGCTTGGGTAGTAGACATATTATTTCCCTATTTATTACATGTAAAGCACGAGAAGGTTACGCCTCGCCTTAAATAAATAGGCTTATGGTACCGAATGTACTGGCTGTAAAGTCTAGCCATGTTATAAGTAGGTATTTTTGTGACTACAGTTTTGTATAAACTTAGAATAGAAAGGTATGTTCTCAGATACTTGACGTAAAACCTCTTTGCTTCATATTCACGATCAACTCTCATTAATTTGTAATTCCTGAGTATATTTTGTAAAGTGTTGATAAGAAACTAATTTGCCTACAATTTGCCAGTTGTTAATATCAACTTTTTATAAATTAGTTAAACTTGGTCGTATTATGGATGAGGTGTAAAGTTGACCATTTTATCGACTCTTTACAAGTACAATATAAATATTGTAATTTCTCGAAACTGGAAGATGTATTTAGAATTTATTTGAGTTTCATAGTAATTTCAGCTATGGTCGGCGTATTAACTAATATAGCATCTCCACCGGATGGAGTTTGGCAAATAATAAAGTTGTAAATATTAGAATTAATAGTATCAATATTGTGTTGGTTTTCCATGCATTTTTATACGCATTTACCATAGCCGGAATATCTTACATCAATACGATTAACGATTATTTACTGTTCTTTTTTTTGATATTTTCGGAATCCTTTTTTGATTTGAATTTCATCATTTACATTGCATGTTTTTCCCCCATTTTATTGTTGTTATATTGACTAATTTCTAGGTTTATTATTATATTTAACCATATTCATAACGTTATAATTATATCTTTTCATTTGCATAACTTATTTCTTTAGGCCAAATTTTAATATTTTAATATATATCGGTGGTTAATTCTTGGATTAATATATCCAGGGATGCAATGTCATTATACTCATCGTATTTATCTACCCAGTTTAAGTAGTAATTATATGTAGTGACAGTTGATGAATTACGTGTGAGGAGATTCTTTAAAGAGAATTATTGTATTAGTATTATCGTCTGGTTTGAAATTAATATTATGCAAAATCAGTTGTTAGTGGATTAAAATATGTTATATTATTATGAGAACTTGTGATATGTAATCTAAGTAAGATTAGTATAGGGGTGGAATAGTTTCAATCTAATTAATTGTGTTTAAATGTGATTCTTGTAACGTAGCTTGAATAAGCCATGTGTTATTGAATTAGGTATATAATTGTGTGTATTTGTGTGTATTTGTGTGTATTTGTGTGTATTTGTGTGTATTTGTGTGTATTTGTGTGTATTTGTATATATTTGTGTGTATTTGTGTGTATTTGTGTGTATTTGTATGTATGTATGTGTGCGCTAATGTATAGGTATGTGTATATATTTGTATTTGTTTATATGTATGTATGTGTTTGTATGTGTATGATCGTGTATGTATGTGTATGTATGTGTCTATATGTATTTATGTATCTGTATGTGTATGCGTGTGTAAATGTACGTGTGATGTATGTGTGTGTATGCGGTTATGTGTATGTGTGTGTTTACCTGAATACGCCCCTTCCCCTTAATCACGCCCCTCTACATACAGCTTGCCCCATGACTACTTGACCACACCTAATGTGTTGTCATACATGCTGTTTACGCAACTATTCACATTCGTCATAGTCGTATTGCGACATGGGTTCTACGCTTTGTCCGAACGGATGACCGCTGCGGTCAGCGCATTTCTCATCATCGTAGAGGTCAGTATCTCGGTTCTGTCCGACCACTATGTTCACTTCATTGAGGAAGTTGTATTACTAGCGTATTGGGTAGAGTTATAATATGAGATTTCGGCATATAATACACCACGCCCCTACCACCCCCTACCACGCCTCTATCACGCCTCTACCACGTCTCTATCACGCCTCTATCACGCCTCTAACACGCCTCTAACACGCCTCTAACACGCCTCTAACACGCCCCAATCACGCCTCTATCACGCCTCTATCACGCCTCTATCACGCCTCTACCACGCCTCACTACGTCTCTACCGTATACGAATCAAGCTCCATCTTCCATAGGTGTCGATATTCTGCTTCCGTAAAATCGGTGAAAGATCAGCTGCGATGTTTTTATTCTCATTCTTCTGGACACAGGTGACTGAGTCAGTGCACACAAATGTCATACTGACTTTGAACACTATAATATACTATATTATAACTAGATTATAACTAGATTATAACGTTAATTGTACAGAGTACCCCTATTAATCGCGGATCTCCGACCTAAATAATAAATAGTACATATAAAGTATTAATTTATAAATTTATAAACACAAATTATAGTTTGTGTAATACAGATTGTTTATTCTATACAAATTTCAATATATATGTATATATATATATATATATATATATATATATATATATATATATATATATATATTCTAGTATTATCATATATGTATGATAATATAATACGCATGCCTATGAACATAAGCATAAGTATTATCAGGTAAACCTCATTATAATAATAACTCGGCTATAGCCGTATAATAATATTTTCTTTTTGTCATCCACTCCTGCTAAATTACGAATATTATCCTATAGGATTATATATCATGAGTTTGTGTATTTAAATTAGAGTATGAGCGAATTAGTAATGTTGAGGCCCCTTAAAACCCATAAAACCCATAACGTATGCAAGGGGCTTTGGTAGTAGAAGTAGTGGTTGTAGTGCATTTATTTTCTTACAAACATGCAATTCAAATCAATCTTTCACAATGAACCAATTGTGAAAAGATTATAATGTTGATATAAATGATACCGGACATCCCTGAATCTCCTAAGAAAATGAAAATATAATAAATAATGTCATTTTGTTAAAAAATACTAAATTAGTACAAATTTGTTTACTATTTATAAATATATCGTATTTTAAATAAGTTAGAGTTAATTAATACCCTGGATATTTTATATAAAATAAAATCAGCGATATTAATCTAAATTGATATACACATATTGTATTATAAATCCGGATATTTTGAAATTATTAATATAATTAATATAATTATGCATATAATTCATATTACCGGTAACATGAAGTCCCTAATAATAAGCCCTTGAATGCTCAGGGTATATAAAGCTCCTATGTAAATACCCTATATAAATGGGTATATAAAACCCACGTATAAAGGGGCGTAAAGGATATGTAAAGCCCCCATATAAAGCTCCTAAATAAATGGTAAATAAAGCGCTTATATAAAGGGATATATATAAATCCCCCTATATAAAGGGTATATAAAGTCCCTATACAAACCCCCTAGATAAAGCCCCTATATAAATCTCCTATATAAAGCCCCTATATAAAGGGCATATAAAGCTCCTATATAAAGGTTATATAAAACCCCTATATAAAGTGGTAAATATAAAGCCCTTATATAAAGCCCATATATAAAGCCCCTATATAAAGTCCCACATATAAAAGGGTATATATAAAGCCCCTATATAAAGGGGTATATATAAAGAGTTAACAATATTACCAATATTATGGCGTGAAGTACATATCCATGCAGAACTTCGTGCTTTATTGGAATTTTGACCGATGATATTTAATTATTAATATTTATGCAAAATCGACTATTGAATAAAAAGTTTTGAAGAAAGGAATATTTTGTAGTTCTATATTTTGTAATCTGTCAATTATAATATTAAATTCAAGTGTATCGAATGCAGAGGATAAGTCAAGTAGTATTAGTTGTTGAGGTTTGTTATTGTCCAGTGAAGTGTATACGTCGTCAAAAAGTGAAAGTAGAGTCCTATGTCTAAGTTTAAGTACTATGTCCTTGTCGGAAACCGTTTTGTCTATTGCCAAGTAAGTTATATTTAGTAAAATATGAAATAAGTTGTTTGTAGACTATTTTTTCTAATATTTTGGCTAGCTAAGAAAGGCCTATACTTGGAAAGTTCAGTTTTATCGAGTTTATGTTTTTAGTAGTGGTGTAATTAATGAATGTTTTAATAAGTCGGGTATTGTTCCGTAAGGGAGTGATTCATCAATTATTATTTTAAATGAAGAGAGTATTGTATTTTCTAAAATATTACTTCGAGTGTAATTAAACCAATGTTAATTTGTATGTATTAAAAAGTACTTGGTTTTAGTCGGAGCATGTTTGTCAATTAGGTGTGTCAATGTCGGTAAAATATTTACGCAGTAATGTCATTATCTTGTATGGAATGTATTAGGTCAAATAATAATGAATCATAGTCAATTTTATTAAAAGATTTATATGTCGTAAGTTTTTTTGTCGGTCTAAGCTTAGTGATATTAATATGGCAGTCAATTGCATAATGGTCAGTTAGTAAAATCGATCGTGTAATTCGGTTAATTAAGTTCGAGGAAGATAGTGTAAGTATAATGTCGAGTGTATGTCCATGTAAGTGAGTAGATAAGTTAATGTGTTGAGTAAGATTAAGTTTAGTGCATAGTCGTTTAAAGGTAAGATGTTGATTAAGGTCGGAGTCAAAGTGAAAGTTAAAGTCTCCAAGTATTATAAGGTTAGAATATGTAGTGTAACCATTTACAAGTTTAGTAAAGTTGGTAAAAAATGTATTGTAATCATTATTAGGAGGTCGGTATTGTAGTAAAAGTGTTATAATACTCTTGTTGTAAATAATAATCGTACGGAGTATTTCGCAGTTAGTTATTACAGTCTATGTGAGTTGAAGTTTGTAAGTTAATATCAGGACCTAGGAATTCTGCCGCCATGTCTACCATCAGTACGTGGTCTCCGTATTAGTTGGTAGCCCATAGTTTGTGGAGGTGTAGTAATAAATATATCAAGTTGTTTTAGCCAAATTTCAGTCATTGCAATTACTGGAATACTAAGAAGCTGTAGTTAGAGTCGAGTATTTATTGCTTAATAATATTAATGTTGGCTGATAGTGATATGCAGTTTATGGTCATCTTTTAAGGAGTTGTCTTTGCGTGTGTGTTTGTGTATGCGTGTGTATGCATGTATGTGTTTGTGAGTGTTTGTGTATATGTGTGTGGGTGTTCGTGTGTATATACATGTTGTGCGTTAGTCGTAACTAGCGTGTGTATGTGTGTGTGTGTGCTTACATGTGAATGTGAGTACACTAGCATCTATAATACGGACAAATCTAATCTAACAGGCTGTTCTCTACTACTGCCGGTATCACGTGACTCCTACCTCAGATTACAATGATTGTAAAGAGGGCGTGGCTAAGGCGATAGCCTTTTGCTCGCTCCTGGTACAGGCTAGTCGAAACTCCGCCCACCGTGTGGGCGGACCTATGTTCTCCGCTGTGTACTTAGTAGGTCACTCTGCAGGTTCCCAACTAAACAGCGCCATCATGTTCAACCCCGAGTACGCGAGGTCAAAGGGCATCATTTACGAGCTTGTCAAAGTTAGCAATGATCTGGTTTAATTTATTTCAATTCCACAGTACTATAAAGATAATTAAGTTTGAACTAATTAAGCGTGTACTTGTGTACTCGTGTATTCTAGAAGATAGAAGTTATATAATATGGTTTCATTTGAATGGCTTTAGTGAATTCACTTCAATAACACATTACTTAAATATTATTAATTCTTCAGCAAATTTTGATGTTTATAGAAAAACTAAATTTTAAGTATATTTATATACTTTTTATTCTTAACTAATCAATTATTTTAACAAAATTGCATCATTTTAGTCTACAATATATATATATATATATATATATATATAACATTAGGTACTACGAATGTAATACTCTCTTCACTATATAACTGTATAAATAGTATACGATTTTTAATTATATCATTGTATTCCGTTTACAGGGTATCGTGAATTCCTCGACAGTCTACGACCTGTTCGAGTTGGAGGAGTACATGTACCCTCGTTACTCGTACCTGTACTCGTGTTTCGGTCGAGACCCCACCGTCTGGCTACGCGAGTCGCCGGAACGCCTTCTGGCGAGACTTGCCGACAACAGCACCACAGATCGACTGCCCCGACTCTTGAACGTTGACGCCGAGTACGACGTACTGTTAATACCGCAATGTAGGCGTGTCTGCCGAACGCGAGGCGTGCGTTCGCGCGTCGCGGCGGGCGTCGGCCACCTCGGCATCGTCTGGAATTTCGGCGTCGAATGCGATTTCTATCGCATCGTAGTTCGGTTCGTGGAATCGTCGGAGCGCGACGACGACGATACACAAACTATTTAACCGTTGTCTCGTTTAGCTTCGGGAATTTAAAGAATACGGAATACGTATCATGTAAGTATTAACTATCGTTGTGTTAGTATTTAGCATAGGTCGGTAATTAGTATAATGGACTCAAAAACTAAGCTAAAAACTCCTGTTTAATTATCTAATATCGCTTATATGTGATATCCATGCTTTCTTGCGTATATTTATATTTATATTAATATTATTAATATACAAATACTACTTATATACATAGTAGTTATTAGACAAGGGATACAAGTACTTTTAAAAGTAATAATTATTACCTCTATGTTAACGGTATTATTTTTTTACTCTATTTTACCTCTACACTGTACAACATAAATTCCATATTAGAAAAACATAAAAAGATATTACCTAATAAGAATTATATACCTGATTATTTAAGATCTGGAATACATTTGCAATCGTTATTTTTCAAATAACTTCCATTTTATTTTGAATAAATAAAATAGAAATACTGAGGTTCTTTTTCATTCACTTACTTTTAGGAAGTGAGACATTTATATTATAAACTAGATATATATATATATATATATACTTATATATATATATATATATATATATATATGCTTATATAAAGAGAAAAAGTAATGATATTAACAAATGAATATATAGTTATAATCCTAATATTAATATCTATATTTGAATTCTAAGAATAGAATCGTAATGTATACCATAATTATACTAATGATAACTCATTAAAAGAATATTTAATATAATGCATTGTATACTTTTGTAATAAAATTAATATGGTAATATATATTTACTATATTATAAACTTTATTTTCTTTGGTAATATTACGTTTGCAAACACAGCAAATAATACAAGTTATTTCATTCTTAAATTACATCATTTCTTTTATATTATTTTAGTAAACACAGCAAATTACTTTACAAAACCATTACACCACACTATTTGCTGTTCTAACTACCTACGATATCATCTAGATCATTCTATTTTCTTTGTTATATAATAAAAGTGATAATCTATTTTATTTACATTAAAAACACATTATATTTATTTTGTATTTAAAATAAGTGTATAAGATTGTATAATAGCTGATGATCTGGTTTCTTGGGTAATAGAAATAATAGCCTACAATAGAATTACCACAATGGCATCAATAACATAACAATCAGTCTAATTGTTGTAAGTAAATATTGATAACTTACATCCTACAATATACAATATATAGTGTACATATTCACTATAGAATAGTGAAAATGTAATTAGATAGTGATTATATAGTGTGGATAATACATTGCACAATATAAGTTATATAATATAATATACTATATTATATATATTTATTATATATATACAAATATTGAACAAAAATATTGCAGATATATTTTTTGTTGTTGTACAAAAATTAATAAATAGTTTATTAAAAATATGAAGTCTTATAAAATAAAATTGAAGGTAAAATGAAAGTCAATATTTAGAGATACATTTCGATGCATCTAAAGAGTTACAGGAATAAATTGCTAACAAAATATATATCAAAATAAAAAAACATAGGGCCGTCCAATATCCATGCAGAGGTGAAGCATGACCTATGTAGAAACTAAATAGCCAGAATTGATATAAATATATAAATATATATAGTTAAGTGATCACGGATGAATAAAAACTATTGTGTAACAACGATGATGGTGTAATCTAAGAAACGGTGTAAAATATAAAAAAGCAAACCCGGCACAAACTCGCCTCAATGGATTTGTTTGAAGGCCTCCACGACTTGATCCAAGTCCTCGGTGGTCAGATCTGAACTCAGCGCTAGTCGAATACTGCGAAACTCGCGTAAATAGAATAAATGATATTGTGGATAAAAGGCAAGACAACAAATGAGTTCATATTTTATAAATTATTGGTTATTTACTATTTACAAAAATAAGTTAACGTTAAATATGTTTGATTTAATAAAATAATTGGTTTTCCTAAATTAATTAATCAATCTATAATAAATTAGTATATTAACCACTAAATACAATTACTAATTAGCCTCTAACCTCGGCTCAGGCATTTTCTTTTCAGAGGTCAAATAAGCAGACTGAACAATCGCAATAGACGATGAATCAAACTAAAACATTCAATCAATTACATGAATTGTATATTTCAGGAACTAATTTCACAGCAATAATAAATTGAAGTTATAAATATTACATATAAAATATTTGGTAAAAAATAATTATAGAAAATGTGTTAAAGATTATTCGTTATTATTTTAAATAAAATGAATATCGGCTCATTATTTATTGAATTTTTTAGGAAATAAAATAATAATATTGACAAGAGTCACAACAACAATTACATTATTTATTAATTTTAAATTATAGTTAGTGTTAATGATTTTAAACCCGAAAGTAAAAATAGAAATTTACTTTTTTACTCATAATAAACTTATTACTGAGAAATTTTATATAAATGTATTATAATTCATTAGTTGAATAAACTAAATTAACTAAAGAGTATATCGTATAAGAGTTGTATTGTAATATATTATAGGTAGTTAAATTCATTTATTATTTTTATTTATTTTTTCCTAAAAATATAATAAATTAATTAGTAATAATAAATGTAAATCATTTTTTCATAAATTAAATATATATTAATATAATAATAACAGTAATGATAAATTCATTATAAAAGATTTACACATGTTAAAATAGTTACATCTTTGCCTGGATATTGCCTGGATATTAGTCAATATCTATAGTTCAGAAACCTCTTTGATGATATTCAATAGACTTTCAACCTCGCTCTCTCTATTCGTGAAAGTCTTATTTTCTCTAACATGGAGAATAGGAGATCCATGATCTCCCCGTAGGCAAATGTTATCCAATCTGATTGAGAGGGTAGGTATCCGCTGGTATGTTCTTATTTTAATATTATAAAATTACCCTAAAATAATCATTTTAAGATAAAATATATTGAGATTTAGTAAATAATAATATTTTCATAACAAAATGGTTAGATATATTTATAGATATTATTGATTACATTTCAGTTACAATACTTTAAATATCTTTATAAGTTGAAGACATACAGATACAAAAGTAATAGATAGAGATGCTTCACTAACTGACTTAGCTTTTCATATAAATAGTGAGCATTCTTTTGTAACTTATGCAGAATACCTACACGATATTGTAGATATTTATTACCAAAACATCGTATAGGTAATAAATTGGCTAGTTAAAGGAAAAAGGTTCAATTTATTTATTGAAATATAATTTACATTATTGAGATATAAATAATCATATAATTCAATTTTATAAAATAAAACAGAATAAGTCTGGAAAGTAAAAGATCTACATTCTTAAGCAGGGTTTTGACGGAGATTTCATTGGAAACCACCAAAAATTATCAGTAAACTATTTAGAATATTTTCAAAATTGTTGTCTTCCTCGAAGATATGCAAAGATAATCAACTGAGGTGTGATTCGCAAACATTTTTAAATGTATCATTGGTAATTCATAATTTTAAATATATATGAGTAAATAAGTTTTCAATTTCAATTTCAAGAAGTATATAAAAGAGATAATAAAGATTATGGTCTATGGTTTAGGGATATTTATATATTATATATAAAATACGCATTTTATATATTATATAAATAATAAGAACTAATCATTAAGTAATTAGAGTAATATCTCCTGAATCAATAATATCGTAATGTACTATATACTATTTATTACGAATCAATATAAAGATGCATATATACTTATATACATATATACTTATATATATATATAAAGATGCATATATACTTAATAGATTATAATCTATGTATAAGATATATATTATGATAACAAATTCAGCTAAATTTATTATTTTATAATCTTCGATATAAAATTTTATTGGTGGAATTTGTACTAAATTTAGTCATTTTTGATAAAAAAGAAGTGTCAATAAATAATATTATTCTGAAAATCTCAGAGGGAACCCCGCTTAAATGTGACCCTACCGAACTCTACCACTAGGGTATTCCGCAGATATTCCCTGCACCTCCTGTTAAGCCACACCCACAAACCTACCGAAGTCTGAATCCAAAATGTCCAGAGCGACAATAGTGGCCGTGCTCAACATCGGTGGAGTGGATGCCGAGAAACAATAGCCTTGACCGGACAATCTCTGAAGGGGTCATGAGGTCAGACTATGTCGTAAGGTTAAATTATCCATATGACCATTATTTTACTACCACTACCACCACCACCACCACCACCACCACCACCACCACACTACCTACACACCGCCTACACACTACTTACACGCCACCTACACACTACCTACACACTGCCTACACACTACCTACACACTGCCTACACACTGCCTACACACTGCCTACGCACCGACTACACACCGCCCACACACCGTCTACACGCCGCCTACACATTGCCCACACACTGCCTACACATTGCCTACACACCGCCTACACACTGCCTACACACTACCTACACACTGCCTACACACTACCTACACACCGACTACACACTACTTACACGCCACCTACACACCACCTACACACTACCTACACACCACCTACACACTGCCTACACGCCACCTACACACCGCCTCCACACCGCCTACACACCGTCTACACACCGCCTACACACCGCCTACACACCGCCTACACACTACCTACACACCGCCTACACACTACCTACACACCGCCTACACACGGCCTACACACCGCCTACACACCGCCTACACACCGCCTACACACCGCCTACACACCGCCTACACACCGCCTACACGCCACCTACACACCGCCTACACACCGCCTACACACCGCCTACACACCGCCTACACACCGCCTACACACCGCCTACACACCGCCTACACACCGCCTACACACCGCCTACACACCGCCTACACACTGCCTACACACCGCCTACACACCGCCTACACACCGCCTACACACCGCCTACACACTGCCTACACACCGCCTACACACGGCCTACACACCGCCTACACACCGCCTACACACTGCCTACACACCGCCTACACACCGCCTACACACGGCCTACACACCGCCTACACACCGCCTACACACTGCCTACACACCGCCTACACACGGCCTACACACCGCCTACACACCGCCTACACACTGCCTACACACCGCCTACACACTGCCTACACACTACCTACACACTGCCTACACACTACCTACACACCGACTACACACTACTTACACGCCACCTACACACCACCTACACATTGCCTACACACCGCCTACACACTGCCTACACACTACCTACACACTGCCTACACACTACCTACACACCGACTACACACTACTTACACGCCACCTACACACCACCTACACACTACCTACACACCGCCTACACACCGCCTACACACCGCCTACACAATGCCTACACACCGCCTACACACCGCCTACACACCGCCTACACACCGCCTACACACCACCTACACACTACCTACACACCGCCTACACACCGCCTACACACCGCCTACACAATGCCTACACACCGCCTACACACCGCCTACACACCGCCTACACACGGCCTACACACCGCCTACACACCACCTACACACCGCCTACACACCGCCTACACACCGCCTACACAATGCCTACACACCGCCTACACACCGCCTACACACCGCCTACACACGGCCTACACACCGCCTACACACCGCCTACACACCGCCTACACACCGCCTACACAATGCCTACACACCGCCTACACACCGCCTACACACTGCCTACACACCTGGTGGTCGATGATGTATGATTTTCCGCAAGCGAAACCGCCGACAGCAGCAAATGCATTCTCTAAGGAGGCTGTTATCATATCCACTTCGTCTATCTGGGTGTTGGTGCAAAGGGGCGTGGTTAGAGGGGTTGGAATGAAATGCACGTCTATGGGAAGTGACTCGAGCGGTACTAGATATAACTACGAGGGTTGGGAGTGACTAGAGTGGTGGGAGTGGCTACAAGAGTGGTAGTGATTAAAGAAGTGAGAGTGGCTAGAGTAGTGAGAGTGGCTAGAGTAGTGGGAGTGACTAGAATGATGGAAGTGACTAGAGTGATGGAAGACTAGTAAGGGACTAGATATGTGTAATAAGGGGAGTGGCTAGTGCTAACGTCTATTGCGTAGTGTTCAGTTATTCCACGACCCGTAGCACCCATAGTTCCGAAACTAATGGATTCATCAATAAATAAACGTAGTTTGTATTGGTTCTTTAGTTCAACCTGCAACATGGGGTTTGGGGGGAGAGTGGGGGTGAGAGGGGTTGGGGGAGAGAGGTTGAATGAGAGTGAGAGGGGTGAGTGAGAGGGGTGGGTGAGAGTGAGTGGGGGTGAGTGAGAGTGAGAGGGGGTGAGTGAGAGTGAGAGGGGGTGAGTGAGAGTGAGAGGGGGTGAGTGTGAGTGAGAGTGAGAGGGGGTGAGTGAGAGTGAGAAGGAGTGAGTGAGACTGAGAGAGGGTGAGTGAGAGTGAGAGGGGGTGAGTGTGAGTGAGAGTGAGAAGGGGTGAGTGAGAGTGAGAGGGGGTGAGTGAAAGTGAGAGGGGGTGAGTGAGAGTGAGAAGGGGTGAGTGAGAGTGATAGGGGGTGAGTGAGAGTGAGAAGGGGTGAGTGAAAGTGAGAGGGGGTGAGTGAGAGTGAGAAGGGGTGAGTGAAAGTGAGAGGGGGTGAGTGTGAGTGAGAGGGGGTGAGTGTGAGTGAGAGTGGTGAGTGAGAGTGAGAAGGGGTGAGTGAGACTGAGAGGGGGTGAGTGAGAGTGAGAGGGGGTGAGTGAGAGTGAGAGGGGGTGAGTGAGAGTGAGAGGGGGTGAGTGTGAGTGAGAGTGAGAAGGGGTGAGTGAGAGTGAGAGGGGGTGAGTGAAAGTGAGAGGGGGTGAGTGAGAGTGAGAAGGGGTGAGTGAGAGTGAGAGGGGGTGAGTGAGAGTGAGAGGGGGTGAGTGAAAGTGAGAGGGGGTGAGTGATAGTGAGAAGGGGTGAGTGAGAGTGAGTGAGTGAGAGTGAGAGTGAGAGGGGGTGAGTGAGAGTGAGAAGGGGTGAGTGAGACTGAGAGGGGGTGAGTGAGAGTGAGAGGGGGTGAGTGAGAGTGAGAGGGGGTGAGTGAGAGTGAGAGGGGGTGAGTGAAAGTGAGAGGGGGTGAGTGAGAGTGAGAAGGGGTGAGTGAAAGTGAGAGGGGGTGAGTGTGAGTGAGAGTGAGAGGGGGGTGAGTGAGAGTGAGAAGGGGTGAGTGAGACTGAGAGGGGGTGAGTGAGAGTGAGAGGGGGTGAGTGAGAGTGAGAGGGGGTGAGTGAGAGTGAGAGGGGGTGAGTGAAAGTGAGAGGGGGTGAGTGATAGTGAGAAGGGGTGAGTGAGAGTGAGAGGGGGTGAGTGAGAGTGAGAAGGGGTGAGTGAAAGTGAGAGGGGGTGAGTGAAAGTGAGAGGGGGTGAGTGAGAGTGAGAAGGGGTGAGTGAGACTGAGAGGGGGTGAGTGAGAGTGAGAGGGGGTGAGTGAAAGTGAGAGGGGTGGGAATAATAGTATACCAGATATATTATGCGAATGACATCATACAATTTTATTAATACTATTTTATTAAGAATGACGTCATACGGGGAATGACACCAACATGGTACTAGATGACTGACCAATCTGGGTAGAGGGCAAAGGTCACCATAATTCTGATAGACACCTTCAACGATGAGGAATTTACGAGTAGCCCTAGCCTTGTTCTTATCCTGTAAGTGGTTAATCATCGGAATTGATGAGTCATCAGAAATGATTAATCATCGGAAATGATGACTCATCGCAACCACTGTTAGGATCTACTTCTAGGACCATTTGGTATACTAGATAACTGGAATATTGAGTTAGGACTCTCTGGTAGGACCAGCGGCCAGAAGCCATTGTTTAGTTTGACCTTTTTATCTTCAACAAATTGAGTGTTTAGCAGTTGCTGCAAGTGAATCATGTCATTGTGACGGAAGTAATGCACCTTGCTTCGACTGGCATCGACTCCCTTTTGTATCGAGAAATTTACACCTTCATCGCTGTCGAGTGGAGTCCGGGGGAATAGAGGAGGCGATGGGGGGGATAGAGAAGGGGATCAGGACAAAACTGGTGGAATATAGGAGAAATTAAGGAAAGAAGGAAAGGAAGAGGGAAAATAAGGGGAAAAGACTGGAGAAATAGTGGGGCAGAAGTTGGGCAGAAGTGAGGCAGAAGTGGGGCAAAAGTGGGGGAGGGATAAGATAAGAACATGGGGGGGAAAGGAAGGGGAGAATAGTTAGAGGAGATGAGGTCATAGGATGTAGGGGGAGTGGGGCGAGTATGGTAGGAGTGGGGGGAGTAGAGCTAGTAGGGCGAATAGGGGAGTAAATTAAGAGTAGGGTATGAGTAGGGGGAATAGGGAGAGTACGGAGGGGCAATAAGAGGAAATAAAGGGGTGGAAGTCAAAAAGGCCAGAATAGATAGTAGGGCAAGTTGAGTTAGGTTAGTGACCTGTAGAGTGTAGTAAATAAGGGGTAACATGTAGGTTTAGGCTTTAAGAGACGTGGGGGTTAATGTAGGTTGTAAGAGACACAGGGTAGCATGTAAGGAGCTAAGGTGGGGTGTAGGAGACGTTGGGGTGTAGGAGACGAGGGGGTGTAGGAGACGAGAGGGTGTAGGAGATGTGGGGGTGTAGGAGACGAGGGGGTGTAGGAGCCATGGTGGGGGTGTAGGAGACAAGGGGGTGTAGGAGACGTGGGGGTGTAGGAGACGTGGGGGTGTAGGAGACGAGGGGGTGTAGGAGATGTGGGGGTGTAGGAGACGTGGGGGTGTAGGAGACGATGGGGTGTAGGAGACGTGGGGGTGTAGGAGACGACAGGGTGTAGGAGACGAGGGGGTGTAGGAGACGAGGGGGTGTAGGAGACGAGGGGGTGTAGGAGACGTGGGGGTGTAGGAGACGAGGGGGTGTAGGAGACGATGGGGTGTAGGAGACGAGGGGGTGTAGGAGACGAGGGGGTGTAGGAGACGTGGGGGTGTAGGAGACGAGGGGGTGTAGGAGACGATGGGGTGTAGGAGACGAGGGGGTGTAGGAGACAAGTGGTCAGAAAAAAGAGAAAGCCTAGTGCTGTGGTGTTGTAAATGTCAGCGAAGTGTCACCCCATATAAAGCCACCGACTGCCATGTCCTACCCTTCTCACCGACTACTCCAACCACCTCTACACTCACAACTACCCTTCTCACCGCCTACTCCAACCACCTCTACACTCACAATTACCCTTCTCACCGCCTACTCCAACCACCTCTACACTCACAACTACCCTTCTCACCGCCTACTCCAACCACCTCTACACTCACAACTACCCTTCTCACCGCCTACTCCAACCACCTCTACACTCACAACTACCCTTCTCACCGCCTACTCCAACCACCTCTACACTCACAACTACCCTTCTCACCGCCTACTCCAACCACCTCTACACTCACAACTACACTTCTCACCGCCTACTCCAACCACCTCTACACTCACAACTACCCTTCTCACCGCCTACTCCAACCACCTCTACACTCACAACTACCCTTCTCACCGACTACTCCAACCACCTCTACACTCACAACTACCCTTCTCACCGCCTACTCCAACCACCTCTACACTCATAACTACCCTTCTCACCGCCTACTCCAACCACCACTACACCCACAACTACCCTTCTCACCGCCTACTCCAACCACCACTACACTCACAACTACCCTTCTCACCGCATACTCCAACCACCTCTACACTCACAACTACCCTTCTCACCGCCTACTCCAACCACCTCTACACTCACAACTACCCTTCTCACCGCCTACTCCAACCACCTCTACACCCACAACTACCCTTCTCACCGCCTACTCCAACCACCTCTACACTCACAACTACCCTTCTCACCGCCTACTCCAACCACCTCTACACTCACAACTACCCTTCTCACCGCCTACTCCAACCACCTCTACACCCACAACTACCCTTCTCACCGCCTACTCCAACCACCTCTACACTCACAACTACCCTTCTCACCGCCTACTCCAACCACCTCTACACTCACAACTACCCTTCTCACCGCCTACTCCAACCACCTCTACACTCACAACTACACTTCTCACCGCCTACTCCAACCACCTCTACACTCACAACTACCCTTCTCACCGCCTACTCCAACCACCTCTACACTCACAACTACCCTTCTCACCGACTACTCCAACCACCACTACACTCACAACTACCCTTCTCACCGCATACTCCAACCACCTCTACACTCACAACTACCCTTCTCAGCGCCTACTCCAACCACCACTACACTCACAACTACACTTCTCACCGCCTACTCCAACCACCTCTACACTCACAACTACCCTTCTCACCGCCTACTCCAACCACCTCTACACTCACAACTACCCTTCTCGCCGTCCTCACTAACCAATAGATGATATCAGTACGTTTCGCGTAGGCTGGGATTGCGCTGGCAATTGTTGCAAATGAGTAAGAGTAGACAATGACTTCCTCGGTGCCGGTGAAGCGTGACAATCGTGTTTCAAGATCGAGGTGAACGTCTGAAATGTACGCGTGAAATATGAGTCTGAAATGTACAGATTTCACGCAGAGAATTCACCTATAGTGCCGTAGAAGCCTCGAGGTCCACATGAGCCCACTCCGTATTTCCTCAACGTTTTCACGGCTTGTTCCTGAAATTAAAACGAAGCTAATTTCTTGTCGAGTATATTTCGCAATCCATACTCAAGTATAGGATGTGCAAATAAATGTCAGCGCCTTCAAATTCAATTGCATAACATTTAGTTTACTTTCGTCGCGACAGTTTGCAATTCAAAACATTACAACACTCATCGTAGAGTTGAACTCATTTGTCATCTCGGTACGACGTCGATATAGACAGCAATTCTAGTCAAATCAATTTGCACTCGCGGGCGAACTTTAAACTAATTTTGCGAGTTAGCATCGCCGACCCCGTCCTACAATCGACCTCTGACCTCGATAGCGGACCGGCCGATCATGCTCAAGAAATTCAGCGACGCCATATTGAGAAGTCGACGTCCTCCGATTACTATCAACCGACCAATCATTCCTTCGACGACGCGGTTGAACGATTCGACGGATCGTCGACCCGTCGTCGAAGTTCCTGTCTCGCCATTGGAAGAGCCGGCGTCGCCGCAGGCACCGGGGTCATCGATTTCCCGGTCGTCCACCAGGGGTTCGGGCCGCCAGTCGCGAATCAACTCCTGTTTTTCCTAAATCGACGATGGAAATAGCTCGAAATGGGTATAGAAACGACGACATTTGAATTCGTCAGAATTGAATTCGATAACAATTGATTTTGAAAACAGGCGCGTATATTGTTGTTAGGCCAGAGGAGACAATTGATTCTCGATGCCCGGATCTGAGGCGACAAAGTGTTCGCACGCAACGTAGCGGTACAAACCTTTTCGGAAAGTTTCAGTCGCTTTGGTCCAGAGGTTTTCTTCAATAAAAGTACGACTATGCAGACAATGAGCCCTAATTCAAAGACAATGTGATAACTAGGTACCTGGAGGAATATATTGACTTACTATATTAATGGCATATCCGTGTAGGTAATAGTTGAAACTAATAATAGTATATTAGCTTCATATGTAAATATATATATATACATATGTAAATATATATATATATACATATGTATATATATTGTATCATCTCGACAATGTTACCAGGAATACTGCTTGTAGTGTTTCAACTAAGTCCCATTGTTCTTCTGCATAACCTTTTGAATACAATGAGCCCATAATCTGCAATAATTATATTATTATTAATTACGTAATTACGTAATTATTAGTTAATATACATTATTAATATTATAAATTGATTTATTGCGTTTATATGAAGTTTATAGAAAAAATAAAACTCAAAGGTTGCCACAGAATTAATAAAATAATTTATTAAATAATATACAAATCAAATTAATGAAATAATATATCAATAAAGTGTATTTATAAAGAATATTATATTAATACTTATAAATTATGTTTTACTGTCTTTTAATAATTGATCAAATACTTTTATTTATTTTGGTTACTCAAATTTAAGTAGATTGTCAAAAGGTTGTCGTAAAGTAAAAGGCAAATCACGAGGAGTGGGATGGACATATGTGTGGGATAAGAAAAATATAGAAGCAATATCTAGCAAATTAGACGACGGCTTTAGAGAATCAAATAGAATTATTTAAAAGTTGAACATAGTTTTGTAGGGTTGGAGAACACCGTAACATGAAGATAATGTAACACCCACACTCAGTAGGAACTTCTATTGATGAGCAAATGGGGTTTTGATTGCTTTTTAAGCAATTAAATACGGGGTTTAGGTTTTTTAATTTTTTAAAAATTCTTACATACAATATTTTATATTACTAAAAAAGTATAATCATAAAATATATTAATTTATTAAAACTAGGAGTTTAACAGTTAAATGCTATATCTAAAGTTGTTGGGAATATAAGAATAAAGATGATGAACAAAATAACTAAGAATACTGATGGGATATTGATACAAATTACTATAAAACAATTTTAAACATTTAACAAATTCAGAATGTTTCTTAAATAATATCAATTGTGGAATTAGGTTCCATAACAATGGGGCAGAATAGCGAAATGAACGATATTCGCATAGTTTCATGTTATATTGTGGCATTATTAATAATTGTTTGCGATCAGTACATAAAGAGAATATGTTAGGTTTCAAATAAAATAATTCGACTAAGTAATTGAATGGGTTTGAATTAATTATCTTGTAAGTGGTGTTCAATAATAGTATTTGAATCCTTTTGTTAATTGTCAATATTGATATAAGTATATTCATTAAATTAGTAATTGAAGTTCTGTTTTATTTCTTCAGTTTAAAAATTAATTTTTTTTGTTGATTTTATAATTCTCTCAAGTATAAGTTGTTTTCTTGTAGAGTGAGTTACTTAGTAGAGGACAGGTACACATGAATGTAGAACTAGTAGTAGGGTAGTTTTAAGTGCTTTCCATATTTTATATAAGTTGATAAGTAGTCTATCATGTTATTTCATTAATATGTATGTTTAGTAAGTAAGTTATAGTATATCATAGTACTATATAGTATATCATAATACTATATAGTATATCATAGTACTATATAGTATATCATAATACTATATAGTATATCATATACCTATATAGTAGATCATAGTACTATATAGTATATCATAGTACTATATAGTATATAATAATACTATATAGTATATCATATACCTATATAGTAGATCATAGTACAATATAGTATTTAACATAGTGCTATATAATTTATCTTGTTAGATAATATGTAACAATTCATTTTATTACTTTTATGATAAAAACCCTAAAAAATCTAATAACAAAAAATGAATAAACTTGTATTAACCTAACTCTTTTAACCTAGCTTTTATAACCTAACTCTTTTAGCCTAGCTCTTATAACATAGCTTTTATAACCTAACTCTTTTAGCCTAGCTCATATAATCAAGCTAAAAATTAAAAACAAAAATCTTCAGAGTAGAATTGCACTTTATACATTGATGTTAAATGCCTTGATTTATAATTCAGTTTGTGGAATATTCCTTATCTATTAAGATTACCACACATTGGCTTCATATATTTATTAATGATAAGTTATCTTAGTTAATGGTGTACAGATTAACGCAGGATATATTTATTAATGATAAGTTACTTTAGTTAATGGTGTACAGATTAACGCAGGATATATTTATTAATAATAAGTTATCTTAATTAATGGTGTACAGATTAACGCAGGATATATTTATTAATGATAAGTTACTTTAGTTAATGGTGTACAGATTAACGCAGGATATATTTATTAATGATAAGTTACTTTAGTTAATGGTGTACAGATTAAGGCAGGATATATTTATTAATGATAAGTTACTTTAGTTAATGGTGTACAGATTAAGGCAGGATATATTTATTAATGATAAGTTACTTTAGTTAATGGTGTACAGATTAACGCAGGATATATTTATTAATGATAAGTTACTTTAGTTAATGGTGTACAGATTAACGCAGGATATATTTATTTAATGAAATCCAGGTTAATGTGTATTTTTATACATGATACCAATTAAACTATTTATCAAACTATGAATACAAATATATTAATATTTCACTATATAAATAGCTTATGTACTGGAAATAAAGACTATATAAGATATACTAATAAGCATTAATATTATTTTATTCTCTTTAAAACACAAATGAGAACATATCTATTTGTTATTTTGAGTATAAATAAACTTTTCAATTCAATTCAATTCAATTATATTATATGATGATTTTGTATTTTTATACATTATATGTATTCAGAATTGATTGGATGGCATAATGGCTATGATTTAGAACCACAAGCAGAACGTCAGAAGTTTGAATCTCAAATTTAAATTTCAAGTGGTGAATTAATTAACTAGTTACTTTTAATTCATTAAAAATTAACTCTATTTTGGGCTAATTGTTGATCATTTAAAAATAAACTCAACCAAAGTGCCTGATATGACATTAAAAGACTACACCGATTACAATATAGCATAATATATTAGATGACTATATTATTATGTATATATATTATAGAATTTAGTTATTAATTCATTAAGATACTGCATGTATATATGTAAGAAACATGTGTAAAGGTCGGCGGCGATGACTTTGAAATTGACATGCTTGGTAAGCGACAGACACACAGTCGGTATAATACCAAGACTGATGTCTTCGCGTCAGGGTAAAAATGAAGTAAGTAATAACTATGCCATGATAAATAAACTTTAACCCTGTACTAATATATATACAAATTTTAGCATTCTTATATACCTTATCATAATAATTTGCCGGTGTTTGTGGATACAAAATAGGTTGTCATAGAAAAAGAATCATTCAAAAAATGAGAATGAAGATTATACATGATTCATGAAGAAATATAGACATTTTATTATATATATATTTAGAGGATAGATATACATAATCAGTACTTATGTTAGCGGGAGTTGCCATCAACATAATATTAATTACTAATTGTACATTATAAGTTATATCACATTTTTATTATATTTTGTTTAATTTCTCTTTTTTAAAATCTACAAATTGTGCTCAACTAATAATAATACATATTTGTTATACAACAATAATATAAACAACACCGAAACATATGAGCAAAGTATATTTAAGCTAGTTTAACAAGTGGTAAGAATCAGTGACCACTAACAAATGTTCAATCATTATACTTAGAACAAATACGTCTCTGAACATGACCAATGGGCGTCGCCAATACGTACAGGTGTTTATAATTTACTTTCGGCATTTTATCATAAATAAAATATTCAGTCTTAATACAAATATATAATTATAAATTCTTAAAATAATAGGAACTAGTAGTATGCTACTAATATTTAATAAAATATATAATTATATTTATAAAAATATTTTATAACAATTAATACAATTTATTTTAGAAGTTGTAGGTAAAACAAATTGATTTATACTATAAATGATAGCACATTATGTTGTTTATAATAAATAACCTAATATTTAGAAAAACTTGTTTGAATGCTCTTAATATTTAACTATATCTTTATTAGTGAGTTGTCATATATATAGATTTATTCAAGTTTAATTCGAGCATATTTTTTAAATATATCACTTTATTTACGAATTGCAATTTAATGTCTTTGCAAACATTTTTCATTTCCTCTAGCAACCAAATATTCAAGGTACGTTATTTTTAATTTATATAGTATTTCAAATCTGAATTATTGGGTTACTACATATAGATATAATGTAGAATATATTCAATGTATTATATCATGGTGTTATTATATACACTAATATATATATATTTTTTGGAAATATTTCAAAAATATATATAGTTTTAATGTTTAATGATGCATGACGAATATATCGGAATATTATAATAGAGTTACTATTTTTATTGTATTTTTTCAATATATATACTTTATTTATATAGATCTAAGTTATTGATTCATAATATTATTAATACATTTTATTTATTAATGTAAGTAATATAATATATATATATTATCTTATTTAATATATCATTAATATGTACTGATTATTAGAAATAATATTAGTCACTGGCTTTATCATAATATAATATATTAAACTATATAATAATATTATTCTTGTCGATATTTATACTGTTTAGAAATCGATGTATATTATTCATTATATATTATTATAGATCATCACCGATTTTTAATATATGTTTGCAAATTAAAAACCAATAATTTATACCTTTCCTAAAAGATATTTTATATTATCAATATTTAATAAATTACATTTTATAAAATTGATTCCATTGGTATATAATCTAAATAAGGCTAAATAAAATTATAGCATTTTATTATTATTAGATCTTAAAATTATTATAATTATTTGTTATATTATATAATTAAAATTAATTTGTAACGTATCATTATATTGTAGAGTATATATTGTAAAACATGTTATACATGGTTTTACAGTATATTTAATATTCAACTCAATTAATATTTTCAAATTGTCAAATTGCCCTTTTATCAATATTATATTGCTCACTCATTCCAACAGAAATAATCATATTCAAATTTCAATTTAAACTTATTCTATATATGTAATTTATATGCATATATATATTAAATACCACATATATGTGTTATTTTATTTATACATGACATCAAATAGTGTTGATCTATATACATTACCATTATCATACCAATGCATCACCGTGGTCACCAAAAATCTTACCATAGTGACAGAACTCTACAAAACACTATTTAAAGACAAGATTTATGATATATTTATCACTAATATATTTCACTTTCTCCATTAATATTACGATGTTCTATTGCTTGCTAATATAATGATATATATAACAGTTAAAAGATTACTTTATTACATAATAGACCTCGGGCAAACAGGGTGACTTAATAGTTTTGTAAAATCTTTTGATGACGTACATAATTTGTTTGTTTGTGTTCTCGGGTGTTTGTATATTTAGCTGCATTGTTTGACTGAGATGACTGATGAATTGTTTTGTGGATTTAAGATATTTAGAAGGTCATTTCAAATGTTATCAGTTATATCAATTATACCAATTAATATAAATTCCTATTTAAGCATATCTATCTGTCAATTATACTCTTAAATTACATGCCAATTTAGAATTGTAATTAAGAATTAAAATGTATAAATATATTTTATTTAGAAATTATATACTACAAATGTAATTACTAATTAATATATTTATATTTTATTGATTGGATCATTTATCTAAAATCTATGAGAAAATATATGCCTATATATATATATATATATAGTAAATATATGTTCTCACTATAATTTTATCAAATACAAATTATGATACATATGTATAATAACATACACTCATATATGAAATAATTATATATATATATATATATATATATACATATATATATATGTATATATATGTATATATATGTATATATATATATGTATATATATGTATGTATATATATGTATATATATATATATGTGTGTATAAAATATCAATATTTACATTATTATATTGACACACCCTAAATACACCCACATATGAATATAATTTATTCATACAATATCATAATATATTTAAATTTCATGGAAATCTTTAACATACCATAAAAATTGTAAGATTTATTATAATCTTCCAGTAAATATAATACATTTTATAATCATTTTTAGTTTATGAAAGCAGAGAAAATAGTCTAAGTCAGGAACCCCATAGAAATTGTACAGCAGTACAAATTGCGTTCAACATAAATATAAATTATAGAAATGAAATTATGCGATGAAAAAAATGAAATAATCTGGATTGCGATGCATATTAATTAAATTCAAAATCTACGCACAAACCTAAAAATTAGAATTATAATTAATTGTAATTACAATTATAAAAGTAAATTTGTATACTCATTGTGGTATTTATATATACAGCTACTATATATAAATAACATTCTAATCTTCTTAATTGGTTTTAGTGTTTTATTATGCATTTTCATATGAATTCATAAATGTTTAAATATAAAGACATATAATTAAAATAAAACCACATGCACTTATATTTTTAATGTGAAAATTATATGAATATTTTATAAAATCTTTAAAAATTAAATCAAATATAAATCTTTTCAATATAAGAAAATATATTTATAACATTATTACACAAAAATTATAAAAAAAATCATATTTTACCAAAACTGTCCCAGCCTATAGAGTGATATAATAGTTTCATAAAATATTTCACCTGTTACAAATATGTTTAGATATCATAAAAGAAATTATGCAATTCAAAAATTCATATTAATTGTATTGTTTGGAAAGAATTGTCCAAAAGATTTCCATTTGCTTGTTAAATAATTAGCAATGGCAGAATTGATTACAGAAAACTTGCAATGTTTATTGACAATTTTGACTTATTTACTCATTATTGATATTCAAATTATTTAAAGATATATAAACTTATGATAATGTTATTAAAAGACAAAATTTAAATTTAATAAGCCCAATTATTTGATATTTTATTATATGTGTGTTTCATGACAAGATAATGAATGATATAAACATATTCACAAAGGTTATGATGTTTTCTTATCATTTTAATTTACTCATTAGATATATATTCAATTTATTATAAATAATAATTTTTTAATTACTTATTTCAATATAATAATTGGCTGTTAAAAAGTAAAAATTTTCATTTGCAAGTTTTCCGTAAATAATTTCTATGCTAAAATAATTTTAGTGAAAGTATATTTTATTATATACAAACTTTATAGTTATATTTTTACTATCATCCTGGTCATTTCATAGTTACTTTATGTCAATCAATAATGTGGGTAACACCAGAAGTATTATATAAAACTATTACCATGAAACCAGATGATGTATCTATCATGTAATCTTATATATATTTATAATTAAAACATGATATATTTGTAATGCAAATCAAATATATTTGTAATGCAAATCAAATATATTTTTACTTTTATTATATAACATGGTTTCCCATGTTGCTTTGTTTGCTGTGTTATTTAAATTAATTACATAACATTTTATAAAAAAATTCTTATAATTAATGTACTATATATGGTAATGTACTTTAGGTTAGCTCTGAAATTGATATCACTAATCTATTGCATATATTTTGCAAATTTATTGTAAATTCATTATGTTATTCTTTATTTATGATTACTATTATAAATAAAAATAAAATGTGTCTATTATTCATATTCCAGCACTTGTACAAACCTACATTATCATGTAGACAAACATAGTCTAATGGAGAAGATGAAGAATGGAGTCAGGAATAACCACCGCAAACCACTTCCATTGATTCCCATTGGATTGTCTATTGTTATCTTTATTGTCTTCTACAAGTACTGGAATGCATCGACCGATTTCTAGTTAGTTATCCAACTTGACCTCAACCCCTACCTCTACCCCTATCCCTACCTCTACCTTTACCCCTACCCCTACCTCTACCTCAACCCCTACCCCTACCCTACCCTACCTCTACCTCTACCCCTACCTCTACCTCAACCCCTACCTCTACCTCTACCCCTACCTCTACCCCTACCCCTACCTCTACCTCAACCTCTACCTCTACCCCTATGCCTACCCCTACCTCAAACTCTACCCCTACCTCAAACTCTACTCCTACGCCTATCTCTACCTCTACATCTACCCCTATCCCTACCTCTACCTTTACCCCTACCCCTACCTCTATCTCAACCCCTACCTCTACCCCTACCCCTTCCTCTACTTTCTTTCACTATCTTAACTACTCTGCTACCTTAACTACTCTGCTACCTCCATTACTCTCTACTACCTCCATTACTCTCTGCCACCTCCACTACTCCGTTATCTCCACTACTTTCTGCTACCTCCACTACTCTACTACCTCCATTACTCTCTTCCACCTCCACTACTCCGTTATCTCCAATACTCTCTGCAACCTTAACTACTTGCTAAACTAATACTGATGGTTGCCCATGTTACAGCCTGATGAAATCGGACAATCTGCTACTACAGGATACTCTACGTTCAAATGCTCACAAGTCAATGGTGAAAATACAGAAAATGACTGCGGCCCGAGATGGCACTTTCAACATGTTTCTATTGCATTCTCCTCATCGTAATGTGTTGTGTAAATCTTTATGTCGCTGTTGTGTAAATCATTATGTCGCTGTTTGTAAATTATCTCCGGCCTAAAATGTACAACGGTTACACGTCACGTAAACATTCAACCAAATGTGTTTGGATCCTGTAGCGCGAGATTTCACGAAGTGCAATTATTAATAGATAGTCAACAATTCCTTCGAAGCCGTTCTGGTTTTGCGAACCGGTAAATTAATCTGCCACTTCTACATATTATTTGAAGACTATATTTTTCGGTCTCCAGATAATTGAAATCTAACCAACTGTTTGGCTAGCAACACATTCGCAGTAGCAGTTCTATCCATAAGATGCGGTATTCCGTTTCCGATCTATTGACTAAGTTTAACATCGGATCAATTGTTAACTACGAGAATACTACTCACGAGTTTCACTTCCGTTACTTGCAGACTTCAGATGAATATCACGATGTTACGCAGAAGACTCGACCAGAACCTGAAACTTCTCGCCGAGGAAAGAACCAATCTGGCCGACTGCAACGACGTCTTGGACCGATACAAGCAGGACAAGTTCAAAGTTCAACAGGAGCTGGTTAGCCTCAGACTATCTCGCCCTCCGACTGAATGTCGACCGCCCGTAACCCGACGTTCTTTTACAGCATCAATCACTCAACAAAGAACAAACCATTCGATCCAATTGCCTCAAGGAACAAGGTATTTCAAATTGTTGTCTTTCGTTTTTTTGAATTTATTACAATAATTATTGTTTTTTTTATTAATATTGTTAATTATTTTCGTAGAAGATTTAAAAAATGATTTCATACAAAAGGAAAATGAAAACCGCAGGTTTTGCATCAATTTCATATTTTTATTATTATTATTTATTATTTAATATTTAATATTAATGTATATTCATTTTTACGTTTTCCATGCCCATTTTCAAGGATTTGTGAAATGGAGAAACAAACTCTGAAAAAACTAAATGAAAACCAAAAAATACCCAACCAAGGTTTATAGAAATGTATCTTCAATTCGATTATAATATACTTATGTATACTTAATATACTTATATATATATTTAAGCATCGAAGTCAAACTAAATGCAAATTAACTCGTAGATAAGATTAAAGAAAAATACGCTTCCGTAAATCACGAGAAAGTGCATGCAAAGTCTAATAGAGGAAGGAATGTTGGCGAAAAGGACATATCTCACGGCGACAACGCCCTACCGAAGTCAGGTGGTCGCCGAGACCAGAAGCGCAACGACAACGCCGGAGAGAAGGATGTTCCTGCAACTACTGGTGTCGGCAAATCCTCTCGAGGGGACACAACGACCAACCACAAAAGATATGCAAACTATCCAAAACTAGACGATAACGCCGATGAAGATAAAAGAGATGCACCCGAAGGAGACCGAATCGATGCCGATAAGAATAATCCGGTTGTAAAACCAACTAAAGTGATTGATATTCCACTGAAAAATAAAGATAATTCAGTTGTAGATGTAAGAAAACATGGTGAGAATGGAGCTAAACCTGGTGAGAATGAAGCTAAACCTGGTGAGAATGAAGCTAAACATGGTGAGAATGAAGCTAAACATGGTGAGAATGAAAGAAAACATGGTGAGAATGAAGCTAAACATGGTGAGAATGAAGCTAAACATGGTGAGAATGAAGCTAAACATGGTGAGAATGAAGCTAAACCTGGTGAGAATGAAGCTAAACCTGGTGAGAATGAAAGAAAACATGGTGAGAATGAAGCTAAACCTGGTGAGAATGAAGCTAAACCTGGTGAGAATGAAAGAAAACATGGTGAGAATGAAGCTAAACCTGGTGAGAATGAAGCTAAACCTGGTGAGAATGAAGCTAAACATGGTGAGAATGAAGCTAAACCTGGTGAGAATGAAGCTAAACATGGTGAGAATGAAAGAAAACATGGTGAGAATGAAGCTAAACCTGGTGAGAATGAAGCTAAACCTGGTGAGAATAAAGCTAAACCTGGTGAGAATGAAGCTAAAGCTGGTGAGAATGAAGCTAAACATGGTGAGAATGAAGCTAAACATGGTGAGAATGAAGCTAAACCTGGTGAGAATGAAGCTAAACCTGGTGAGAATGAAGCTAAACATGGTGAGAATGAAGCTAAACCTGGTGAGAATGAAGCTAAACATGGTGAGAATGAAGCTAAACATGGTGAGAATGAAGCTAAACATGGTGAGAATGAAGCTAAACATGGTGAGAATGAAGCTAAACCTGGTGAGAATGAAGCTAAACATGGTGAGAATGAAGCTAAACATGGTGAGAATGAAGCTAAACCTGGTGAGAATGAAGCTAAACCTGGTGAGAATGAAGCTAAACCTGGTGAAAATGAAGCTAAACATGGTGAAAATGAAATTAAAGCTGGTGAGAATCAT
The DNA here is from genome assembly GCA_964035775.1 of Osedax frankpressi. Classification (NCBI taxonomy): domain Eukaryota; kingdom Metazoa; phylum Annelida; class Polychaeta; order Sabellida; family Siboglinidae; genus Osedax; species Osedax frankpressi. The sequence goes on from OZ038312.1 coordinate 25,843,544, forward strand.
CAATTTCATGACCGTAAAGGAACAACAGTAGTTGATACGAGGAAGGAAATTCAACAAATAAATGTTCACGGAGATGATAATAATCATGGTATGAAATTTAGAATCATTATATTATATTATTAATATAGATAATTAAATTTTAGAAATTGATATTTATTAATCTTAATTATTAATTATTTTTTTTAATAAATTAATCATTATATATACATTATTATTATTACTAACATGAATATAATAAATATATCTATGTACAGAAGCACCAAACATCGATGAATTTAATAGAGCTTCGAGGGGAGGTCCTAATTCTCAGGTTTGCACTTCGTAGTTATGTTTGTGTTTACTCTTGCTTATGTCGTCAAAGATCGCGTGACTTTATAAATTCATTAAACTTTAAACAATATAAATATTGATGTGGTCAACAAATCTTTATTTTATATTATATAATAAAAAAAATCTTATTAATTTTATTTTTGCAATGTAGCGGATCCACTTAAGTTTTATATGAAACTATCGAGTATTTTGAATTTTTATATTTATAAATTGAAAAATTAAAATATTATTATTATTAATATTTTATTCTATATAGATTTAATTCTATTCGCAATAGTGAAACTCATTTTTAAAGATTTTGTATATTAAATTTACAATTTTCGAAAGTATTTAAAATAATTTCTTTATTTCATGTGAATTCCTGACACTATATGTGAACCTTACATGATTATATTATAAACAATATTTAACAAATTTTAAATTTACCATTTGATGTTATTATTCAAGTTAGTATACATTTTAAGTATCTTATATTATTTTATATTGAAAATGTATTACACAAATATATTCATGTTATATTTGGAATAGTTGTTTAATTACGCTTAAATTACATGATAATATTTCTATAAAGAAATTATATTATATTATTAATTGAGAATTATTTTATTTTACAAAATACGGCAGGAATAGTTTCTAATTAAATTTATAAACCTTCATCATCATAACATCTTAACAGAAAAAGTAGCATAAATATAGGAATTAATAAGTGAGTATAAGTATAGTATAGGTAATAGGTAATAGGTAATAAGATCAAATTATTATATCTCAATATTTAATATATATATATATATACAATTGTAAAGTGTTATTTTAATTAATATTTAAAATGTATCAACTTGAGTACCAATAATGTTTGGTTAAAAGTAAAATAAAAATACATTATTCAATATCTATATTTCATTTTGCATAATATTTTCAAATACTTTCTTTTTATATAAATTCATTTGATCCTGATTATTGCTACATATAACTGTATTACTTGTTCAGCCTGCATCAGTATGATTAGTACATGGTTATTGTTTAACTATATGCAATTATACTAATATAAAATGATGGATAATATCCAAATTGTCCTTATTTAAACTCTCTATTATAAAAATAGACATCTAGAGTAGTGTTGATATTAACACCCATTAGAAATACATTTGTATCATCATTGAATTCACCATAATTACCATAATTAGAATTTTTCCAATCAATATACAGATATGAATTAATAATCTGATCACCACCATGAATCAGTCAATAAAACACTTTCTTTATTAATTATGCATAGACCTATCTTATATAGTTTACCCGAGCATTCTTTAAGATTTTTATGCATATTAATTGGTTTATTTACCATTTTATTAAATTCTAAATATTGTTTTGATTTAACATTTTATAGTTTTACTATATTTTTCCTGATATCAAAATTTCTTCTGATATCTGTAATTGTATACTTACCTAAACAAAACATTAAATTTACCATCCTTCTCTCAATATCTCTAAGGTTTTTTTTAAAACGGTCATTTCATTTTCAAATGAATATGATTTTATTGATTTAGTTTTTTATTTTTAAATCATTATTCCTTAGCTGTTTTAATATCATTTACACTATTTTCTCCCATATCCCTATCATTCTTATACTCGCTCACACTATTGTTACTTATTCTTATTACTATCTGACCAATTATTCTCTTACATTGGCCATTGGTCTGTGAATGGTAAACTGATGTTATTAACTGCTTACACCAACTTTTTTTGATAATGATTAATTTATTTGTAATAAATATTAATATTAGTGGAATTAGTATATTATTCAATTTATTAATGATGACATAATATATTATATCATATATATATATATTTATAAAAACGGAATCATTACCTTAAAACATATATTTAGTATTAATTTAACAAAATTATTATTTAAAATACAACAAATTTTATTAACATATTAACATATTCTATAAATAATATTAACCTCTACCTAAAATGATGTTCACTTTTTTTGTAATATTATAAAAATCAAATATAGTGAGTCAAAATAATATATATGATAAAAAGATTAATATAAAATAATTCAAGGCAAAAAAATAAATATTAAATAATTTTAAAAAATTTATAGCAAGCATTTTATTAAGTATTATAAAATCTTATAAAATAAAATCAATATAAATACATAGAATTTGAAACTTATTTATATAATTTGTTAACTAATTTTCTTCCCTGTACACTAAGAATTTTATAGGAAGCATCATATCAGTAGAAATATATTTCCAAAGCTCTGATTTTAAATTATCATTAAAATCCATTATACCCATAATATATTATATAATTTATATGCATATTATATTTAACTTGAAACATCTTGTAAGGTTTTGAATTTCAAAGTGAATGCATCGACCCATTTAGTTAAATAATCTACTACCGTTCAAATATATCTGTATATATAAATATTAAATATAAGTTTTATTATCTAATTTGAAATATTAATATATTTAAATACAGTAATTATTCCATTACTTATTTCCATTTTTAGTCTTAGGAAGTGATCCAATTTAATCAACTCCTGCAAACTCGAAAGGTTTTAAAATAATTATAGGCTTCATAACTTTCAATTTTGTTTTGCTATTTTCGTACCTTTGTCATTTTTCAAACCTCTTTATTTTTATAAAATGGTCACATAAATTATATATATATATATATTTGAAATACATTATGTATAACATATATTATAATCTAAAATATCTACATTAAATTTCAAATTTCATTTGTTAATAATCTCTAACAGTAAAATATGCCTTTCAAATAATATCTTTCTGATATCTTGTTTATGGTATTTTCCCTACAATTATAATGAAATACAATATGAGTCATTTTGCCAATCCTATTGTATACTGCTAACAATGAACTACTTATTATATATAGTATATACTGTTATATAAAATATTATATAGATAAAATACCAAAATGGCCATCGGATTGACTGGAATGAAAAGTTTCAAGAATTTCCACAATCTGTTTCTCATTTTCTGATACTTTAACATTACCACTTATCTTATTATACCATAACATTGATATATCATCTATACATATATAAATGTAAATATATAATTATTTATATATCATTAATTAAATATATTAATTATAAATATTTATTTTAATATTTAAATAAAACATTTAAAAAAATAATGACTAATTTTATTCAATCTTGAGTTTTTGTAAATCATTAACATGAATTTTTCTGTTTCTGAAATTCCTGTATTTTATCCGGCACACTAAGAAATTATTTACATCGCTTTAAATTATTAATTTGCATGTTTAAATAGTAGTTAAAATTATATAATGTATTATTATTTGGATAATATATATTATTATTTATAATAAATCCATATTTATATCCATAAGTTTAATCATATCAGTAATTTTCCACTATTATATCATACTTAATTTAGATTTGTTGACACCATCTCTGCTAATAGATGTTCAACTAAGTATATATACACAATATGCATACTCGATAAGTAGTAATTTCAATAGTATACTCCACAATACCATATAGTGGGTATTGTGGCTTATTGCAGCACTGGAATTATAAGATAAATACTGTTGGAGTCTAAATTAAAGTAAAAGTAAAGGACATATCAATGAGACAAAACTTGCCGAGTATCAAACAACAATACCACATGAGTAAATCATCTCGATTAATATAAACACATATTTATATATGTAGTTATATATATGTACTTATTAAGAATATTAGAATTTAAATAATCATTAATTAATCCGATATAAATGTTGATCAAATTCTAACATTATAAATATGTTTTACATAACTAAAATTTTATTTTACGAAATATAATAATAGTATATAATATAGATAATAATTACCAATAAATATAGTATTTATATCTAAGGTAAAGGTCCAAATAAGGGGTGTTCTAATGTGTTCATGGCGATGAAATATGGAAATTATTTTAAATATTTTCGAAAATCGTTAATTTAATATACAAAGTCTCATAATGTTTATATAATCTCAAATTATAGTGAAATGTGGCGTTGATTAATTAATTGGAATTTCATTTTTGATATTTTTCGATTACAATTTTATAAAATTATTACCTTGCTGTTATTCCCGCATGTCAATAGAGTGAGATGGATAAACAATGTACATTGCACTCAACAAAATGAGTTTCAAATAAAGATGTTTATGATATTTATAATATAATAATTATTTGTAATGTGTATATAATTCTTACTTCTTATTCATTTATAAACTTTAATCTATGTGCTATAATTATTATAATGTGTTTTATACGTTTGTGTTAAATTGCTTTAAATGTTTTGATTCTTTAATGCAGAAGGATGGCCATGACCTACCACCATTAATTAAAAGTATTAGACGTACTTCATTGAGAGATTTTAACCAGCCGAAACCTGCCGATAACTACGAAGGTTCATTGGAACGTAACAATTAATCTTACTTGATTATTTATTCTCTACAGCTGTAGGCTTTAAATCAAATCGTTTATTAGATTGAAATTCTTTACTATTATTTTTTTAAATCTAGAATTATAACAATCTTTTATTATTATTAATAATTTGTTAATTGGAAGTGTGATATGTGATCCTTTATCCCAGAAAATCTACTTACAGACATTGAATTATTAAATAAAGCTTGAAATTATTTATTTCAATAATTTTCTATTTATTATTCACTTCATTAATTATACAATGAAATTATTTTCAGGTAAAAATGACGAAGATGAAATTAGCGTTTAGAAAACAATACGGATAATTAAGAATAGCAATCTGTCGCAACTTTAATCCACACAAGTTATTTATTGGCATCACTCATTAAACGAAACACGATTAAGCGAATTATATACTCGATTATTTAGTATTGCGGTACCTTATTCCCATTAAATGGGTTATGCATACCAATTTTTTGTACTACTATTTTTACATTTAATAAATAATTTAATCTTAATTTCTAAAAATAAACAAAAGAATTAGAATTCGGTTGGTCCCGGCTTTCAGAGGTCTAGCACTTTGCACTTGCAGCCTGTCGGCACTCTGATGTACCCCAGCGTAAAGGTGCGGTTTCCTCGTCCGTAGGGCCGTTGAATTGCGTACATATATGAGTAAGTCTGGTAGCACTGCGATTTGTCGACCAAGCCATCCTTTATGAATCTGCGAATGCGGTCTCTACTTGTTTGAAGTCTTAACGATATGGTACTTACGATGGTCTGTTGGAGAGATGCTAAACAACTCGTATAGCTAGTGATTAGAAATAACCCTCTGTTCTATATCGGTGCTCGAATCCTTGAAATCAATTAAGAAATTATATTTTCGCTAATTTTATAAATCTATGAACACTTTTGAATTTGAACTTTTGAATTTGGTATTCACATTAATGTATGTGAAATCCTCTCTAGTTTAATAGCGGAAGAATTTAATAAATGTTGAAATTATTCATAGGATATCTTTGGAATATGAAATTCTATTTTCGGTAATCCACATAATATAAAAAATAAGCTCAAAACTATATCATTAATGTAAAACTATACAAAATTTAATTGTGAGATATACTCCATAAGTTAATAGTATCGGACATTATTGCAATAATATATAGCAGCTCTTATACACCGAATGAAGCGAGTTTTAGTGTGCTAATGATTTATGCGTTCGCTTGTATTATATCCTTTAGAATTCAATATATTGCCGTTGAGTTAGTTTACGCGATTCGGGAGTGACGCTGAAAATCGCCGCCTTGCGGATTGCTAACCTGCAGTGTTGGTCTTTGATTATCGGAGCGCAAATGGTTTCGTAGAATGTCTGAACGTAGTCGCTGCGGAAGAGCAACTCGACGAGGTAGCCTTTGCGATTGACGCCGGATTTCCTGTTTACGGTGATACTTGAGAATACATCGCATGACACCGTCTCTACGATAGTCAATACTAGTCTTGCCTAATATGGATGTAACACTTGATGCCGCTACTACATACAGTGCGATCGAACACTCTTCCATACCAGAGATAATATATACACTATTACACCTAGTCTGGTGTATTTCATGCGTACGTTGGGAAAGCTTACGTTGTCTTATCACTAATTAAATGACTCATATTATCCATCTCTTGCCTTTAGAAATTACCCTTGCGAATACTGCAAACATCCCAGTGCTTAAAATGCTGTTTACAAAACTTTGTACTAATACATTTTATTAAAAAATTTGATTTATTTTAGATTATATATTTTGAAAATAGCTTTTTGTTTTAAATTTGGCATGTTGAAAATTTAACACAAACATTGTAATATAAAATATCATCATGTGTTTTCATCATCTTTAGATTTTAGTTTATTTGTCAACTTATCAATGTTTTCTTTCTATATTATAATAAATGAAAGTAATGATTTAACTATTCAACTTTTTCTTGTAAGTCTACCTAATACTACCTTTTATAACATCAATAAAAATATTTCTTATAATGTATTGTGAATAATATTTATATCTAATATTATATTTCTTAAAAAATAACAAATTAATATAATTATACTATTTACAAATGTAATATTAATATATAATATATTATATAAAATTACATTACCTGTTTCATATTCCATAAATAAATATTTCAACTATTCTAATATATATTAATTGATTTAATCAATATATATAGATAATTATTTAATTACTTATTTTATCGTAAAAAATTAAATCAATTTTAAAACATTGTCATTCATCTATGTTTTACTCACTTGTAAATTGGTAGGCGTTAGTTTAAACATCGTAGTAGAATACGTTGTGAATTGTAGATTAGGACGAGATCAAAAAAAAGTATAGTATGAGGATGTTCGAACTCCACTTATGAAGCAACTATTGGAATATTACATATGTCGTCTGATGAAACCAACCTGGTGTTCAGGAAGCTAGCCGTAGGACAACATTCGAAATTCGTGTCGGAGTGGAATAAGCCTTCGAGTCTGAGATCCATTGAGATACGAGGATTCAAGGGTTGCTCTTCGGAACTGAGGTTGGGGTTAATCATTTAGACGTTAAGTCAATGTCGTCGGCAAATAAGTGTGCATTGTGTAGATTTGTATATATCGTAGGTTATATTATACTGTATTCAAAGAGTTATGAAATTTAAATAAATATTTATTAATATTTAATTTATTTGTAAAGTTCAATAAGTTTTATGTTGCTTTTATATTATTTTTAGATTTATAAATTTAATGATTAAAATAAGCTATCTTTATATATGAAAAAAAACTAATAACAATTTTATTTTTCTTAACCGAACATTGCTAATACCCAAAGAAAAAGCTGTGTATATCATAAAACAAAGTGATGCCCTTTATATTTGATGTATTTTAAATATAATATAATTAAAACAATTAATTACAAAAAAGAAATTATTTATCAAGATACTCGTATTTTCAATAGTGTCCTATATACAAATCTTCTTCATTGAACTTAAAGACTTGCTATTATTTCGTAGTCATTATATCAAGAGCATAATGCTCTAATAACAAAGTGAACAAAATACTCAGAACTTTATATTTCGCTATTTATCTTTTAATGGATTGGCAGATTTTGTATTCAGTATGAAAAGAAAAGTGATATCAATGAAAATGACGATATTCCTGTTGGTTACTGTCAAATCTGGAATTAGCCTTGATTGCGTTCGTAATTATTCTTTAATATTATCAGCAGGGATGAATTAGTTTAGTTATTAATATATCATTGTCGTATCATTGGAAACTTAGTAATTTAGTATCATAATAAAAACGAACGATTTTAGTGAAGTTTCATGATGTAGAAAAGGTACGAAGTGATATATTGGGTAATATAATTAATAATTAATAATCATCATGTAATAATTCTAATAGGAACATATTTAGTTTTGTGGATTCAATTGAATTAATAATAACCATGCTAATTTAAAGTCATATTTATACAGTACAGTGTACAATTCTATATCTGCATCCAAGGATAGTATATGGAATATATATATATATATATATATATATATATATATATATATATATATATATATGTATATATATAATATATAAGAATTAATATGAGAATTACAATATATGGCTAAACTATAACCGTTTAATCGATCTTCTGTCTTTGAAATAAAAGTCTGATAACGATGGTTCTAT
>OZ038312.1:25852233-25955719 GCA_964035775.1 Osedax frankpressi
CCATCTCTCCATCCCTCCATCTCCCACTCCCCCTCCCCCTTCCCCTCCCTCCCTCCCTCCCCTTTTCTATTCTTTTTCTGCTTCTAATCAATTTACAATAAGGTTGCTTGACATGCTTTTAAAATGGCTTTAACTACTCTAAACAGCTTATTTTAAATACACAATACTTTGTTATGATGTAAATGCTTTTAATTAACAAAACAATCTTGGTCATTTTATTTTTTGCATTGCATAAATTATTTTTATTAAGGATAATTTATACATTGCTGTATATACTAATAATAGTAAAGTATGTAACCCATCATATTGCAAATGAAATGTATTAATATTATACCAATACTATGCAAATGTAATTACAAGAAATTACCCAAAATAATGTGATATTTTTATAAAATCCAAAAATTATTGTTTAATTAAAAGAAATTATGAAATGCAAAAAAATGAATTGAGTTGGATTGTTATTTGAATATTCATGCACTTTTTTTCAAATATATAAAGATATTAAATTATAATTTAAGATAAAAAAAATATAATTACAATCCAGGTAATTTAATTTTTCATATTTTATGTTACACTATTTTTTATGGATACCGAAAGTTTTTAGAAAACTCTCATATCACATAATGTACACACATAATATAATGTTTGGATAATTGCCAGAAACCTTCGATTTAATTTTTTGTTTATACATTTAAATTTATTTTTCGTTCAAATCATGTATAAAACGTTATAGAAAAGTAATTATAAGTAACTCAAATTTGCAATAAAAACATAAGCCTATAAATTAATTTTTGTAATAATAGATGTATAATTATAATTAATAATATTTTTTGTTTTCAAATTAATTTCAAAATTTTAAAATTATAACAAAGATAATAATTAAGTTGATATTTATATAATAGGTTTCGACAATGTGGGTGAGCTATAGGTCAATCTCAGAATAATTTCTTGTATTTTTGTATTTTTTAAAGGGTATATTAGAGCATATATTTTAAACCGGTTATAAATCTTTATGAAATTTTCAGAATAAATACATAATATATAGTTAATAATTATAGATACGTTTTGTAAGTGGTAAATATACAATTATATTATAAAAGCTTGTTAGATAAAATGTTATTATTTTTTAGTAGTTTTTTTTTAAAACTTTCTTTTATTACATTATTTATATCACTATATAAAGTACTTATATGATATTATATAGATATGAATAAAATGCAAACAGTAAAAAAAAATTTGTAATCAATTTTATATAAAAGATACAAATAAAAGTTGCTGGATTCGCCAACGTTTAACAAGTGTTACAAAAATTATTGAAAAATATATACTAAGAAATGCAAACAAATTTATTATCCGGATTGTTTTCAGGTGATTTTTTAACTTTTATATTTTTGTATACCAAACTAAAAATATTTACCATTCAAATAAACTACAAAATTTAATTAAATTCATTTAAATTATGCAATGACCAAAATTAAATCTATATTGTTGTGTAACTCAATTTATAATGTACAAATATTTGATATTTTCATTAAATACTTGAATCCAATCTAATGTCTAATAATCTTATCTAACCTTAACCTGATTCTCAAGCTCATCCTGTGGTAGAGACAACTTGCGTTGATGTACGTCGGTGGTATCCGCTGAAGGGCACAATTAACCGCTGCCACCGCTGTTCCGCGCATATCATGTAATGAAAATCATAAAATTGCACCGAAAATGTGCAATTTACATTCGTATGTCGCGATTATTAGTTTGTCTATTATTAACATTTGTATATCAATGACGCTTGCCACTAACCGCTATCTCTCGTAAGAATACTTTTCACTAATCATAATAATGTGAGAACATTTTAAAATTAAGCAATTATTTGACCAGACTCAGAAGTGATTTGAATAATTTGTATTCTAATCTAATCATGACATAATGTGTGACACAGAAACCGCCCGACAACCTAACAAACGCAGAAAACGTAAATCTAATACTCCCGCATCCACTACGAATACTCCCCCTGGTATCAAACAAAAGCGGTCTCCTATGCAATGTCAGTATTTATCTGTATCTAGTCACTGCGTTACTCTCTTAACAAATTTTACAAATTTTACATAGATATTTATATATTGTTGTTACCGTATATAGGTCCGTCGATGATGGGAGGCATGCCTGGACCTCCTAACCTAATGGGTGGTCCCCCTCCTCCGCACCTGCCCCAGGTGATGCCTCAAATGATGCCCGGTTTCGTCATTGCGTCGGGTGCGGTCAGTAGCGACCCCATGGGCACGTCGCCTAACCAACGGGCGACTCCCGGTGGAAGCGGGTTCGGCGATGTCATGGTCGTCGGTGAACCGACTCTCATGGGAGGAGAGTTTGGAGACGAAGATGAACGTGTAATCACTAGACTCGAGAATGCGGCGCAATTGGATGGTTCTGCAGCTGCGGCCGTGTCGGCTCTCAACGGCGTCTCCAGTATACCGGTGTTGCCCCCGCTCATGCCACCCGCCAGAATGCTTGCCGAACAACATCCCGATCTCTGTCTTTCCGATGATATTAAAGATCCTAAACTTAAATCAGGTTGGTATTACATTACATTACATTACATTACATTACATTACATTACATTACTAATGTTAAGTTAACATTATGAGTTGGTTGGAACAATATTCAGGACAATTTATTATTTCATTTTAGATTTTATATTTAATATGATTATATCATATTGAACTCTTAAAGAAACACGTTAAGTTTCTAAATCATTTCTTAGGGTCCCTTTACATCTATCTAAATAATATGAAATCAGTATCAAAAATAATTATGAACTGAAAATATGAAATGATGTTGATGTTGTTTTGTCGGAAATTATAATTTAATTAGAATTTATTCTAGAATTGCAAAAATCACCTTATATTTATTTAATAATGCGATAGAATATTTTATTTGATACTTTCATTTTTAGGTCATTTTCCATCGCCATCTTCAATTGACATTGGTTCCGATCCCTTAGCCAATCTAACAGCTGACCAATGGCCAGACAATAAAATCATCGATGGCACTTCCGATATTACAAATGTCATTATTAAAACTGAATAACAAATTGCTACAATTTCCCATTAGTAGATTGATTCTTTTCACAATACAACACGCATTCCGTATATTGTGTGAGTACATCCTTTTACATCGGCGACCATTACAAACCTACCTATTGTATACATGTTGTTTCTGTTATAGTATTATATACATATATCTAGCATTATTATTTATTCTATACTCGTCAACCCAGTATACGCAATGAAAACTTATTTTTTGTATAATAACGTTACTTATTATTTATTATTATCATCATCATATATTTAATAAAATACGATTACATGATTATATAAAGGGTGTGTTTGTTTGTAAACAATTATGAACGATATTACATTTCAGGTAAATAAGTATTTATTAGAACTTACGCCGAATCATCGTAAACAAAAACACGTACTATATAATACAAGACGTTTGTGGATATTAGTAGTTTGTTGAAATGTATAAATCGAGATTGTTCACCTTGGTCATACCGAGGGCATATGAAGGTTTAGGCGAAACCAAGGCCAAACACTTACACAACTAGACCGATTGACTATGTGGTGTGTGTGTTAGGGTAGGTATCTACATCTTGCCCATTGCCTTAATCAGACTGCTACCCATTTGAGCGGGTGACATGGTGACCTCTACACCAGCATCGCGGAGGGCTTCAATCTTTGCTTGAGCAGTTCCCTTACCCCCAGATATTATGGCACCAGCGTGACCCATTCTCCGGCCAGGGGGAGCCGTTATTCCAGCAATAAAACTTGCAACTGGTTTGCGGTTAGGGCCCTGTGTATGGGTGAATGTCATGAAAATAATTTATATTGAAACATAAATATAGATGTGCCAGGAGTATTTGTAAAGCATGGTACCTACTGAAACTCTAACTAGAAATGTTTATTGACATATTGCAATAATACAATTTGTTACAGCTATAAAAATAATATCAACTAAGAATGTGATCATTTGAATATATTTCATATAATTATGATGCATTAATTATTACAATAATATTTAATAGAGATATTATATCAGGCTAATTGTTTTATTGATAAGTTTTTATTAAATTCTTTTTAGACATCCCATAAATAAATTTTTTAAATTTTATTAATACATTTTATTTAGAAAGAAAACTTAATTAATTTATAACTTAACAATGAATTACATACCATGCATTTAATAATCTTTACGAAAATTACTGTAATTAATTATCTTTGCATAGATTTCCAGTATATTCTCTATTTCTAGTACATGATCTAAATAGTTTATTTGTATGATTGTTTGTTACGCAATTATAGGGTTTAAGGTCAAAATTCTCATAACATACGATAAACAATATGGACAGAACAATAATATAGTTACTACTAACTTATTACATTATATTGAGTGACTATACAAACATACTAACAGTGTTATTCTCCTTAAGAAACTGAGCTGCTTGTTCTTCAGCCTCACCACCAATCTCTCCAATCATGACAATGCCTTCGGTGCCTGGATCCTTGAGGAACACGTCGAGGCAATCAATGAAATCGGTGCCATTGTAGGGGTCACCACCGATTCCTATACATAACGATTGTCCAAGGCCAACCTATAAGAATAGAAGCATTGTGTTGCAAATCTAGGTCTTGTTAGAGGTGAAGGTTTTTTTATATTTTTATTTCGAATGTAGTTATAAATATTAGTCAATAGTCTAAATATATGGTAATATTATGAACAAATGAAGGTAATTTTTTCCTAACATGGAAAAAAATAATTCAATCTTAGATGCACCAAACCAGATCTTTTAGAATATTTAATTTTGTTATAAGATTATAATATAAAAAATAAACAAAATCATTTTAGTAAGGAATTTAAAGATTCTTATATGGATTATATTGTAATTCTATAAATAAAAAATTCAATTTCATTCCTATAAATGTTTGACATTTTAAATCTGATAGACGAGATTTTTTATAAATATTCGCTTTTCTTTTAAAATATTATTATACAATAAACTTATTTAAATTTGTGTGTCTAGATAAGATTAAAATATATTGGTCACACTTATTGTACACTTATTACGATGTTAGTGATACAAGACTATTAGTATTAGTTACTGCTACACTCATCTCTATTCCCTACGCCCAATCAAATCATTACTCCTATAGCAATCTCTCACCTGTCATCATTCTATACCACATTCCACTACAACTCTCTTTACTCCAAATACAGTATCTGACCTCTTACCACCACATTCAACATCTCATAGCCCCATTACTACCCAATAGAATATTTTATTACCTACAAAACTGATTTTACTTCTGATCATATTAATCTCTATCGGCCAAACCCCCCCCACTACTACACCCTAAACTCCACTAACCGCACTAAGCTACCACTACTCCCCATACTCCAAACACCCATCTTTCCAACCATCCTATTAACTCCCAGCCCTACAACGCCAGCAACCCTACCTATAACCCTACGATCGGTACACTTTGGCTAACCTGCGTTGTCTGGTGGACGGCTTCATAGGTGAGAGTACCAGAGCGAGAGACAATGCCAATGGTGCCTGGACGGTGAATGTGTCCGGGCATGATACCAATCTTACACTCGCCTGGCTGTAGGGGATAAGGTAGGCGGGAATAAGGCAGAAGTTACGACGGCTAGAGGGGGCGGAGAGGCGTTACCGGGGGCACGGGTGGGAATAGCTATAGGTACGGAAGCGGTGTAAGATGGGAGGCGCTACGGGAATACAATAGCCTCGAGAGTAAAGGAGGTCGAAAACACAGGGATGTAGATACGGTATTGTTTTAATGAAATCAATCAAAAACGTTACATCAGATTTTGATGTAAAGCATATCAATTACTAGACGAGTTTAACAGGGTGATTAAATATAGTAAAGTTAATGTATTCATTAGTGACCGAGCCCTGAGTAATGATTTGTCAACTTAAGAGAGTTAATTAATTAATCATATATATATATAGCTTGCATATATCTACAGTATATTGTATAATGTTAATACATCTATAAATAGACTAAATACACCTAAAGTTACATAGGCATTGTTTAATATAACTCTATAAATAAAGACAATTTATGTGCAGACTACGTGTAAGAAATCAACAAATCTTATGTAAGGATATCAATGGGAAACTTGTAGTTGTCATTGAAACTCTGACCCTTTCAAAGATTCAAATTAAAATATAAAGTACGAAAATTCAACTGTTGGTGAATCACAAATTGAAATTACTTGCAGTAAATAAATAAATAGATATATTTCACATAACAAGTATTATAATATTATACATGATAAAGTAGGGAATCAGTTTGTAGACAAAATCTGTCTACGGAAATTCAATGAAAGCTTATTAGGTCAAAATCTCGTAATATAAAATATATATAATTATAATAATTAGAACATATGAAATACATCCACCCAGACGTCGCAGAAACAAATTAATATCTAAATAACGCGCCAAATATATAATATTCTAATTATCATTTGTATATATGCACTACTGTGTGATATGTATCCGATATTTAGGCTTCTTACAATGTGTCGCAAACGTATTACCTTGATGATTCCGGGGCAGTTTGGTCCGATGAGCCGCGACTTATTCTGTCTCACCAGGCGGTACTTCACTCGTACCATATCGTGCTGCGGAATGCCTTCGGTGATGCAGACGATTAGTCCAATTTCGGCGGCGATAGCTTCCAAGATGGCGTCTTTGGCGAACGGAGGAGGAACGTAGATCACCGTGGCATCAGCTCCGGTAGCTTCTTTCGCCTAATGAGGGGGACGGCGTTAATTGTGGTGCAGGGGAAATAATGGGGCAGTGTAGGGTAGTGGCGAGGATACCGGTTTGTGGTGTGGGGGTGAGGGTAGGGAAGTGGGGTGTGGTGTGGGGGTGAGGATGAGAGAGTTTAGTGGAATATGGCATGGGGTAAGGATGAGAGTGTGCTATTAAGGTGAGGACGGTGGAGTTAGCGGTGGTTGTTTATATATTAGTATTGTAGTTTTGCTCATAGAAAGTACATACAACATATAATATATATATCAGATATATTACACATATCATTGAGCAAGTCTATACCTTCTCAATAATAATACTGTAACTGATCAGCGAACACTCAAGGTGGATTATGAGAAAGATTAATATCTCCCTGGTTAAGAATACACTAATTATAATATCAAATATATATTGCACCATAGGAATTTAAAATTAAATAAAAGTAAATAAAAGTAAAAAAATGTGTTTAGAAAATAAATTAACTTGCCTCTTTGACGTTATTGAAAACGGGAAGACCGAGGTGCACTTTACCTCCTTTGCCTGGAGATACACCGCCGACCATTTTAGTACCGTATTCGATGGCCTGTTCACTGTGGAAGGTACCCTGTTTACCGGTGAAACCTTGGCAGATCACTTTGGTATTTTTGTCGATCGAAAGGTTTGGCCTGCATGCCGAATAGCTGCATTGCCGTATGTTGCCGATTGATTGTATACCTGAGAATGTATCTTATATATATATATATATATATATATATATATATATATATATATATGGATTGTATACCAGCAACATGTGTTATCAATACGGATTGTATAGTATAAACTATCCGTATGTGATCCGATTATGGTATTAGACTTAATAATTTGCTGATTAATATTTCAGAAAAATATAATTAGATATAAATATATAATTAATTTTTAATATAGTGTCAATGGAAGGTCGATATTAAAATTAGATTTTTACTAATTTATGGGTTTTAATAGAAGTCATTTTCATGTGGTTTGTTTTATATAACAATATTAAAAAGATTAGTACATTTATTATGATTTCAATATAATTCATAAAGTAATAATATAACAAACCGACAAATTGTTTCGAGACGAACGAAAATATCCTAGCTGCCATTTTGACAGATATCACAATAGAGTAAATGAGGATTTTCTTACGAAGACGTAAATATAAATAATATATTATGTATAGAATTTAAAATTATATCGACCTATATTTACTATATTATCAGTGATATACAAATTTATTATGAATGTCATTCATGTATATCACAATTGAATGTTTACTGACGCCTTATATATGTATACATATATATGTCAAACGTCCTTGAACCTATAATATAAATAATAAAAATATGATTCGTAAAATGACAGATACAGGCGTAGCCTTACGCTCCGTTTTGGATCGTATTAATACAGCTACATGTGCTCGTTCAAAGGTATGAAATATAGTATATGTTATATGAAAATGACAAATAAATAATAGCGCAGATTTTAAATGAAAACTTTCTATTCTTTTTACACTAGTTGTATGTAAAAATAGGTTCATAATTAAGTATTATTTGGAAAATAAAAGTAGGCGGTAACAATAAGGTAAACACGCCCCTTTTATTGATAAACATATGATTATTTTTTAAATCAAAATTTATTTATTAATTAATATTTTTTGAATTTATATATTATGCAATACTTTTTGTTAAATATGCATGGTACTTAATATTGATACATTATAATACATTTTAGTGTATATATTTAGTATTACTTATATGTGTTCTAGTATGTATAAGCGTCAATATAATATTTTTAAAATTTCAATTGTTTAATATAAAGTATATGTTGAATAAAAGAGATATTTCGTAAGGTAAGATATCTGCCAATATAAATTATAGTTAATCAACTAATTGAAAATGTATTTTAACTATGGATCTCACCAGAAACTATAATATGTAAATATTATATAATCTTATATAATTGTTTTAAACTAAAAATAAAAAACACATTTTCAATGTATATAAAATATTTTGTACTTTTATTGTATAACATGAAAATAATAATGACTTGGATGGTTTCCTGTGCTGTTAGAGTTGATTAAATGTTTAAAACTCTCGTAATATAGCTTATAACCTACAAAATATAAATATTATGAATAAGCATATGAATATTTTTAATAAGCATTAATATAAACTACAATATCATTTGTTTTTATTCAAATTCAAAATTATTGAATATTCTAGACATGTTTGTATTATACATTTAAATAAATATCATTTTGAATATATATATATTTTGCAAATATTGATGAATCAATACATAATTTGAGTATGTATATATACAATATAAATTTAGATAATACAATTATCTTTTGTATGATTTAAAATAGTCATTATATCCAAAATTACGGTTACATTAATATAGTAGATCATTTATTTTTTATAATTAGGAAATATAAATGTATCATCATTTTTTATATGCTTTTATAGAATATGAGCAATACATATTTACTTATATATTCTTAATACAAATTAAAATCTCAATATTTATTATTATAAAATACATATATATAATTATTGAAGATTATTGTTATTTCATGATCACATTTTCTAAAAAAAATTCACAAGTTAAAATAATTATTTACTTCTTTAAAAGCATACAATATTAATATAAGGACACTTTTTTTTATAAACATAAATAATATAATTATTTCCAAATAAATAACCAGCATCAGAATATTTTAAATCAAATTTAAATATAATTTTGCAAAATTAATATTTTAACTATATCTAAATAAAAATAATATATTAAATTGAATAGTAATTATATATATATATATATATAATAGTTTATTAATACGAATATTCTAAAATACTTAATATGTATTTGATACGAAATAATATGTATCTTATTTATATATAGTATTAAAGTAAGCAGTTTTCTATTTTTTGTTTGTTCGCGAAGCGAGGCCTCGATTCCAACATTGTTAATAGTATTTCGCATAAAGCACGCACGCACATTTTTACATGTAAACGACGTAGGCATGCAAACTACATACGACTTACGCACGTACGCATTTGTGACACAGGAAGTTGCGAACCACTGTAAGCTTAAGCCGCGGCTGGTAGCCGTCAGCAAAACAAAGCCAAGTCAACTTATTGTAGAAGTCTACAAACACGGGCAACGCACATTCGGCGAAAACTACGTTAGTTTACTAAGACCCAGTCTGAGTACGAGTAACAACTCACCCAACCCGTACTTATTATGTTAAGTGTGCAATATATACGATGTCTTGTAAATGCGTTTAAAATATAATTATATTATCAATGTTGACTCAAAATTTGTTTATTACTAATTGATTGTTAATCATTTATTTTCAAATAATTACAATCTCATCTTACTCGATGTTCAGGAATCTTCTTTTTGTATCTATTTTAGGAAGTAAACACTTCTCCGCTTGTGAGGACTGAATGTTTGTTTTTTACTGAATTACTGACTCAGAATATAACCTCTTGTTATATGAAATGCATATTCTGATAATGGTACTTAGGTCATATTACACTACACTCAATACACTACACTACACTACACTCACTACACTCAATACACTACACTACACTACACTACACTACACTACACTACACTACACTACACTACACTACACTACACTACACTACACTACACTCACTACACTCACTACACTACACTACACTACACTACACTACACTACACTACACTACACTACACTACACTACACTACACTACACTACACTCACTACACTCACTACACTACACTAAACTCACTACACTACACTACACTACACTACACTACACTACACTACACTACACTACACTACACTCACTGCACTACACTACACTACACTACACTACACTACACTACACTACACTACACTACACTACACTACACTCACTACACTACACTACACTACACTACACTACACTCACTGCACTACACTACACTACACTACACTACACTACACTACACTACACTACACTACACTACACTACACTACACTCAATACACTCACTACACTACACTACACTACACTACACTACACTACACTACACTACACTACACTACACTACACTACACTACACTACACTACACTACACTACACTACACTACACTACACTACACTCACTACACTCAATACACTACACTACACTACACTACACTACATTACACTACACTACATTACACTACATTACACTACATTACACTACACTCACTACAATCACTACACTACACTACACTACACTACACTACACTACACTACACTCACTACACTACACTACACTACACTACACTACCAACATTACATGAAATTCAGTCTTTTCTGAATAAATAAAATAATTTATTTATTATAGTCTAATTTAGGTTATTCATTAATTCTAAGTTGTATAATTGCATTTACATCTAAAAATAAGTTTTATTTTATATAAAATATATGTTAAATAATATAACCCACAATTAATCATTAAAAATTAGGTATCTAAAAAAATATTATTACTTCAATTATTCAATATAATTTCTACATTATTCTTTTCAACATGAATTTTCTTCAATATAGCTTTTAAATAGTTATTCATAAGTGATCGTATAAGTTTCCTGATTTATTATATGAAAACTTGACTTATTTTATAAAAATTATCAATTTATATTAAACAAAAAAAAACAAAATAGTTAAAACCTACTTTTTTAAAAATCACACTAAATTATCTTGTTCAATATTCTTTCTTAATTATGTTTTCCATATTTAGATTTTTACCATTATCTGTAAGTGTGATATAAGTTCTTCATTAAACTTTTATCATAGAAAATGAAACTCAAAATAATGTTTCTAAGATAAAAACCAATACCAATTAAAAATGAAACATAAAAATCAAAACATCTAAAAAATCATAAATATTATTACTCTCCTAATCGTCAATACTCAACCCTCTAACCAATTGCTATTGTTATTAGAACTAGAATAGTCTACCTCCTATTATACTTCCACTAGTATTAGTATCGTCTCGCAGTCTGCTATTAAATTATGATACTGTTATTAAAAATTCAAAGTTTTCAATGGAATAAGTTAAAATATTTTTTAACATGTCAACCCAGTAAACAGGGTGACTTAATAGTTTTGTAAAATCTTTTGGTGTGTTCATAAAAATAAAAAATATTATAAAATATGCAATGCAAAAAATGAAATTTCCTGGAATGTTTGGTGGGAATACTTTTATTTAAAAAGTATATTGTAAAATCATACAATAGCTATGAATACACCAACTTAAAAAAAATAACAATATTTAAATAATTCTATTATAGTTTTTTGTAAATAAAAACAATCCAGGTCATTTTAGTTTTTTTGTTATATAAATATATTTTATTTGTATTTTAATTAATTATTTATTTTTTATTTAAAATAATTTTATAAGATTGTATAATAGTTAAATCATTTTGTTTCTTATATCCTATTAATTATATTTATTACACCACTCCAGGTCAATGAATTAGAGGAGAAATCAAAAGACCCCGAGGTATTTAACTCCTGTATAAAATTCCTATGTAACAATTTGTTTACTCCATTCATGTTAATTCCATCCGAAATTGTATTCTTTTTAATTGCTTGTTGCATTAAATACTATTCCTGGATGATTAAATTGACCTATGTTAGCTCGTCTACATAACTTACAAACATACCTATTAAGTTCATGCATATTTGCGACTCTAGGCTGGAAGTGTCTTTCGTATTACCATGAATTAGCGATTATCTCATTTTAAGCATCCAGTATCTATTGTAATATATTTAACCGTGTACTAATATATGGGTTATAATGAATGTTATTTTATAAAAACTTCTTTGTTCCCTAGACTTTAATTATAGAATATATCCAGCAAATATTAAGTGTAGTGGAATATTATATAATTGAATTTTCTCAAAAAATGCAAAATACCTAATTAAATAGTGAAAGTAATTGAATTGTTTGCTGGGTAGAGTTTGTGTGAATTTCAATTGTGACAGCCTATTGAATTACTCTTTAATAACGCTCTCAGCTTGTGAGCGAGCACGACACCGAAATTTAAACAATCTTTGCACTTATGCCCCCTACCACTCGCTCGGTTAGTGCATTACTTTCTCTACGTTAATACAATCAACCCTGTTCAAATGTCATTTCCCAGCTGATAAAAATCCATTATGAAATACCCTACGTTACTGTAATATGTGCAATCATTTTATAAGTGTGATGTTTATTCTTTGTTTCTTGTAAACTGTCTCCCTAAATACTTTGATATTAGTTTAATGAAATATCTTATTAAAATACATATAATTAAATATAATATAATACAAATATAAATTCTATTATTTTTTTAATATGAGAAATTGCCAAAAATATAGTTTTAAATGTTTATTTACAATAACTAGGTTTCAAATTACATTTTACTTTTTCCTTGTAATTGTCAACATTTATTTAAATGTTTCAATAATTAAATTGTGATGGTTTATAACACAATGTCATTTCTTAATAAATTTTAGTGATTATTAATAATGCTACTTTAAAATGTTAGATAGGATTTGATATATTTCCTTTTGATAATATTTGGTAATATACTAATATAATGATTTACATAACAATAGAATAAAATATTTACAAATTGCTGTTTTCTTAAATAACAATGCATGTAGAATTATTGCTTTTAGATCTAAGTAAAAAATCACATCCTATAGATGATTTAAAGAATAATGTCATGAATTTTCTGTATATTTTCCATTATATAACTATGAATAATTAATTACCTTTTTCTTCTGTTATTAGTAATAATAATTTGTTGTCTTTTTAATATAAATATAATATAAATCAATATCCATAATATCATTTTTGTATATACATGAAATTCATTTATAAAATTTCAACTAAATTAACTAATCTAGCTTAAACTATGGGCATAATACAACAATGGGGAATTTTTGTTCATAACAAATATTTTTTATATAAGAAATTTCCTAAACATATTAATTAAATAAATCTTAGAAACACAACCTAAGAATTATGACTACCATTTAATATGTACGTAATATGTACGTAATATGTACGTAATATGTACGTAATATGTACATCATACATCTAAACATTCATTCCAATTTCAGTGATTTATTTTATTTTATTAAAACAAGAAATACCAGAAATTTATATTAATTTGTTTATAATTTTGGTTTCGGAACATTTCATATTTTAAATTTAGGTCATTGAATAAAATATTTCTCATCTATTGAACTCCTCATCTAGCTATTATATAGATAACATGTATATATCCTATAACATGTATATATCCTATAACATGTATATATCCTATAACATGTATATATCCTATAACATGTATATATCCTATAACATGTATATATCCTATAACATGTATATATCCTATAACATGTATATATCCTATAACATGTATATATCCTATAACATGTATATATCCTATAACATGTATATATCCTATAACATGTTCATATCCTATAATATATATCCCATAACATATATCCTATAACATATATCCTATAACATATATCCTATAACATATATCCTATAACATATATCCTATAACATATATCCTATAACATATATCCTATAACATATATCCTATAACATATATCCTATAACATGGTGTTGAACAATAATTTGAATATTAATATATTTGTTCATGAACTTTGTAACAGTTATAATCCTTATAAAATCTATTGTTTAATAAATATTTATCCATTCGCATTTACTCAGCCAACTTGTAGATTACATTGGAATGTCCCGACATTAAATGGCATTTCATCGGCCATTTACAACGTAACAAAGTTTCCAAAGTACTCAGTTAGTTTTAATACCCTTATCTCCCATTTCCATCTTATCTCCCATTTCCATTATATTCTCCTAATTTAAACCCTATCCTTCATTTCCACCCTATTAGATTTATAACACCTGGTTAAATTCAACTGTAACTTGGGTGACCATATGACAAAGTGACCTTATAAATTGGGTGATATGTCGAATGTTTACATCTAATTGTTAAAAAAAGCAAAGAAAATTGTAGTTTATTTTATTTAGTAGATCAATGTGGCTTATTCGACTGTTACTTTTATTAAACTGATTAAGGCAGACAAGTGTATATTGGACCCATTTACATAACCGCAAACAACAAAAGCGTTATATAATCATGGAAGTGTTTTCGAACGAAGAACCGTAATATTTAAAATATTAGGTTTTTATTGCAATATATTATACATTTTTTAATAATTATAATAATTGTTATGAATATTAATTATTGTTGTTATGATTAACAATAGCAATATATTAGGAGTAACAATAATAATAATACAATAATATAAAATAAAAATAATTCATTTATTATAAATAATTTATTATAAACGTGTATAATATTAAATATATGTTTAATTTGAGTTTAGTAATTATTTCTATAAATAATTATTAATTTATTACATCTAGGTAAATATTAAACCTATGTATTGAAATTAGACAATATATACAAATATACATAAATGTGTACAAATATAAATTTATGTTTGTTTACAAATAACAATATATCTATTTGTTCATAGAAGCAGAAGTCGAGAGAAAATGCAAAAATTGAAAGACATCATTTCAAGAAAAAAACAAAATGGAAGTAAGCGGATGAAGGCAAATCAGCTTTATGAAGGTCGAGATGATAATCAGATTATTTGCCTTCTTCTCCTGAAATACCAATTGCCATTTTACGTTGAGATGAGATTTCTCAATGATTCAATGTATTGAACTTTGGTCAATAATATAGATGAGTAATTATTATTCATATTTATTACATAATAACATATAAATTCTGTCATATATATTGAGTATGCTTTTTTATAAATTTATATTACAAATTGTAACCATTCAGACTATTATATTGATGTATATTATAAACTCATGAATATCCCTGTGAATACTCAATAGTACTTGGTACTTCTATCAGTATAGCATCTAGATGTCCTATCAGTGTGGGTCCCAGCACCTCAGTAGGTAAGGTTCTCAGTCCTCCTCTCACTATTACTTGAAATACCAGTTCCACAGCTGACTCATTGGTTAGGATATCATGTGATACTGTATTATGGTTTTACTCTGAGATGGTTCAAAGTTCAAACAGCATTCGAAAGATAAAAAGTTTACTAGAATGTTTATATCCTAAGTTTAATAGAATATTTATATCATATGTTAATAGAATATTTAATAATGAAATTTATATGAGTTAGTACTCATCAGGGCAGATTGCGATGATAAATTAAAAAAAGAAACAGTGATTCCTTCAACAATATAATGAATTCAACTTTCGAAACCAGAAACTAACACCTCAATTGAACATCTTAAAGATATTTGTAGTTGTGGTGAATCTCTTGACAAAGATAAATTAATGAACAATATTAACCCAATTCATTTTTAAATTTAAAGAACAAATTGATTTCTAGAACACAACTTGTTATAAACTGTAGGAATAAATACAATTATATTTTATTTATTGTTTCTTTTTATATTTCAAAATTTGTTTGCAATATTCCTAATATTTTTACATATATTATTATTATACTATAATAAAGAAATAATATTTTATTTTATATGTTTTTATTAAAATACTATCCATTGTTCTTTCATCTCATCCTCAGATTCCTACTTGTAAATTTATTTGCACGTTCTCTCCAAACAGTTCATATTCGGTTCATATAACAGTTCAATCCACTTCATCAATTAAGTAATTTTATATGCAATGTGGTGGCATATGACAACAGGGAATCGTAATTCCAATATACTGTAGGCATTATTCATGTTCATATGGACACGTTTCTGGAAATGATTTATTTTCTGTTTTTCATTTGAATCTTCAACTATTGCTTCATTAGTGACTTATATTTTCATCCGTTCTTTTTCAATATTTAGTGTTCCATAGATTTCCAGCAATTATGCAAAATACCGTGGAATGTCCTATCCTGGATGGTGTTTTTAAACTACACTTCACCTGTAACTAGATACCGTAGTATGATATTAGTAGTTCATCTTACCTGTACTGAAATTGCTTTACGTTAATTAATCTGGTGGCAACAGGTTTGGATGAACATTTGAGATGTCCCTAGTCACCTAGTTACCAGGGTTATGGTTGCATTTAATCTGGTATTAATACCCTATTTTGCTAATTTCCACTCCCATTATCCCTCATTTCCACTTCACTCGCCATTATTACTTACTCCACTTGGATATTTCCCTTTTCCTCTTCCCAAAGCTTTATATCGCTAACCCCATTACATCTTTCCACCCCCATTAAATCTTTTCACCCCCATTACATATTCTCACCCCCATTACATATTCTCACCCTTTAACACTTCCTGATGCCATATCTCCCCCCTTGACATCGCGTCATCTCCCCCCTCGCAGAATATCGCCTACACCTCGCCTCCTTTTACGCCCCCTACACTTCCTCGACTGCCCTATAGCCCACACCGATATCCAATCAGATATAGAGAAGCTGCACACGCTGGAGACGATTGACAGCGCACGATTGGCCAATGCAGTGAACACCCATTGGACGAAACTTGGACGTTTGAAACCTCTACGAGTCATGACTCAAGTGAACACGAGCAACGAACTGAGTTAGCTGGGCAAATAGTGAGGTGGGGGTAGTTAGGAGAGTGTAGTGTGTGGAGTGGAGTGGGTGGAGTGGACTGGAGTGGGTGGACTGGAGTGGGTGTAGAGTTTGTTGGTAAGGAAGAATGTGTTCAGTATTAAATAAAAGTAATATAGTAATATATATTTATTAACTAAGCAAATTAATGAATCATTTGAATTAATGAATTTTGATAATTCTGAAAATTTTGAGTATTTGTAAATTAGGTTTTTAATTTCAATTTTAAAAAGATTTCATTTCCTTATCTATGAATTACGATTGTAAATTCATTGAATTCTTTTCGATGAATTTAAATATATTATTTTAAATATTACTTATCTATGAATTACGATTGTAAATTCATTGAATTCTTTTCGATGAATTTAAATATATTATTTTAAATATTACTTATAGATGTTTGTTTGATTTTAATTAAATATTTAATATACATTAATGTACATTTTTTTTCATATATTAGCCCGACTATTTTTCATGTATATAAATGTACTATTTTGTTCAACTAGTACCCATGTATATTACGCGGCTAATACTCTGCTGGTGAGACTGAAGGGACTCGAGTGAGTCTTAAGTCAATGTTTATATCCAATGAACAGATAAACACGGCTGTCAGACGTCCGAAGTAGTATCGCTGGTACGCCACATTATTGACCGCTGTCCTCGCCTAGAGTTTATTGGCCTGATGACTATCGGAGCATTTGATCACGACCTCAATAAAGGACCAAATCCAGATTTTCAGGTTTTTGTTTATATTTATTGTAGTCCTAGTACATTTTTTTCATTCGATTCATATTTAATGAAATATTTCATTTTAAATATGAGTGCGTTACTTTTCAACTAGTTGCCTGATATAATATTCTTAAATAAATAATATTGTATTACTTATAATATATATGTATTGTATTGTCTGATGCATAATAACCTAAATATACAAAATAAATTATGATTCAATAATCAGATAGATCAAATAGCATGTCGATATAGAATTCTTTAGCCTTTAGCCCCTAACAACAACACCTTCTGATTTCATAACAGAGTCTGATTGCATGTAGGAAGGAGGTGTGCGAGGCATTACACTTAAGTTGTGAACAGGTGGAGCTCAGTATGGGCATGTCAAATGATTATGAACATGCGGTTATTTACACCACCTCTTACTACTTCCTGTTTACACTACACCACTTATTACTTCCTGTTTACACTACACCACTTACTACTTCCTGTTTATACTACACCTCTTACTACATACTTACATATATCTCCTACTTCTACCATTTTCCATAACAGAATACCTATCTAATTTATCTGCTACTTGTAAGATAATATAATGTATATTATGTGTGTAAATATTCATATACTTTATAAAATGCTCTTTTATTTTAAAAATAATACGCATTACAAAACAGCAAATATTAATGAATTTATTTCTCATCTCAGGTGGCGCTAGGTAGCACGAACGTCCGAGTTGGTTCCAAGATATTTGGAAATCGTACGTACGATAAACCTTCCCCCGTAGACACGCCCACTTCTTCGTTGAATCCCGGCCTCGTCTCAATGGCTAGCTAGTGGAGCCGCGAGACACCTACAGTCGAAATCATACGCAACACCAGTGCCGCCGCCGCCACTTTTATCCAGTATTGAGAGAAAGAGATTAGCGCTCTTGCGAATCCAATTTCAGGAAACACAAGAGTTTGAACAACTCGTTAGAATAAATAATTGAAATGCGTCTGGTTTTTACTGACTGGTTTTTTATTCCACTTCATCTCCTCATCGTAGCCTTTCATTCACTGACTCGCGGTGTTTTTAGCACTCTCTCGCACTCTGCATATCCGTATCAGTGTTCAAAACATATAAAATACTATAATACAGTAAATACATAAATAAAGCTGATGGGCTGCTGAAATATAAAAATATCTATTTACAAATAAAATTCTGTTGGTTGATTTGATGGTTGATTTGAGGGGTATCGCATTGTGGAAAGCTTCAATTGATGATCATGATTTCAATCTGCGGGGTTAGTGCGTAAACAAGAGAAGTGTAAATATACATAAAGGTTACATCGGGGACCAACATTGTGAGTCCGTCGAGGTACAAGAATATCAATCGACACAATATATGATTTATTGACAGTTTTTATTAAATATTGAATACTTAGAATATAATGCAAAAAACTGTTTATATTAAATAATAATTAGAATAGATTGAATGTATAAAGTCGAAATATTGACTATATATAAAATACATTTTTAATAATATTCTATTTGTACTTGAATTAATTTTAATTCTATATATTTGGTTCCATATTAAACTGCAATTACGATTGTTTATTTGAATATTTATTGCCACCAAATCTAATAATAACAATGGAGATAAATAGTGTGTTATATATTTAATTGTATTCTCTTCATTTTCTTATCAAACATATCAATATTATAATAAATGATATAATAGAATTTTGATAATATAAATTGGATATTTTTCAAAAATAAATTTGAAAATTATTAATTAATTATAATTACTAATGTTCCTTTTGGTAAAGTATCTAAATAATATATTATTATTATTTCTATGAATATTGCATAAATAAAGAACTTTGAAAGAACTTCACATGCAGTAGCTGATTACAACTATAGTATATTATAAATCTACTATAAATAGCATAAGTTCTACATAGCACTCATTTAAATTGGTTATTAGTTGCATATGTTATTAAAAACAGATGTGTAGTGGTTAGTACACTACACTTATGTAACTGCTACTATTTACACAATATATATATAATTAGAAATTAAATATCTAAATATTTTTCAGACAAATTCATAAAGATGCTACTGATGCAGGATGGTACAAGCGGAACAGGGTGGGGTTTACGGGGATCCTACGGGGTTCCTACGGAGTCTATACCTACCACGCGAAGGCCTCTCTTGGCGGGGTTCACAATGTACAGCCCACACTGGGCGTAGATACAGTCATTCTGTTCCGCGATGAAACGGTCAATTTTTTTTACAGTCTGCAAATCAAGGGATAATAGTTAACCACAGTTCTACATAGCATACATCTACTTATGTTTGTAAGTTAATTGTATTCATTTATTATATAATAATTGCATTATTCGGTTACTAACTAAATTAAAAGATGTACAAATTTAGGTTTTTTAATTCTTGTCAAATTATATTTATCATATTTTCGATTATTTCACAAAAATTTATAGCGGATTATCAAATATACTATTTTCATATTAATCTATAATTCTCATTGTTATTTCCCAGTAAACGTGTGATTGTAGATTCTGAAAATCTTTATTGATGTATTTTACAAAACCAAAAATAATATACAATTATGAAATGCTAAAAATGAATTCGTCTAGATTAATGTTGTGATAATATATCAATAAATATATACATATTTATATATATATATATATATCTATATATATATATATATATATAAATATATACATATCTATTTATATATATATATATACTATTGATGTAAATGAACTTCATTAGAGAACATTTCTAAAATAGAACTAAATCTATAATCAGTCATGTGTGATTTGTAGTAATTGAGAACTCAAAAGTTGTTGTTCTGTGGTAAAGAGTGTTACAAGAACGCCAGACTAATTTAGATGTTTCATTGGATAGTAATAGTAATCAAAATTTATTGACAAAAATTAATTTAATTTAGAGGATTACCAAAAAGAAATACATGTGTCTCGAAATATCACATGACCAGATATCCAAAAAGGTTTTATTAAGAAATAATACAAACTATAATACAATGGAATTGCTTTACTATATGAATAACTTAGCTGATATTTCGTTTAGATTGTAGACTGCAGCTATAATCAGCTAATCTTGTTTTTTATTATGGCCATTGTCCATCAATAAATTACTGTGAGTATATTATGAAACCTATTCAATTATTCTCATATTAACTCATTAAATATGACATATTTATGGATATTCTAAAGGTGTGATTATAGCTTTTTGGTACGCGACGGCAAGAGTTATTATTAAGGAATACGTTTCTAGATGTGGACTCTCTGCATTTAAATGTGATTCATTACGTAATGAAATTCTAGTAAATTTAAAAATAGATTAGGAATAACTCAGCGTATTTCAATGTTGCCATCGAAATCAAATGAAGTGAACACACAACTACACGACAACTACACAATAACTACACAAGAACTACACAAGAACTACACAAGAACTACACAAGAACTACACAAGAACTACACAAGAACTACACAAGAACTACACAAGAACTACGCAAGAACTACACGACAACTACACGACAACTACACGACAACTACACGATGACTATACAAGAACTACACAATAACTACACAAGAACTACACAACAACTACACAACAACTACACAAGAACTACACGACAACTACACGACAACTACACGATGACTATACAAGAACTACACAATAACTACACAAGAACTACACAACAACTACACAAGAACTACACGACAACTACACGATGACTATACAAGAACTACACAATAACTACACAAGAACTACACAACAACTACACAACAACTACACGACAACTACACGACAACTACACGACAACTACACAATGACTATACAAGAACTACACAATAACTACACAAGAACTACAACTACACAACAACTACACGACAACTACACGATGACTATACAAGAACTACACAATAACTACACAAGAACTACACAACAACTACACAAGAACTACACGACAACTACACGACAACTACACAATGACTATACAAGAACTACACAACGACTACACAACAACTACACAAGAACTACACGAGAACACCGAATATGACAAATTCTTTATAAAATAGAATTGTTTAAAATTGTGATTAAAGAAATGCATTTGAAATTATTTTGCAAAATTATAACAGTACATAGTATATAGTATACTATATACTACTGCTATGAATGTAATGTAATGCATGAATGTAATGTATGATATAATGTAATGTTTAATAAAACGTACTGTATGAATGTAATGTATCAAATAAATCGCATTCAGATTTTAATATATATTATTTTTAAGTTCTCAATTTTTGTAAACTATTATTATTTATAAGAAATAATGTCATAAGAATCAAAAAGACATTGATTACCATGCAATCTACTGAATAATCATCTCAATCAACAATCCAGATAATTTCGATCCTTTGTTTGCATAAAATCTTTTATAGTAATTTTAAAGGATTTCATAAAATTAATTAAATATTCTACTAGGGTGTATCTGTAATTGTGTATTTCTAATGTCTAATGGGTATCAACTTTGATATATATATGAACATTTAATGAACATTTAATGAACATAATGCATTTAGTATTTACACTAATATATGTTAATTTCAATCTGAAATATAAATTTTTCTAAAATTATTGTCGTCAATATCGAAAAAGTTCAGCCTACTAAAACCTTTTCGTATCGAGTTTCCATACACAGGAATACCAAGTAACCAGTCATGCAACCGCAACAGCTCTCCGCGTACGTGCTGCCGTTTAGTTGTTCCGCTTCATCGAACATGGTGTTCAATTGTGTAATCGTATGCTCCAGCGTGTGCTGCTCCACCTAGCCGGGGATTGAGGCGGGGGCGGGGGTAGGGCATGGTTAGAGAGGACAAAGAGGTGTGGTCGGCCAGGCGAGTGAAGAGGTGGGAGTGTCGAAAGGAGAGGGGAGCACCTGGTGAGGATAATAGTTATTAGAGCATGATTAAAAACAGATAGATATGCCAATGTAAAGGTCGTACGATATGTTGTCATTTGCCAACTCAGCCAAATAGTCGACTGCTATAATTTTATATAACATTCATAACAAAGTGTACGCAATAGACACAGTCGTCGTCGGATGGAGAAATGGGCGCAACACGCCGAAGACCAACGATGCCGATGAGTTCCTGCGGGAAGTCGAGGCTGAACTTCACGCGGGTACCTGTCGAGTAATCTCGTTGCACAAACACCTTGCGAGAGGTTTTGGCAATGTTGACGCCGGCTGTTCCTCTTCCACCACCACCGGTTCCTCCGTGATTCATTGTCCGGTCTTATAAGACAACTGAACTGCATGGAGTAAAGAGAGGTGTGGGCCGCGGGGCTAGGCATGAAGTATTTTAACGGGGGGTAGTTTAAGGGGCTAGGCGTAAGATATTGTAATGAAGGATGGGTTGTAAGTATGGGGTAAGTTCTGGATATAAGAGGTTACGTATAGAAGTAAGGAGGCTTTTGAGAAATGGGTGGGGTAATGGTGATATATTGGGGTAAGGTATGGATTATTGTTTCAATAGGTAGGTTATGGCGGTCAGGCATGATGTATTGAGGTAAGTAATGGGTTATGGGGGTCAGGAATGATATATGGAGATAAGGGATGGGTTATGTGCATAATAAATATGTTATAGTAATGGGTTAAGTTAAAAAAATATAAATCAATAAAATGTATGCCCATTATGTATATATTTTGTAACATATGTATTTAACATATCTGACTGTATATATTATTGTAATAATGGTCTGGATAGAAATATACTGTAAACAACTGTATCTATATACACCGTTTAAAATTGTTATTCTCAGGTTTTTGCAATATCATAAAATTTATATAACAGGTAATAACTGTATAAATAAGTAACTATATATATATATATAAATGTAATATATATATTTCTGTGACATCATTTCTAAGTTATAGAATCAGTAGAATAGAGAGTCAATTGTCTTGACTAAGAAGAGAATTTTATAAAACATTGTGTTTACTTAAATCAGAACTTTGTTAATAAGATAGACATTACATATGTTGATATTCATTTAAATGAACTTCTAGTAAGATCCTGGTATGAAATACTCTTCAATACAATATATAAAGCGTTTTTTCATATATCAAGTAAACTATGGAATATAACTATTTTTAATAAATAGGTTATCACCGGATTTTGCTATCAGAAACGTTGTATCTGTTTCATATGTTAAAACAAAGTGTTTTACAAGTTATAACACTCAGAAACTATTCAAATATTATCTACATATTTACTACATTTGTAGTAAATTAAATTTACCATAAGTAAAAATAGTAAAATATTAAATAAGCACTGTTTTATAAATTAAAATAATTCACATTTTTATAAATATATATTATGCCAAACTAAAATAAATTATAATAAATATTCAGTTTAAAAATTCCATTTACCATTCAGGATACATATTTTATCAACTTAAGTTGATAGAATATGTGAAAAGGTGTATCTTAAGGAATACTTTGAATATGGATGTTGTAGAGTTGGAATAAATATGTGGAAATAATAAATTATATAAGTATGAAATATGCCTATTGTATATGATCTGAATTAAAGGGATTTCAGTGACTATTTAGTAAAGTGGACGATGAGAAATCTGTGCAAGGCGTGTGTCGTATAGGGATTTAGTTACCAGGGAAGGAAAATTAGAGATAGTCTAGTAGGTTATGATTAATTGTTAAGTTTAAAGGAATATATCTATTGTAGATAATCGTAAAACATATCTGATCAAGTATTTTATATAAAAGTTAATACAAATTAAACATCAATTCTAATTTTAAATATAACTTGTTAAAATAGGTATTAATAAAATTGAATAGTACAGTTTATCTAATTAATATCGGTATTAATAAATACGATACGTTATAATTATTTTATAAATAAATATTAGTTTTAAAATTAATTTTTACAATACGATACCTTTATTGAATTAATAATCCGCTCTAAAATAATTAATATGTAAACATATTTTTTTAGAAAATGTATGTAGTATAATTTCAGGTAATCTGCAATACAAATACTAACCTCTATAAATAAGTTATAAGTATAATGGAATGTTATTATGGATATAATAAAAATAGTAAAATCTTAGTATAAAATATATAAAGATATCATATTTATTTTATTTTTAAATATATAATTTGTTGTTATTTATTATTAATAGTTATTTAATATTATGACAGTGAAAAACTTCCGTGGCATTTAAATTATTATATAAAATTAACAAAAATAATCATTTTAACAAATTTAACTAAGTCATTTATATTGCAAGCATATTAAACAATAAAATTATATATTTAATTGTGTTTGTGAAACATTGGATAAACCAAAATATTGAATTACCCTTTTTTGCAAATGTCACGTGTCATAAAAAGCACTTATATTTTTTGATTTCA
This sequence comes from Osedax frankpressi, assembly GCA_964035775.1. Taxonomy (NCBI): domain Eukaryota; kingdom Metazoa; phylum Annelida; class Polychaeta; order Sabellida; family Siboglinidae; genus Osedax; species Osedax frankpressi. Next base: position 25,877,973 of record OZ038312.1, read on the forward strand.
AGATAAGCCTATAAATTTAAGCCCCTCCTCGATGGACTAATTTGAAGTACTATTGAAGTTTGTATAAACATAATTTATTATGATATATTGCGGGTGTTATAAAAATACGGATTGTCCAATAAAAGCATTTGTAAAGCGATGCAAGTTAATATTTTATTTAAACATACAATTTACACACATACAGTCATCACGTATTTATGTAGTATTTCATTCATATTTGTATTTCGATAGTATTTTATATTAAATATACATATTTAAACTTACATCCACTATACTATCGCAATATTAACGATAATAGTTAGATATTTAGATTAAATGCATTATATAGTTGTTATAAAAAGATAAATTAGATTAACTTCTAAAAATTCAAAATTAGTTTTCAAAATTATAATCTTCTCTCTTTGCATATCTATGGAATACTGTATTACTTGTAGTCTCGTATATTCAGTATAATATAAGAAAGCTATATATTATCGTTTAGATTAAAATAATTAAATATAGATCTATCATATAATATATCTACTATAATATAATATTTTCGTAAAATAGTTTATTTAAATTAGATTGATCTATAATAGATAAATATATATTATATAAAAAACTACCTGAAGTACAGAATACATATATTGCATAAAATACCTACTTGAGATTAGCACAAGTAGATTTCCGTCATTAATCATTGATAGATTTCTGTGATTATTGCATAGGTTGTATTAGATAGTATTTACAGCTTTAAGGAACTGTATACTACCATTTAGATGCCAACTTCTTTTAGGACTAATTTCCATGGGTTAGTTTATACAATGCCAGTGAATTTACGTAGTAAGATCAAAATTAATATTAAGAGTTTTGGAGGGAAAGTGATATTAACATTTTTTTATTATAAACCTTTAAGTAATACAATGTACATGAATTGATATTCAATTTTGTGTTATTTTTTTAAATACAGTTATTGTATGTTTACATACAAAATATCACCTAGTGAATCATGTGGCACTCCTTTAATTGGCCGCTCCTTTAACCTTCTTTAACCTTGCTTATTGCACTGTGACCTAATAACTCCATTTCTAATATAACACTTTCTACTCTACTGTGCCAAATTGACACTAAAATCCATCTTGTTTGAATACCTAAATTATAAACTCATCTCATAGCAACTGGATCTATTCATTCCTCCATTCATACATTCCTATATCTTCCTGACACCACTTCTTTTATAGCTCTTACTATGTCTCCCTATTCCTTATTAACCTCGTCTCCCTATTCCTTATTAACCACAGCTCCCTATTCCTTATTAACCTCGTCTCCCTATTCCTTATTAACCTCGTCTCCCTATTCCTTATTAACCTCGTCTCCCTATTCCTTATTAACCTCGTCTCCCTATTCCTTATTAACCTCGTCTCCCTATTCCTTATTAACCTCGTCTCCCTATTCCTTATTAACCACAACTCCCTATTCCTTATTAACCTCGTCTCCCTATTCCTTATTAACCTCGTCTCCCTATTCCTTATTAACCTCGTCTCCTTATTCCTTATTAACCTCGTCTCCCTATTCCTTATTAACCTCGTCTCCCTATTCCTTATTAACCTCGTCTCCCTATTCCTTATTAACCTCGTCTCCCTATTCCTTATTAACCTCGTCTCCCTATTCCTTATTAACCTCGTCTCCCTATTCCTTATTAACCTCGTCTCCCTATTCCTTATTAACCTCGTCTCCCTATTCCTTATTAACCTCGTCTCCCTATTCCTTATTAACCTCGTCTCCCTATTCCTTATTAACCACAGCTCCCTATTCCTTATTAACCTCGTCTCCCTATTCCTTATTAACCACAGCTCCCTATTCCTTATTAACCTCGTCTCCCTATTCCTTATTAACCTCGTCTCCCTATTCCTTATTAACCTCGTCTCCCTATTCCTTATTAACCTCGTCTCCCTATTCCTTATTAACCTCGTCTCCCTATTCCTTATTAACCTCGTCTCCCTATTCCTTATTAACCTCGTCTCCCTATTCCTTATTAACCTCGTCTCCCTATTCCTTATTAACCTCGTCTCCCTATTCCTTATTAACCTCGTCTCCCTATTCCTTATTAACCTCGTCTCCCTATTCCTTATTAACCTCGTCTCCCTATTCCTTATTAACCTCGTCTCCCTATTCCTTATTAACCTCGTCTCCCTATTCCTTATTAACCTCGTCTCCCTATTCCTTATTAACCTCGTCTCCCTATTCCTTATTAACCTCGTCTCCCTATTCCTTATTAACCTCGTCTCCCTATTCCTTATTAACCTCGTCTCCCTATTCCTTATTAACCTCGTCTCCCTATTCCTTATTAACCACAGCTCCCTATTCCTTATTAACCTCGTCTCCCTATTCCTTATTAACCACAGCTCCCTATTCCTTATTAACCTCGTCTCCCTATTCCTTATTAACCTCGTCTCCCTATTCCTTATTAACCTCGTCTCCCTATTCCTTATTAACCTCGTCTCCCTATTCCTTATTAACCTCGTCTCCCTATTCCTTATTAACCTCGTCTCCCTATTCCTTATTAACCTCGTCTCCCTATTCCTTATTAACCTCGTCTCCCTATTCCTTATTAACCTCGTCTCCCTATTCCTTATTAACCTCGTCTCCCTATTCCTTATTAACCTCGTCTCCCTATTCCTTATTAACCTCGTCTCCCTATTCCTTATTAACCTCGTCTCCCTATTCCTTATTAACCTCGTCTCCCTATTCCTTATTAACCTCGTCTCCCTATTCCTTATTAACCTCGTCTCCCTATTCCTTATTAACCACAGCTCCCTATTCCTTATTAACCACAGCTCCCTATTCCTTATTAACCTCGTCTCCCTATTCCTTATTAACCTCGTCTCCCTATTCCTTATTAACCTCGTCTCCCTATTCCTTATTAATCTCGTCTCCCTATTCCTTATTAACCACAGCTCCCTATTCCTTATTAACCACAGCTCCCTATTCCTTATTAACCTCGTCTCCCTATTCCTTATTAACCTCGTCTCCCTATTCCTTATTAACCTCGTCTCCCTATTCCTTATTAACCTCGTCTCCCTATTCCTTATTAACCTCGTCTCCCTATTCCTTATTAACCTCGTCTCCCTATTCCTTATTAACCTCGTCTCCCTATTTCTTATTAACCTCGTCTCCCTATTCCTTATTAACCTCGTCTCCCTATTCCTTATTAACCTCGTCTCCCTATTCCTTATTAACCTCGTCTCCCTATTCCTTATTAACCTCGTCTCCCTATTCCTTATTAACCTCGTCTCCCTATTCCTTATTAACCACAGCTCCCTATTCCTTATTAACCTCGTCTCCCTATTCCTTATTAACCTCGTCTCCCTATTCCTTATTAACCTCGTCTCCATATTCATTATTAACCACAGCTCCCTATTCCTTATTAACCTCGTCTCCCTATTCCTTATTAACCTCGTCTACCTATTCCTTATTAACCTCGTCTCCCTATTCCTTATTAACCTCGTCTCCCTATTCCTTATTAACCTCGTCTCCCTATTCCTTATTAACCTCGTCTCCCTGTTCCTTATTAACCTCGTCTCCCTATTCCTTATTAACCTCGTCTCCCTATTCCTTATTAACCTCGTCTCCCTATTCCTTATTAACCACAGCTCCCTATTCCTTATTAACCACAGCTCCCTATTCCTTATTAACCTCGTCTCCCTATTCCTTATTAACCTCGTCTACCTATTCCTTATTAACCTCGTCTCCCTATTCCTTATTAACCTCGTCTCCCTATTCCTTATTAACCTCGTCTCCCTATTCCTTATTAACCTCGTCTCCCTATTCCTTATTAACCTCGTCTCCCTATTCCTTATTAACCTCATCTCCCTGTTCCTTATTAACCTCGTCTCCCTATTCCTTATTAACCTCGTCTCCCTATTCCTTATTAACCTCGTCTCCCTATTCCTTATTAACCTCGTCTCCCTATTCCTTATTAACCTCGTCTCCCTATTCCTTATTAACCTCGTCTCCCTATTCCTTATTAACCACAGCTCCCTATTCCTTATTAACCTCGTCTCCCTATTCCTTATTAACCTCGTCTCCCTATTCCTTATTAACCTCATCTCCCTATTCCTTATTAACCTCGTCTCCATATTCATTATTAACCACAGCTCCCTATTCCTTATTAACCTCGTCTCCCTATTCCTTATTAACCTCGTCTACCTATTCCTTATTAACCTCGTCTCCCTATTCCTTATTAACCTCGTCTCCCTATTCCTTATTAACCTCGTCTCCCTATTCCTTATTAACCTCGTCTCCCTATTCCTTATTAACCTCGTCTACCTATTCCTTATTAACCTCGTCTCCCTATTCCTTATTAACCTCGTCTCCCTATTCCTTATTAACCTCGTCTCCCTATTCCTTATTAACCTCGTCTCCCTATTCCTTATTAACCTCGTCTCCCTATTCCTTATTAACCTCGTCTCCCTATTCCTTATTAACCTCGTCTCCCAATTCCTTATTAACCTCGTCTCCCTATTCCTTATTAACCTCGTCTCCCTATTCCTTATTAACCTCGTCTCCCTATTCCTTATTAACCTCGTCTCCCTATTCCTTATTAACCTCGTCTCCCTATTCCTTATTAACCTCGTCTCCCTATTCCTTATTAACCTCGTCTCCCTATTCCTTATTAACCTCGTCTCCCTATTCCTTATTAACCTCGTCTCCCTATTCCTTATTAACCTCGTCTCCCTATTCCTTATTAACCTCGTCTCCCTATTCCTTATTAACCTCGTCTCCCTATTCCTTATTAACCTCGTCTCCCTATTCCTTATTAACCTCGTCTCCCTATTCCTTATTAACCTCGTCTCCCTATTCCTTATTAACCTGGTCTCCCTATTCCTTATTAACCTCGTCTCCCAATTCCTTATTAACCTCGTCTCCCTATTCCTTATTAACCTCGTCTCCCTATTCCTTATTAACCTCGTCTCCCTATTCCTTATTAACCTCGTCTCCCTATTCCTTATTAACCACAGCTCCCTATTCCTTATTAACCACAGCTCCCTATTCCTTATTAACCTCGTCTCCCTATTCCTTATTAACCTCGTCTCCCTATTCCTTATTAACCTCGTCTCCCTATTCCTTATTAACCTCGTCTCCCTATTCCTTATTAACCTCGTCTCCCTATTCCTTATTAACCTCGTCTCCCTATTCCTTATTAACCTCGTCTCCCTATTCCTTATTAACCTCGTCTCCCTATTCCTTATTAACCTCGTCTCCCTATTCCTTATTAACCTCGTCTCCCTATTCCTTATTAACCTCGTCTCCCTATTCCTTATTAACCTCGTCTCCCTATTCCTTATTAACCTCGTCTCCCTATTCCTTATTAACCTCGTCTCCCTATTCCTTATTAACCACAGCTCCCTATTCCTTATTAACCTCGTCTCCCTATTCCTTATTAACCACAGCTCCCTATTCCTTATTAACCTAGTCTCCCTATTCCTTATTAACCTCGTCTCCCTATTCCTTATTAACCTCGTCTCCCTATTCCTTATTAACCTCGTCTCCCTATTCCTTATTAACCACAGCTCCCTATTCCTTATTAACCTCGTCTCCCTATTCCTTATTAACCTCGTCTACCTATTCCTTATTAACCTCGTCTCCCTATTCCTTATTAACCTCGTCTCCCTATTCCTTATTAACCTCGTCTCCCTATTCCTTATTAACCTCGTCTCCCTATTCCTTATTAACCTCGTCTCCCTATTCCTTATTAACCTCGTCTCCCTATTCCTTATTAACCTCGTCTCCCTATTCCTTATTAACCACAGCTCCCTATTCCTTATTAACCTCGTCTCCCTATTCCTTATTAACCTCGTCTCCCTATTCCTTATTAACCTCGTCTCCATATTCATTATTAACCACAGCTCCCTATTCCTTATTAACCTCGTCTCCCTATTCCTTATTAACCTCGTCTACCTATTCCTTATTAACCTCGTCTCCCTATTCCTTATTAACCTCGTCTCCCTATTCCTTATTAACCTCGTCTCCCTATTCCTTATTAACCTCGTCTCCCTATTCCTTATTAACCACAGCTCCCTATTCCTTATTAACCTCGTCTCCCTATTCCTTATTAACCACAGCTCCCTATTCCTTATTAACCTCGTCTCCCTATTCCTTATTAACCTCGTCTCCCTATTCCTTATTAACCTCGTCTCCCTATTCCTTATTAACCTCGTCTCCCTATTCCTTATTAACCTCGTCTCCCTATTCCTTATTAACCTCGTCTCCCTATTCCTTATTAACCTCGTCTCCCTATTCCTTATTAACCTCGTCTCCCTATTCCTTATTAACCTCGTCTCCCTATTCCTTATTAACCTCGTCTCCCTATTCCTTATTAACCTCGTCTCCCTATTCCTTATTAACTTCGTCTCCCTATTCCTTATTAACCTCGTCTCCCTATTCCTTATTAACCACAGCTCCCTATTCCTTATTAACCACAGCTCCCTATTCCTTATTAACCTCGTCTCCCTATTCCTTATTAACCTCGTCTCCCTATTCCTTATTAACCTCGTCTCCCTATTCCTTATTAACCTCGTCTCCCTATTCCTTATTAACCTCGTCTCCCTATTCCTTATTAACCTCGTCTCCTTATTCCTTATTAACCTCGTCTCCCTATTCCTTATTAACCACAGCTCCCTATTCCTTATTAACCTCGTCTCCCTATTCCTTATTAACCACAGCTCCCTATTCCTTATTAACCACAGCTCCCTATTCCTTATTAACCTCGTCTCCCTATTCCTTATTAACCTCGTCTCCCTATTCCTTATTAACCTCGTCTCCCTATTCCTTATTAACCTCGTCTCCATATTCATTATTAACCACAGCTCCCTATTCCTTATTAACCACAGCTCCCTATTCCTTATTAACCTCGTCTCCCTATTCCTTATTAACCTCGTCACCCTATTCCTTATTAACCTCGTCTCCCTATTCCTTATTAACCTCGTCTCCCTATTCCTTATTAACCTCGTCTCCCTATTCCTTATTAACCTCGTATCCCTATTCCTTATTAACCTCGTCTCCCTATTCCTTATTAACCTCGTCTCCCTATTCCTTATTAACCTCGTCTCCCTATTCCTTATTAACCTCGTCTCCCTATTCCTTATTAACCTCGTCTCCCTATTCCTTATTAACCTCGTCTCCCTATTCCTTATTAACCTCGTCTCCCTATTCCTTATTAACCTCGTCTCCTTATTCCTTATTAACCTCGTCTCCCTATTCCTTATTAACCTCGTCTCCCTATTCCTTATTAACCTCGTCTCCCTATTCCTTATTAACCTCGTCTCCCTATTCCTTATTAACCTCGTCTCCCTATTCCTTATTAACCTCGTCTCCCTATTCCTTATTAACCTCGTCTCCCTATTCCTTATTAACCTCGTCTCCCTATTCCTTATTAACCTCGTCTCCCTATTCCTTATTAACCTCGTCTCCCTATTCCTTATTAACCTCGTCTCCCTATTCCTTATTAACCTCGTCTCCCTATTCCTTATTAACCTCGTCTCCCTATTCCTTATTAACCTCGTCTCCCTATTCCTTATTAACCTCGTCTCCCTATTCCTTATTAACCTCGTCTCCCTATTCCTTATTAACCTCGTCTCCCTATTCATTATTAACCTCGTCTCCCTATTCCTTATTAACCTCGTCTCCCTATTCCTTATTAACCTCGTCTACCTATTCCTTATTAACCTCGTCTCCCTATTCCTTATTAACCTCGTCTCCCTATTCCTTATTAACCTCGTCTCCCTATTCCTTATTAACCTCGTCTCCCTATTCCTTATTAACCTCGTCTCCCTATTCCTTATTAACCTCGTCTCCCTATTCCTTATTAACCTCGTCTCCCTGTTCCTTATTAACCTCGTCTCCCTATTCCTTATTAACCTCGTCTCCCTATTCCTTATTAACCTCGTCTCCCTATTCCTTATTAACCACAGCTCCCTATTCCTTATTAACCTCGTCTCCCTATTCCTTATTAACCTCGTCTCCATATTCATTATTAACCACAGCTCCCTATTCCTTATTAACCTCGTCTCCCTATTCCTTATTAACCTCGTCTCCCTATTCCTTATTAACCTCGTCTCCCTATTCCTTATTAACCTCGTCTCCCTATTCCTTATTAACCTCGTCTCCCTATTCCTTATTAACCTCGTCTCCCTATTCCTTATTAACCACAGCTCCCTATTCCTTATTAACCACAGCTCCCTATTCCTTATTAACCTCGTCTCCCTATTCCTTATTAACCTCGTCTCCCTATTCCTTATTAACCTCGTCTCCCTATTCCTTATTAACCACAGCTCCCTATTCCTTATTAACCTCGTCTCCCTATTCCTTATTAACCTCGTCTCCCTATTCCTTATTAACCTCGTCTCCCTATTCCTTATTAACCTCGTCTCCCTATTCCTTATTAACCTCGTCTCCCTATTCCTTATTAACCTCGTCTCCCTATTCCTTATTAACCTCGTCTCCCTATTCCTTATTAACCACAGCTCCCTATTCCTTATTAACCTCGTCTCCCTATTCCTTATTAACCTCGTCTCCCTATTCCTTATTAACCTCGTCTCCCTATTCCTTATTAACCTCGTCTCCATATTCATTATTAACCACAGCTCCCTATTCCTTATTAACCTCGTCTCCCTATTCCTTATTAACCTCGTCTCCCTATTCCTTATTAACCTCGTCTCCCTATTCCTTATTAACCTCGTCTCCCTATTCCTTATTAACCTCGTCTCCCTATTCCTTATTAACCTCGTCTCCCTATTCCTTATTAACCTCGTCTCCCTATTCCTTATTAACCTCGTCTCCCTATTTCTTATTAACCTCGTCTCCCTATTTCTTATTAACCTCGTCTCCCTATTCCTTATTAACCTCGTCTCCCTCCTTCTTTTAGCGTATTCAGGTTGGCCGATGACGTTATGTCTATATTCCGAAGTGAATCTACGGATAAAGGGGAAGAAATGGACGACGCCGATGACTCACCGACAGCTTCGGTGACCCGAGATCGACCTCACAAACCTCGTTAATATCACTGCAGCTCCGTTACTGATACCTAATGCTCTGTTGGTCCCTATGACGTCCTAAGAGTGCAGGTAAAACTCCATTAGTTGCCCGCGAAATTCCTTTTAGTGACTCATATCCGGGTAGTATCCCTTAGCCGAGGCTCGGAGTATCAGTTCCCTAGATATAACCCATCAACTCCATTGCTACCGTGCTCCGCCGGCTCCATTGTACCTGTGCCGTAATGACAGTGGAATGTTGAAGAGGAGTATAGTAGCGTGGGTGTGTTTACGCTGAGCTGCGGGGTGTGTTGCTATAATGATACTTTTATAATTGGTTTCTACTTAGATTTCAAATACCTTGAAATAGAAATGTAGTTGAATACATTTGCATGAACGTAGGCTAAGATTAATTGCTTGATTTATTAATTCAATTGATTGTGATTTATATTTCATACCTACACATCGCGTTATTCAAACTCTAGTTATTATAAATTAGAAGTAGACCGTAGAACATTATAATAGACATTCCTTTACTTCTTTCTTTCTCTCTCTCTCTCTCTCTCTCTCTCTCTCTCTCTCTCTCTCTCTCTCTCTCTCTCTCTCTCTCTCCCTCTCCCTCTCCCTCTCCCTCTCCCTCTCCCTCTCCCTCTCCCTCTCCCTCTCCCTCTCCCTCTCCCTCTCCCTCTCCATCTCCCTCTCCCTCCCTCCCTCCAAGGGTATCGAGTTACGTCATAGATCACATGCGAACACGCCTCTCACCGATTGGCTATAAATGTCGTCGATTTGAACACCGGAGAGGGTCTCTCCCCCCGCATCCGTTTATCGTGCGTCCAACGACGATTGCACCACCACCGTATTTCATGTGAATTACCATGTATTATTACGTAACAAAGGCAGTTGCTACGACTACCAACAACTCTTATGCACTCCGCACTTGCAGCGATGCCGTGGTTTGGGATGGATATCGGAGGGACGCTCACGAAACTCGTCTATTTCGAGCCGAAAGATCACACCGAGGAGGAACTGGGCCTAGAAGTGAAATCTCTCAAGGTTAGTGGTTGTCTTTGACTCACTCACTCACTCACTCACTCACTCACTCACTCATTCTTTCGCACGCACGTTCACAAACTCACTCACTAACTCACTGGCTTACTTAAACAATCACTCGTCGACTCACAAACTCTACGACTAAACTCACTCACATATTCACACACCCACTCAATCACACACTCAATCACACACTCACTCACTTAATTCCGCTACCTCACAAATTCACTCACTCACTAACTTCTGATATTGTGTCTATTTCAAACTCCATTACTCATCCCCATCTCTACTCCCCGTAGCTTCTCGCCCCATTCTACAGCCTCTACACCCCGTAGCTTCTCGCCCCATTCTACAGCCTCTACACCCCGTAGCTTCTCGCCCCATTCTACAGCCTCTACACCCCGTAGCTTCTCGCCCCATTCTACAGCCTCTACACCCCGTAGCTTCTCGCCCCATTCTACAGCCTCTACTCCCCGTAGCTTCTCGCCCCATTCTACAGCCTCTACTCCCCTTAGCTTCTCGCCCCATTCTACAGCCTCTACTCCCCGTAGCTTCTCGCCCCATTCTACAGCCTCTACTCCCCGTAGCTTCTCGCCCCATTCTACAGCCTCTACTCCCCGTAGCTTCTCGCCCCATTCTACAGCCTCTACTCCCCGTAGCTTCTCGCCCCATTCTACAGCCTCTACACCCCGTAGCTTGCTTTATATTTCCATTTCTTAGCCCTCCATTAGAGTCTCATTGTACTATCAAAGGCTTTCATCCGTCGTATCGACGTGTGTACAAATGTTTACTTGTAAACTTTATATGTAAACGTTGCAAAAGATACAAACTTTACATTAACTCGTAGGAAGGCATTTTGTGTACGAGATCAAAATAATTATACTTGTATTCACCGATATCATTTTATATGTTTTACATTTTTAACTTATATTATATGTTAAGCAAACAAATGTTCACATTAAAAAGATATTATACCTATCAACCACTAGGTAATGTAAATATGATAACTTATTATATACCTGATATTTATCCTTTTTTAAAACAAAATAAATTATGTAATACTAATGATTAAATAACCTGGATAATTTACAATCCAGTAAACATTGCAGGTAATTTCATTTTTTGCATTGCAGAATTTATAGTATTTTTTATTTTTATGGACACAAAGATTTTACAAAGCTATGAAGTCACTCTGTTTATTTTGGGAGGAAGGTTTCTTGGGTACAGTTATCAAAATTGATTTAAATGTTTAAATAATTTACAAAACATGATTTTATATACATTATAATAAACGCAAAGTTAAAAACACAAAATCTATTTATATCATAAGAGGTTTCTTTATTCATCTCATTATATGATATCATATTACTAAGATAATAAAATTAACATTAGAACAGATGAACAATAACTAAGTATATCTATCTATAATGAACTACTTTATATAGACATCTTTACTTTGGACAATCTTTGGATGAACTCATTAAATTGTTCATAAATTTAAATGTTTTTAATAATATTTATATCAGTTCTTACATCAACATCAACATTAAACATTTACTAAAGTATTACTAAACTATACTGGATAATAAATGCATTTTAAAATTCATATTAACCCTGATATAAGAGTAATATAAGTTATATGATTTTAAATGTGAATTCATTTAAATTTTAAATTTTTTCTATGAAAACAAAATATTTTTAACATATTTACATTGAACTTGCCTGGATTGTTGCAAGTAATATAACCAATATGGAAAGTTTTCTTGATAATTATAGGATATCTTTCACCAGTTTCTAAGCTAAATGTATGTTATGCAATCATCTCCAATCCCAATAAACCATTGAGTCAATTTCATTTTATGCATTATATAATTTTTTTATATTATTTTTTATTTTTGTTAACACATCAAATTATTTTCATTTATTCTAATATAAAAAAGTTATTATTTTTAACATGATTATTTCATAATATAAAAAATTAAATCACCTGGATTATTGCATGGATACCTAAGAAACTATGGGATGGATACTCAACAAATACAGTAATGTAAGATTTTTATAAAATACTTTAGTGTTTTAATAAAAATAATATAAAGAAATTATGCAATGATAAAAAAAATAATTTACCTGGAAAGTTTTGTCCCAGTAAATATATTTAATTTATTAAGGTAATTTATTTTTTATATTGAATAAGTTCTTTTATGTTACTCAATAATTTTAGTAATACTTTAAGTATTCATTAATTATTACATCACCGTTTATTGAGATACTACCTGAGCAATTTAGTTTTTTGGTTATGAGGTATCCTGGGAAACGACTTGAATTGCTTTCGAAAAGCCTTAACAAATGTATGAACTAATTTTGAAAGTGTACTGCGTCCTTTCACAGGTTATCAGGAAGTATCTAACATCGCACACCGCATATGGAGATACAGGAGTAAGAGACGATAAACTGCAGATGGACAATGTTCCTTTGGGTTAGATATCATGATTTAGAGGTCATTCCATAAAGGTTACATTTACCTTTTGTTAAGGGTATGCAATACAGTTCATCTATAAATAGATTTTTACATGTATACAGAAAATATCACTCTATCAAAATACCCATAACACTGTGATATTAATTGAATCTATTTAATATTTAATACGATCAAAGATATAGTATTGATCTATAATAGTATTTTATTTTTAATTATATAAAGGAAAAATTAAAACATTATTTATATAAATATTTTCTTATTTACTTCAAAAGAATCATAAATAATAATATTGGATATAATATAAAAATAATTAATAATATTATCTATTAACCCTTTTTGTGTCAACATCTCGAATCTTATCATTGGCGAAATAATCAACATCTCGGATAGTCTCGCAAATTAATGCAATAAATAATTACTTATAAAACTATTTAAAAAATATTTTTATTGAAATTCAAAATATACATTTTATAAATATCATTTTAATTTTTAATATTATAAAAAAAAAATTAAATTATCTCCTATTTGTATTCGTTTATTTATACATTTATTTAAAATTTGCAGTGAATGTTTGTTTATTATACAAGTTATTTAACATATTGATGGAATTATAAAAAATAGTCCTTTATTCGTAAAAGTATGTTTAGTAAATAAAAATAATAACAATCTTTTAAAATTTACCTTATAATTTTAACAATTTTTTAACAACAAAATTATTTTTAAAATAGTTTACACGAATATATTAAATTGGTATTTTATTTAAAATAGATAATATACTATTGTGTAGTGTTAGATATCTTAAATATGAGTTTTAGTATTATATATGAAATGTTTATAGTTCATGAGTTATGAGAAATTAAATAAACCATACGATAATAAATTTAGAAATTAATATTTTTACAAATGTAATCGTATATCGGACGATGCCGTTTATATAAAATAACTTTTGCTATATATTTAATATTTTAATTAAATTTAAAAACTATTGTAAATATTATGATATTATCTATTACTTTAACTAGACAGGTACACACTTAATTGAATATAAATATTAGTAAAATAATATTATATAAATTTAACCAGATAATTTAAATTTGATTTTTTTACATACTTTTAATATATCTGAAATTTATTGTTTTTAATTATAAAATATACTATGATATGTATATTTATATTTTATTTAATATTCTTGATACTTTTATATTCATTATATTAATATTTACCGAGTTATGAGCTATTTTATTTACCATAGTAAAAAATGAAAAACACGTAAAATCTAGTGATTCCGATCAATTTTCCGATGCAAAAAAGTTAAGAATTATTTTAAACATTAAAATAGTATTTAATTTAATACATAAATTATTAATATTTAATTGACAAGCAATTCTTGTAAAAATGTATTTTAAGTGAATTATGCCATATTGAATTTTATTGCATTATTTATTAAATATATAATTAAAAAACTGAATTCATATATATATATATATATATTTATAACACAAATAATATATATTATACTATTAAACTAATATTAAAATATATATATATATATATATATATATATAATAACAAATATATAACAGATTAGAAAATTATATAATAATTTTGAAAATATAATTATACAATATATATTTATAAAGAACTCTTTTGGTTATGCATTATTTTAATCAATTCAGAAGGAGCTATAATTGATATATAATGTATTAATGTAATGGTAATATGAAAAGAGGAACAGCAAATAATTTGAGTACAACGATTATAAATAAATACAAAACTTTATTTTGATATTGAAATTTTTGTTTCTTTCTTGCACTTTATCTCATAGCGATTATTTAAAATCTTTATATATATAAAATGAATTTTCAAAATAAAGAAATATTTTAATATATAATAATTATTCTAATTAAATTCAGGCAAAATGAAATAGTTGATCATTGATTATATAATTATTATACTACTCCGATTAAACCAGATTACGTAACTATTATACATTATTATATAATTATTTCAGAAAAATAGAATTATAATATAATTTAAATATAGATAAAATATATTTTCTATTTTGTTATATAGCAAAAAAATTAAAATCAACTTTAGTGATAGTTTCCTGGTTATTATGCATTTAGTTGCAAATTAACAACTAAAAAATAGCACTTTATTATTAATATAATTCAAATATATATGTCATAAATATTCATATCAGTTATATAATCTGGTGTCTCTCTGACCACCAGGTGGACGCGTTGGTTCCATACACTTCATCCGCTTCCCGACGAGCGAGATGTCTGCCTTCATCGGTCTCGCGGAGTCGAAACAGTTCTCGAGACTTGCCAATAGCATCTGTGCAACCGGAGGAGGAGCTTATAAGTTTGCCAAGGACTTCAGAAAGGTTTGTTCTTTAGAAGGACATCATTTTAGGTAGGTTACACTTTTGAAAGATTGATATTTTTGAAAGTTCACATTTAAGGCAGGCACTTTATAAAACAATTCATTTTATGAATGTTTTCCCCTTTAGTTAGATCTTAATAATATAATTTGCACTTTAGGAAAACCAGCAATTTATAAAGATTGAAATTAATTGCACAGTTTTAATACTCAATAATTTGTATGCAATTTACCTACAAAATTAATAAAAATGTTACTTTACATATTTCATCGCTGAAATAAAAAGAAATAATGACATTTCTTTCTGACTATTTACAGATTTTTCAATGTTCAGGTATTTTCTCTTTTACACGTTGACCCCTAAGTGGAATAGCCTAAACCCCTAAAAGAAAAGTAATCACCTTCATTTTGAACATAATCTATTTTATATTGTAACTGACATCCACCTTATTTATATTAGTTCATATAAATGATCTCTATAATTGTTCTCTATTGTATTTTAGTAAAATAATAATATTTAAACTAAATAACTATTTTATAATTAATGTTCATTGATGTAATATTAGGTTTTGATGTTACATATTAATTGAAAAGTGTTTAGGTACAAATGGACTTAGATATGAATGAAATGGTGTTGTGTATAGGTTGAAATAATGTATGTAGGTAATAGCAAATTCTACTTATCTCTTACATCTTAATTTCTTTTCTCATTATTGACTCCACCCCTTTCAATATCGACGTTCGCTAAACTGACCTCACATTATGCAACGCAGCACGTTGGTCTACGCTTGCGTAAGTTCGACGAACTCAACTGCCTTATCCAGGGAATGCAGTATTTAGACCGGCACCACCCGCCCCCGCAGTCCGAATGCTACTACTACAGCCAACCAAATCATCCCGAGTTTTGCCGTAAGGTCTAACCTCTTTGTCATTCATGCTGCCTGCGAAACTAAATATAACATATCTTATTTGAGATCGATTAATAAATGAAGTAAATTTACAATTTATATTATATCTATATGTGGTACAATTAGGTTTAAAAAATTATTGGAAAATAATAAAATGTATTTATTTTACAAGCTTATGATATAATCATATTTTTTCTATATATTTAACTTACGAAATATACCTAGATATTATATATCTATTTAGAAAATTTAATAACGATTCTTAAAGGGTTTAAAAATATATCATTGTACAAAAATACAAAAAAAAATTCTTATTCCAGCCTCGAAAGTGTGAATTATGAGAGAAAAGAAAAAATAATATTATTAAATAAAATGCTTTTATTTCGTTTTCTCAAACTCATACTGATAATTCGCAATGACGAGACCTATTATATAAATATCAACTCACTTATTGTCTTTGTAATATTTTTTAGTTTTTGAAATAAATTAGAAAACAATTAAAATAATATATACCCATATTTTTGCAAAAAATTAATTTATTGTTTATGTTTATATTGTAAATTTAAGTTATTAATAATTACGTTTATATAACGTTTTATAAGTCATTTTAATAAAAATGGATTCAATTTAAAAATTTTATTAAAAAAATTAATTTGTTAAATATAACTATTATTGATATAATTATCTTTTATTTTTCTCTAATCGCATTACTTTATAACATCTCTACTCACCAGGTGGAGTTTGATTTCCGCGACCCATACCCGTGTCTAGTGGTCAATATAGGGTCGGGGGTCAGTATCCTGGCTGTGTCATCTGCTACGAATTATCGCAGAGTCAGCGGTACAAGGTAATTTTAGTTCCACTTTCTAATTTCCTACACCTTAATCCTCTTCTACCCACCACCTTCTATCCATCTTCACTCCCTAACCCTTACTCCGATATCCCCCCTCACTCACCGCTACTACTATCCCTATAAATCCCAATATACTTATATTAGTCCACTAGGACCACCCCATCCCATTATACTGCGGGCCCACTGCTGCCCCCATCTATACCTCCATTACATCTACTGGCAAACTACCACGCAACCTCCATCAGCCCACACCAATAACACTACTCCAATTACTACACCACCTCGCTACCTCCCATCATCTCACCTGCACCCCATGGTGCATCCCTACTGACTCCCACAAGCCCCTCAATTTATCTCACAAATCCTCGCTGACCTCCACCGGCCTCCTCTTTCAAATCCCCTATTGAATTCAATATAACGCAACAGACTCCCATTGACCTCTGCGACCCCGTATAGTTTAGGAGGTGGTACATTTCTCGGTCTTTGTTGTCTTTTGACCGGTTGTGAAACATTTGAAGAAGCAATTGAGTTAGCCAGTCGTGGCGATAGCACCAACGTAGATAAACTGGTCAAAGACATCTACGGCGGCGATTATGAGCGATTCTCTCTCAGCGGTCAAACCATCGCTAGTAGGTCAGTAGTCAAGTGGTCTAATTGTAGCTAGTAGATCAATGGTCAAGTGGTCTAATTGTAGCTAGTAGAGCAGTGGTCAAGTGTTGTAAATATGAGTTTATATTAAAAGGAGTATATTTAACGTAGATTACGATGTCACCTCCGTAGTTTTGGTCACATGATAACTCCGGAGCGTTGCAAGACTGCAAGTAAAGTAGATCTAGCTTGTGCTTGTCTTGTGTCCATCACCAACAATATTGGCTCCATTGCCCGCATGTGTGCCCTCCAGGAGGTTAGGCAGTGTAATAATGTAGTGTAAAGTATTCGTGTAGTGTAATGTATTAGTGTAATGTAATGTATTCGTGTAATGTATTCATGTAATGTAATGTATTCATGTAGTGTAATGTATTCGTGTAGTGTAATGTATTCGTGTAGTGTAATGTATTCATGTAATGTAATGTATTCTAGTCATGTATTCATGTAGTTTAATGTATTCGAGTCATGTATTTCATGAGTTCAGTGATTCATTATTAAATTAATACTAAATAATATTTAGTAAATTGCGCACTAATTATTTATATATATATATATATATTATATCTCTAGAAGAATAATTATTATACATATTATAGCGTTGTGACCTTTGAACTTTGCAGAATATACAAAATGTAGTATTCGTTGGCAACTTCCTGCGCGTAAATACGATTTCCATGAAGATGCTGGCACACGCAATGGACTACTGGTCGCGAGGTACTATGAAGGCATTGTTCCTCGAGCATGAGGTAAACCCGATGACATTTGACCTTTTACTCTCGACCTCGTAACGACATGTAACGACGTATGGTGTTGATAAATTAGAATTATATTCGAATAACTTGCAAAAAAATAAATCAGTTTGAATGTAGATAAGATATAACAAATGTAGATGTATTTAATATGGAATATCCATATCTTTCTTTAAAAAACTCATAATAATGTTGTCATTGAAACTATTTACTATTTAATATTGTGAAATCTATTTTAATGATATATAATGTTATAATTTTAATTATGATATACAAAGGACTCAATAATAATAATTATATATAAAATATTGGCATATTTAAAATAATAAAAGAATTTAATTTTAGTAATATTGAAAAGAATATAAATAAATTCTTGTTGTTATATATAATATTTTATATAATTTATTATATCTAAAAATGTGATAATTCATTAGTTTAATGTATTCTTGAATGATTTGCTGATATGTAATTGAAAACAATTATTGTGTGTAAATTAATTTTCAATATTAAATAAAATCAAGAAATTAATTAAAAATAACTGAAAACATTCTATTTGCACATAATTCCTTTAGTCAACATTTAGAATAAGGATGCATAATTGGTATATCATTAATTAATATTTAATGTAATAATAATATAGAAAAACAAGCATTTTATAATAATTTAAATATGTATCAATATAAATCATATTAAAATCTGCAAGTTTAATTGAGAAAATAAAAATGCTTTATTTTGCATCACATTTTTTTAATGTATATTAATTATTTAAACTAAATTATAATAAAATAAAATATAAATTGTATTATATTGGGATTGATTTACAATTAAATATGAACATTTAATAAAGTATTTTTATAGTAATACTCATACAATGTACTTTACAATGTAAAATTGTTTCATTATATAAAGATAACATATTATATTATTTTAATATTACATATGAACTATGTTTTATTTTATTAATTTACACTTGTGAATATTAATCGTACAAATATATATATAAAATTATTTATTATTTATTATTAAGATATTTTCTAAATTACTCGCAAAATATTTACTTAGATTATTATTTAAATAAACTACCGATTATTACGGTTTGATAAATACAATATTCTGTTTGGCAGGGTTATTTTGGAGCTATGGGAGCACTTATCGAATTGATGCGAACAGCTGTAGATGATGAACTATCTTCTACCGATGATGAAGATGATGCTGATATCAAGAAGAATGGTGACCTTAGTAAGGACAATTCTAACCTATGACCTTTAGAAATTCACAACTTCCTAATCTTTATCCTACCTATGATATGGTAATGACCATTGTCGATGATGACCTCTGAACTCCTCATTCCACGAAGACCATTATAATTTTATAAATTTCTACCTATGCAGTATATATGTTATACCAAATATATATTATCTTACACAATTTGTGTAGTCTGCTCTGTTAACTGTCACGTTTGTTTTATGATCTTTGTTTATTAATAAATTGTTAAAGAATTGCAATAATTAATTTACTATAATTTAAAATTTAGATCAATTTTTGGATACATATAACAGAATTAATATATTAAAGTTTAGTTCTAATTTCTAAAGTATATGAAGTTATTGGATCAAATGATTATAAAAAGTCAATTATCTAAACATACCATTTTTCTAATATATTCTTTGGTAATTCCAAAACATATCCTCTCCATTATGTTATTATAAATAATAAAAACTATATTCATATGAAATTTCTTGTAAAAATCATTTTAATGTAGAAATATAATAATTATCCAAAAAAATACAATTAACGAGTTATTTTGTTAATTATAGAGTACAATTAATTATAGAGTACAATTAACGGATAGATTAGATAGAAATCTAAATTCAATTTCTACTTTTATTATTAAACAATTTGATTGCTCCTTGCGTGTAATACTGACAGTGGGGTCACTCGAAGATCTATACCAGGTAATCGGATGATACCTAGATGTCCTCCGATGTCCTCCGATGTCCTCCGATGTCCTCGGATGTCCTCGGATGTCCTCCGATGTCCTCCGATGTCCTCCGATGTCCTCGGATGTCCTCCGATGTCCTCCGATGTCCTCCGATGTCCTCCGATGTCCTCGGATGTCTACTACTCAATGCCGAACCCCTGTGAATTCTGAATGGCAATGAGTAGTTTCTTTTTGAGTTGTCGTTTGTGTTTGTATGCCGGCAGATTCAGTTGATTGAAACAAGTGTTAGCCGTGGGCAACCTATTCGAGGTAGTTGAAGGTCACTTTGAGTTTAATGATGCCGTCTTTTAAAGACAAAATAGTTGCGGATACAATTTTACTAGAATCTTTGTAAAATATCATCATAAATTAAATTAAAAAAAACACTGGATGTTTAGTGTTGATAGTATAGTGAGTGTGGGGCTGGTAGCGGTGGTAGTGGTATTGGTGTGGGTGTAGGGCTAGTAGGGGTGGTAGTGGTATCGGTTTTTGTGTGGGTTATATTGATGGTGGTGGTAGAGGTGTAGTGAGAATGTAAAGTTGGCTGTAGTAGTGATGTGGTTGGGAAGTAGCAATTTCGCAAACATGGGGTGCAAGCTGGGGTTGAGGCTGGGGCTAGGGCTGGGGTTGGGGCTGGGGCTGTGGCTGGGGCTGTGGCTGGGGCTGTGGCAGGGCTAGGGCTGGGGCTGTGGCAGGGCTAGGGCTGTGGCTGGGGCTAGGGCAGGGCTGGTGCTGGGGCTAGGGCAGGGCTGGTGCTGGGGCTAGGGCAGGGCTGGTGCTGGGGCTAGGGCAGGGCTTGTGCTGGGGCTAGGGCAGGGCTGGGGCTGGGGCTAGGGCAGGGCTGGTGCTGGGGGCTGTTGCTGGGGCTATGGGGCGCCGGACTGCGGCGACTAACATTTCGCAGTTGGAGAGCCGGGTGATCTTAAAATCAAGTTCTTTGACACCCTGGATAGGAATGCGATCGCTGCCGGTTGTGAACAATAGGAGTTGTTTCTGAAGTCGTTTACTGAGATTACACGAAACCGCCCAGAAATGCCTGCAAATGACGGTGATGTAATATTGACGGTGATGTAATCACATCGGGCATTAACAATACAACTAAGTCAGTATAAGTGAGAACTTTATAGTGAGAACTTTATAGTGAGAACTTTATAGTGAGAACTTTATAGTGAGAACTTTATAGTGAGAACTTTATAGTGAGAACTTTATAGTGAGAACTTTATAAATGAGAACTTTATAGTGAGAATTTTATAGGTGAGAACTTTATAGTGAGAACTTTATAAATGAGCAATTTATAAGTGAGAACTTTATAGGTGAGAACTTTATAGGTGAGAATTTTATAGGTGAGAACTTTATAGGAGAGAACTTTAAAGGTGAGAACTTTATAGGTGAGAACTTAGAGTGAAAACTGTATAGGTGAGAACTTTATAAGTGAGAACTTTATAGTGAGAACTTTATAGGTGAGAACTTTATAGTGAGAACTTTATAGTGAGAACTTTATAAATGAGAACTTTATAGTGAGAATTTTATAGGTGAGAACTTTATAGTGAGAACTTTATAAATGAGCAATTTATAAGTGAGAACTTTATAGGTGCGAACTTTATAGGTGAGAATTTTATAGGTGAGAACTTTATAGGAGAGAACTTTAAAGGTGAGAACTTTATAGGTGAGAACTTAGAGTGAAAACTGTATAGGTGAGAACTTTATAAGTGAGAACTTTATAGTGAGAACTTTATAGGTGAGAACTTTATAGTGAGAACTTTATAGTGAGAACTTTATAAATGAGAACTTTATAGTGAGAATTTTATAGGTGAGAACTTTATAGTGAGAACTTTATAAATGAGCAATTTATAAGTGAGAACTTTATAGGTGAGAACTTTATAGGTGAGAATTTTATAGGTGAGAACTTTATAGGAGAGAACTTTAAAGGTGAGAACTTTATAGGTGAGAACTTAGAGTGAAAACTGTATAGGTGAGAACTTTATAAGTGAGAACTTTATAGTGAGAACTTTATAGGTGAGAACTTTATAGGTGAGAAATATATAGGTTAGAACTTTATAGTTTGGTCTAACAATGGGAATAATCCTCGTGATACAATGATGATACTAATGGCGATAACAATAGGTCTATAAAAGAGCTATCGATGGTGCTAACAATGGGTCTATAATTAAGCTATCAATGGTGCTAACAATGGGTCTATAATTAAGCTATCAATGGTGCTAACAATGGGTCTATAATTAAGCTATCAATGGTGCTAACAATGGGTCTATAATTAAGCTATCAATGGTGCTAACAATGGGTCTATAATTAAGCTATCAATGGTGCTAACAATGGGTCTATAATTAAGCTATCAATGGTGCTAACAATGGGTCTATAATTAAGCTATCAATGGTGCTAACAATGGGTCTATAATTAAGCTATCAATGGTGCTAACAATGGGTCTATAATTAAGCTATCAATGGTGTTAACAATGGGTCTATAATAGAGCTATCAATGGTGCTAACAATGGGTCTATAATTAAGCTATCAATGGTGCTAACAATGGATCTATAATTAAACTATCAATGGTGCTAACAATGGGTCTATAATTAAGCTATCAATGGTGCTAACAATGGGTCTATAATTAAGCTATCAATGGTGCTAACAATGGGTCTATAATTAAGCTATCAATGGTGCTAACAATGGGTCTATAATTAAACTATCAATGGTGCTAACAATGGGTCTATAATTAAGCTATCAATGGTGCTAACAATGGGTCTATAATTAAGCTATCAATGGTGCTAACAATGGGTCTATAATTAAACTATCAATGGTGCTAACAATGGGTCTATAATTAAGCTATCAATGGTGCTAACAATGGGTCTATAATTAAACTATCAATGGTGCTAACAATGAGTCTATAATTAAACTATCAATGGTGCTAACAATGGGTCTATAATTAAGCTAGCAATGGTGCTAACAATGGGTCTATAATTAAGCTAACAATGGTGCTAACAATGGTGCTAACAATGGTGCTAACAATGGTGCTAACAATGGTGCTAACAATATGGTTTGATCAGTATCCTTGTAGCCGTCATATTTCACGGCTTTCTTCAAATCTTTGAAATTGAACTTTGAACTGCCACACACCAACGAATCAATTTCTTCGGGGCGCAGCATCTGCATGAGGAGGCGTGTTTTATGCTGCGTAGAGGGTGTGGCTAAGGGGCTGAGCATCAGCACGAGGAAGCGTGGTTAAAGCTATAAGGGGAGTATAAAAAGGAGATGTTGAGTCGAAGGTTTGCAGTTTGATTTAGTCAATATATCAATTGAATAAATTGCACATGCCATGCCATACATACATATATAATGTACTGCAGGAAGTAAACAAAAGTTTAAATAAATGGGTGTGGTTTCAAGGAATAAGGGTGTGTGGTTTCATGCTAGATGGGTTTGGGTATTGTGTTGCTAGAAGGGGGTGGGCAAACGATCACAGAATTCAAGGAGTGGCGGCGAGGGAGTTTAACATGTACGCGTGATGCAGTCTTTGTAGAAGGGGGTGTGGCCTGGTGTTAGGCGAGGAGGCGTGGCCAACTAACGATGAGCGCGTTTGACGCGCATACGCCGTGGAAGCCGTGGTAGAACGCTCGAAACTGTTCGTATACGGCGTAGTGCAGAACGAATTCCACGTAGCGCTGCACATACTCGACACGGTTGTCGTTGGTTACGGGCTCGTCGCCGCGACCCTCGGCTAGCGGCACGACCTTGACCTCTCCAAACTCCGAGTAGGAAATCTGCGAGGCACAGCGGGATGGTTGAGGGTAAATTGAGGGACAATGCGAGAATGAGAGGCTGGGAGGGAGCGTATTAGAGATGGGAAGAGGGAGACAATTATTGAAAATCAGCAGATTTTTTAAATGATCAAGATTGTGATGAAAGGGATATTTAATGAGTTCATCTTTAATGATTTTAATGATTTAAACCTATACAAGAAATAGTAATCACTTCTATTGTTTCTATTGTTTCTATTTCAGGTATAATCAGCATTTAAAGTAAATATTCAATATATTTTTATTTTAGTAATACATTTTACTGAAATTTTATGATAAAATATAAAAATAAGTATATTGATTATAAAACTTTTAAATGAAATAGAAATATAATTAAACATAAATAAACCGATATAGAGCTCTATAGGAAAGGGCTGTGTTTAAATACATATTTGAATACATCTTGAGCTAAATCAATAACTATTCATGACTGTTCAGGTAAAAAACGAAAATAAGTAAATAATGACCCTGCCAACATAAGTGTAAACAATTAAGTCTTTTCAATGAATATTAACATAAAAGTAATATAAATAGGGTAGACAAAGAGTAAAGTAAAAAGTATTATAAAGGCATTAGGGGAATTACTAGTGTTAATAATATAGATTAATTTATAATTTATATTTATAAAAATATTGACTTTTGTATCAACTTTATATGAACTTTGAAGATCACATAAATTTAAATCATTATCCTTTGACCTTTGCAAATATAGCAAGAAGAATATTATTATTAATTCGAAATTTATTATATTTTTAAATTACTAAATTCAAATTATTTATAATGAGTTTATACATATTTACTTAATAAAAATTCAAACTATATTTGAAATATCAGCTAATGTGTAATTCATTGACAAATTTCTCAATTAAGATCACAACAAATCTGTAAGGAATTCTCGGAAAGTGAATTTGTACTCGTGTTTTTTAGCTATTTCATCGTGAACGGAGTCTAACTACTGCAAAACTAATTGCATGCGTTCATTGAACCTGAAAAGTAAGGCAGAAATCTTCCTCCACATTGCCTTCGTAGTCCAATAGATTTTTAAGACCTCTCGCAATGTCCTTCAATGGATTGGGATTGTTGGGGTTGGATATGCATGAAAGGGTCCTATGAGAAATGCAGATATAGGGATGTAAGGGTGGGATGGAGTGTAAGGGTGGGGGTGGGGTGGAAGGGTGGATTAGAGTGTAAGGGTGGGATGGAGTGTAAGGGTGGGATGGAGTGTAAGGGTGGGATGGAGTGTAAGAGTGGTAAGGAGTGTAAGGGTAGGATGGAGTGTAAGGGTGGGAAGGAGTGTAATGGTGGGAAGGGGTGTAAGGGTGGGAAGGAGTGTAAGGGTGGGATGGAGTGTAAGGGTGTGATGGAGTGTAAGGGTGGGGTGTAGTGCAAGGGTGGGGTGGGGTGTAAGGGTGGGATGGAGTGTAAGGTTGGGAAGGAGTGTAAGGGTGGGGTGGGGTGTAAGGGTGGATTAGAGTGTAAGGGTGGGATAGAGTGTAAGGGTGGGGTGGGGTGTAAGGGTGGGATGGAGTGTAAGGGTGGGAAGGAGTGTAATGGTGGGAAGGGGTGTAAGGGTGGGAAGGAGTGTAAGGGTGGGATGGAGTGTAAGGGTGTGATGGAGTGTAAGGGTGGGGTGTAAGGGTGGGATGGAGTGTAAAGGTGGGATGTAGTGTAAGGGTGGGGTGGAGTGTAAGGGTGGATTAGAGTGTAAGGGTGGGATAGAGTGTAAGGGTGGGGTGGGGTGTAAGGGTGGGATGGAGTGTAAGGGTGGGAAGGAGTGTAATGGTGGGAAGGGGTGTAAGGGTGGGAAGGAGTGTAAGGGTGGGATGGAGTGTAAGGGTGTGATGGAGTGTAAGGGTGGGGTGTAAGGGTGGGATGGAGTGTAAGGGTGGGAAGGAGTGTAAGGCTGGGGTGGGGTGTAAGGGTGGTAAGGAGTGTAAAGGTGGGATGTAGTGTAAGGGTGGGAAGGAGTGTAAGGGTGGGATAGAGTGTAAGGGTGTGATGGCGTGTAAGGGTGGGGTGTAAGGGTGGTAAGGAGTGTAAAGGTGGGATGTAGTGTAAGGGTGGGGTGGAGTGTAAGGGTGGATTAGAGTGTAAGGGTGGGAAGGAGTGTAAGGGTGGGATAGAGTGTAATGGTGGGGTGGGGTGTAAGGGTGGGATGGAATGTAAGGGTGGGAAGGAGTGTAAGGGTGGGGTGGGGTGTAAGGGTGGATTAGAGTGTAAGGGTGAGAAGGAGTGTAAAGGTGGGATGGAGTGTAAGGGTGGATTATAGTGTAAGGGTTGGATAGAGTGTAAGGGTGTGATGGAGTGTAAGGGTGTGATGGAGTGTAAGGGTGTGATGAAGTGTAAGGGTATGATGGAATACAGATCCATACACAAAATCATTTCTACTTATACAATATACAATCCATGGCCTATTTCACACTCCGGGCCACTTTTAAACTCGAACCCCCCCCCCCGATCTCTACTTACTGGTTTAATGGAGGCGAGGTCTCGAAGGTCAACGGGGCAAAGACCCACAGGCGTCGAGTTATCCCCATAGGGCACAACGGAGGGCGTTAACAGCTTGCGGAAACAAACCGCAGGAAACTTGATGTCAAGGATTGTACTGTTGTAGACTGCGAGACCCATGAGCTAGCAGGGGTCAAGGGTCAATATGTGTCTCGATGTATACATGGCCTACTTCTTAGACTACGCCTTCCTCTCCTCCTACACCTCTTCCCTACATAAAAGGATACAACTCCGACGAAGTTGAATTCTTGGCAGCTGTCCAAAGCTGCGCTGCTGAACCAGAACACACCAGAGCTCTTGTTAAAGATGAACATGCCTACGGGGGGCGGGGCTTAATGTGGGGCTTAATGTGGGGCTTAATGTGGGGCTTAATGTGGGGCTTAATGTGGGCTTAATGCGAGGTACTGGGATACTGGTTTTTGTGCGTTATAGTAGGGTATCTAGTAGGGTATGTAGTAGGATATGTAGTAGGGTATGTAGTAGAGTATCTAGTAGGGTATGTAGCAGGATATGTAGTAGGGTATGTAGCAGGATATGTAGTAGGGTATGTAGTAGGGTATGTAGTAGGGTATGTAGTAGGGTATGTAGTAGGGTATGTAGTAGGATATGTAGTAGGGTATGTAGTAGAGTATCTATTAGGATATGTAGCAGGATATGTAGTAGGGTATGTAGCAGGATATGTAGTAGGGTATGTAGTAGGGTATGTAGTAGGGTATGTAGTAGGGTATCTAGTAGGGTATCTAGTAGGGTATGTAGTAGGGTATGTAGTAGGGTATGTAGTAGGGTTTTTAGTGATAGAGTAGGAGCATAGTAGGGGTTAGGCTATACTACCATAGTCGGCCTGGAAGATCTTTCTCACTAGTAACAGAAACCACTCCTTGGTAAGTCCCCCCATGTCGAGGCCGGGTTCTCCGTAAAATCGCACCTTCAGCTTTTTTTTCAGATCGTGTTTGTTGTTAAGTATCTGCGAAGAGGGAGATAACAAATCTACAATCAACACTACTACAGACGTTATCGGCAAACGTAATCACACCGATAATAATAGATAATAATAATACAAATTAATTCGTGTGTAAAGTGTAATTTTAATACGGCGGATGAAATTTTTGGTAAATTATATAATACTTATATAATCAGCAATTCTGCGTTTGAAATGTAATGCGGCAAAATGCCTGCGTTTGAAAACTAATTGCCCCCGACTCCACTAAATCGTGGCACCCATCCCCCCACCTACTAGAATGATTGAACAGAATTCAAATTATACCAGCTTAATCAAATTATTATTTTAGAAAATGTTGTTTACAAATATAATATTTTGTCGAAAAGTTAATGAGTGTAGGTGTGAGTGTGTGTGTGAGTATGTGTGTGTGAGGATGTGTGTGTGAGTGAGTGTGTGAGTATGAGTGTGTGAGGGTGAGTATGTGTGTGTGTGTGAGTGTGAGTGTATGAGTGTGTGTGTGTGTGTGTGCGAGTGTGTGTGGATGTGTGTGAGTGTGTGTGTGCGAGTGTGTGTGGATGTGTGTGAGTGTGTGTGTGTGCGGGTGAGTGTGTGTGCGAGTGTGTGTGGATGTGTGTGAGTGTGTGTGTGTGAGTGTGTGTGTGAGTGTGTGTGTGAGTGTGTGGGTGCCAGTAGTTGTCGACCTCGTTCAGTGAGTCGGAGACAAGATGAGATCTGCGGACGTTGATATTGAGGAATAACATTCCAAGGTCTGGCAACTGACGCTGCTGTACTTTAGCCACAAGACTGCGCTGTTTGTGAAATTATGAAACAAGTTTAGTTTGGTTGACAATGAATGTATTGTTACTTAGTTCTGTAATTAATAAATAATATTCATGCTATATATTTTGTAGTTATTTTATTTTAAATTACCTTAAACACCCACTACACTACACCTTAACACCACTACACTACACTTTAACACCACTACACTACACCTTAACACCACTACACTATACCTTAACATCACTATACTACACCTTAACATCACTATACTACACCTTAACACCACTACACTACACCTTAACACCACTACACCTTAACACCACTACACTACACCTTAACACCACTACACTACACCTTAACACCACTACACTACACCTTAACACCACTTCACTACACCTTAACACCACTACACTACACCTTAACACCACTACACTACATCTTAACACCACTACACTACGCCTTAACACCACTACACTACGCCTTAACACCACTACACTACGCCTTAACACTACTACACTACACCTTAACACCACTACACTACACCTTAACACCACTACACTACACCTTAACACCACACCACTACACCTTAACACCACTACACTACACCTTAACACCACTACACTACACCTTAACACCACTACACTACACCTTAACACCACTACACTACACCTTAACACCACTACACTACACATTAACACCACTACACTACACTTTAACACAACTACACTACACCTTAACACCACTACACTACACCTTAACACCACTACACCTTAACACCACTACACTACACCTTAACACTACTACACTACACCTTAACACCACTACACTACACCTTAACACCACTACACTACACCTTAACACCACTACACTACACCTTAACACCACTACACTACACCTTAACACCACTACACTATACCTTAACACCACTACACTACACCTTAACACCACTACACTACACCTTAACACCACTACACTACACCTTAACACCACTACACTACACCTTAACACCACTACACTACACCTTAACACCACTACACTACACCTTAACACCACTACACTACACCTTAACACCACTACACTACACCTTAACACTACTACACTACACCTTAACACCACTACACATTAACACCACTACACTACACCTTAACACCACTACACTACACCTTAACACCACTACACTACACCTTAACACCACTACACTACACCTTAACACCACTTCACTACACCTTAACACCACTACACTACACCTTAACACCACTACACTACACCTTAACACCACTACACTACACCTTAACACCACTACACTACACCTTAACACCACTACACTACACCTTAACACCACTACACTACACCTTAACACCACTACACTACACCTTAACACCACTACACTACACCTTAACACCACTACACTACACCTTAACACCACTACACTACACCTTAACACCACTACACTACACCTTAACACCACTACACTACACCTTAACACCACTGCACTGCACCTTAACACCACTACACTACACCTTAACACCACTACACTGCACCTTAACACCACTACACTACACCTTAACACCGCTACACCTTAACACCGCTACACCTTAACACCACTACACTACACCTTAACACCACTACATTACACCTTAACACCACTACACTACACCTTAACACCACTACACTACACCTTAACACCACTACACTACACCTTAACACCACTACACTGCACCTTAACACCACTACACTACACCTTAACACCGCTACACCTTAACACCACTACACCTTAACACCACTACACTACACCTTAACACCACTACACTACACCTTAACACCACTACACTACACCTTAACACCACTACACTACACCTTAACACCACTACACTACACCTTAACACCACTACACTACACCTTAACACCACTACACTACACCTTAACACCACTACACTACACCTTAACACCACTACACTACACCTTAATACCACTACACTACACCTTAACACCACTACACTACACCTTAACACCACTACACTACACCTTAGCACTACAAACTCGTGCCATGACAATCATTTGCTGTTCAGAATCACGTTGCAGAATATTTCTTTTCGCCACCAGACTCAAGATGAACGGGTATTGGCAGAAGCTGAACCTGAACAGTCGGAGTTCAGTGGTTAGAGGTCGGATCAGAGGTCAGCTATAGAGTTTAGGATAAGGTCAAGGTGTAGTGGCTTAAGGAATACATTAGAATAGGAGTTAGGTATCTAAGGTTATAATCGGGGTCTTAAGTCAGGAATCTCTCCCGGACAATTAGTGGAAAATCTTCTGAAACACTAGAATAACATTATAATGATGTATATCCTAATACATGTTCTAATCTATATTCTAATATAGATTATAATCTATATTATAATCTATATTCTAATCTATATTCTAATCTATATTCTAATCTATATTATAATCTATATTCTAATCTATATTATAATCTATATTATAATCTATATTATAATCTATATTGTAATCTATATTATAATCTATTTTATAATCTATATTATAATCTATATTGTAATCTATATTATAATCTATTTTATAATCTATATTATAATCTATATTATAATCTATATTGTAATCTATATTATAATCTATTTTATAATCTATATTGTAATCTATATTATAATCTATTTTATAATCTATATTATAATCTATATTATACCAAAACCCTGTACTTGGTACACTCTAACTGGTACACTGTACCTTGTACATTGTATCTGGTACACTGTACCTGGTACACTGTACTTGGTACATTGTACCTTGTACAGTGTACCAACTAGTAAACTTGACCTAACTCCGCCTAACCCATTGTGGTTTGGATTCTGCCATGTGAAGTATTCAGTCATCAGATCAATGTTATTCAAGGAATTGTTGTGAAACAGTTCCATGGACACCATGGGGGGACTGAACAAGTTATTAGCCGCATCTGTTGAGGACAAGGGCAAGTTATTGGCCACATATGTTATAGTACAAGGGCAAGTTATTGGCTACATCTGTTATAGTACAAGGACAAGTTATTGGCCATATCTGTTATAGTACAAGGGCAAGTTATTGGCCATATCTGTTATAGTACAAGGACACGATATTGGCTACATCTGTTATAGTACAAGGACAAGTTATTGGCCATATCTGTTATAGTACAAGGACAAGATATTGGCCATATCTGTTATAGTACAAGGACACGATATTGGCTACATCTGTTATAGTACAAGGACAAGTTATTGGCCATATCTGTTATAGTACAAGGACAAGATATTGGCTACATCTGTTATAGTACAAGGACATGTTACTGGCCATATCTGTTATAGTACAAGGACAAGTTATTGGCCACATCTGTTATAGTACAAGGACAAGATATTGGCTACATCTGTTATAGTACAAGGACATATTATTGGCCATATCTGTTATAGTACAAGGACACGATATTGGCTACATCTGTTATAGTAAAATTACAACATTCCCGATGTTCTAGCAAAAATGAAATAATATAAAAGAAATTAAACAATGAAATCACTCGCATTTTTTCTATTTCATTTGCACAATAACCTTTGTCTTCACTACGACACACTTTCTATGTACTATGGCCCACTATCTTTCTACTATGGCCCACTAACTAAGTAGCGCCATTACGCGTACAGCGCTAGGAATCCACCAAGAACATTTGTCCATTGGTGGGAAATCGCATTCCTTTGCTGGAAACAGACGTTGGTTGATAAGTGCCTGGATACGGTGCAATAAAGCTGTAAACCGAATCTTCTTTAGCCTGTGATATATAAATTATAGTGGAGAATATGCAGAATTCCTATATAGTATTATTATGTATAATATTTGTATATATATATTAATATATATATATATATATATATATATATATATATATATATAAGAGTTAGATATTAGAGATAGGGAGAGTAATAGGGAGAGTGAGAGTGAGAGTGAGAGGGAGAGTGAGAGGGATGGGGAGAGGGATAGGGAGAGTGAGAGGGAGATTGAGATTGAGAGTGAGAAGGAGGGGGAGAGTGAGAGGGAGAGGGAGAGTGATAGGGAGAGGGATAGGGAGAGTGAGAGGGAGAGTGAGAGTGAGAGTGAGAGGGAGACAGAGAGTGAGAGTGAGAAGGAGAGGGAGAGGGAGTGGGAGAGGGTGAGGGAGACAGAGAGTGAGACAGAGAGTGAGAGTGATAGGGAGATATATAGGGAGAGTGAGAGTGAGAGTGAGATTGGGAGCGAGAGGGAGAGTGAGAGGGAGACAGAGAGGGAGAGTGAGAGTGAGATTGAGAGTGAGAGTGAGAGGGAGACAGAGAGCGAGATGGAGAGGGAGAGAGAGAGGGAGAGGGAGATTGAGAGTGAGAGGGAGAGGGAGAGTGAGACAGAGAGTGAGACAGAGAGTGAGAATGAGAGTGAGAGTAACACTTCACATAAAGTGTCATACAATATTATGAGCTGCAATCAATACAGAAATAATCAATAGTACAATCAATATAGAGGAGGTGCTCTGAAGTATTATCTACTCGCAAAGTATGTACCAACGACAGGCCAACACAGACTCTAAATTATTTACAACTAGTCCTAAACGACCTAAATTCATAACATAAACATGAAAAGTATAGGTGTAAGGTGTAGGAGAGGTGAAGGGCGTAAGGTGTAGGAGAGGTGAAGGGTATAAGAAGATGTGTAAGGGGAGGTGTATGTGTATAGTGTACATTGTACACTGTACAATGTACAGTATACATTGTACATTGTACAATGTATAATGGAAATGACAATCAGAAATTACTCAGAAATCAACAGGAGCAAACCAAATCTTTAAATATATTAAATTTAATGTCTAGTGTCAAACCTAGTGTCAAACCTAGTGTCAAACCTAGTGTCAAACCTAGTGTCAAACCTAGCGTTAAACTTAGCTTTAAAATTAATATTAAATTTAGTGTCAAAGTTAATGTTAAACTTAAGATTAATAATTTATTAATAATTCAACTTTATTTTAACTTGAAGTAAATTACCAATAATAGGCAAGGTCACAAAAGTAGAAATAAAATTAATATTTTAAGTTAGTGAGAATTATCATTAATTCAAAATCAATAAACGAGAAAATCATAAATTTGTCGATTGCAATAAAATGGGAGTAGAAAAAAATTGATCATTTGTTGAAATTGTGAATTTTGTTAAAAAAAGAATATATTACATAACTAATTATAATAACGACACCATACGAGGGTAGAGTTTAAAACGCGAAGTGATTTCTAATGAGTGTATTACTAATGAGAGAATATAGGAATCAATACGCTCAGCAAATCAATACACGCACTCAGTTTCGCTATCGGTGTAGTAGAGGCGAAATTGCTACACCCTCTAGCGGGTAGACACCTGGACTAAAAACACATCACGTCTGTGTACAGGCCTGGATACATTATGCATGTTATGTAAGTCCGTATGTAATGACCGAGCCCTAATGCATGTACAGACGGCGTAACCTCTAACCTTTGAGCCAGCGCGCTATTTAGTAGAGGAAGTTGAACCCCGTGCCGTCGTCTAATGCATGTCCGCTTTATTTCTAAACATTTCAGAATACGGAGTAGCGACGGTGAAACCCTATACCCGCAAAACTGAGCGCAATTGCCCAGCCCCCGTGCGAGTTCGCGTGACCTCTAACCTCTTAAGCCAATGTACGATATAGTGGTGGTCGCGGTCAGAGAGCTGGGCAAGTTGCCTCAGCAAATGAGCGAAAATCACGTAAGTCACTGACCCCTTGAACAATGGATTCTGAGTGAAATTGGAAGTTATACGTTAGGATAAGAGATAAGGACATGAGACGAGATAAGGACATGAGACGATGTAAGGACATGATATGAGGTAAGGACATGAGATGAGGTAAGGGCATAAGATGTAGTAAGGGCATGAGATGAGGTAAGGGTATGAGATGAGGTAGGGGCATGAGATGTAGTAAGGACATGAGATGAGGTAAGGACATGAGATGAGGTAAGGACATGAGATGAGGTAAGGACATGAGATGAGGTAGGGGCATGAGATGTAGTAAGGGCATGATATGTAGTAAGGACATGAGATGAGGTAAGGACATGAGATGTAGTAAGGGCATGAGATGAGGTAAGGGCATGAGATGAGGTAAGGGCATGAGACGAGGTAAGGGAATGAGATGTAGTAAGGGAATGAGATGAGGTAAGGGCATGAGATGAGGTAAGGGCATGAGATGAGGTAAGGGCATGAAACGAGGTAAGGGAATGTGATGTAGTAAGGACATGAGATGAGGTAAATTTAAATGAGTTTACACATTTGAGATATAACCAATAAAGATTAGTAAAGTAAATAAATGCAACATTATGATTCGGGGAAAAACAAAGCATTCTTTATTTCATTGGTTTTTTAATCTTAACTAATCGAATGTAAAAAGGATTAGTGAAAGGAAAAGCGAAAACCTGAAGGAAAACAAAATAGCCTTTCAACTCAATGCTGGAATGTAATCTAAGAATAGAAATTAAATAGAATTCAATTCATCTCAATATTGTAAAATGTAAATTAGACGTGTTCTTATTTAAATTTAATAAAGTGTAATATATGAGTTACTGTAAATATTTAGTAATATTCATGATACTTAATGAATATAATTAAATTCAAACTAACTCTTGTCTTGAAGAAGATTCTTTCAATCTATAAATAGATTATTACGGATAATCAATCATCGATAAAAAAAATTAACAATCGGAACTAAATAAAAATAAAATAAAATATAAATAACTGAAATGTTGCTACAAAAAATGAATAAATTTGATCTTAATAACGAATATAAATAGAAAAAATAGAGTAAAGTGAAACCGTTTATCTTTCAATAAGCAATTGATGAAAGCCTTTAATACACCTTTTTGTATGTTTGAAGGCTGTATGATTATAAGAACAATGATTCATTATTGTTAATAAATTATAATGAATAACAAACAATGATTAATAATTTATTAGTTTCCGGAATTTAACAATTTAATGAACTTATGGAATCCCATATTATTGTGCTCATACCATTATTATATGTGAATGTAAATATATGAAACCAGCCTCTATACACAATGCATAGAATATTATTACGTATATATATGGTTTTGATAGTAGGGGCTATATTTAATGTTATTTCATATATAAGTGATATATTATATTAAATATTGAACAATTCTAAGATTATCTCAAAGTTACAATGAACTAAAAACAGATCCAGTGGCAGATTTGTAGACCAATTAATTACTCGACAGTTTACTAGAATCAGTTAGTTATGATTAACTCATTAACAGATTCGCTAATTGATTTATCACTTTATGACTGACTGACCGATTAAATTGTCTAACTTAACTTAACTGTCCAAATAGCATATTAACTAACAAACTATCGCTGATTCGCTGATTTAATAAATATTAAACCCGAGTGATAAAGACTTGAAAATACCCAAATAATGAATTGAAAGGCAGATTAACTATAATAATTATATATAAACGAAATATCACCCGTTTAGTAATATTGAATAGATGTTTCCACATCTAGGACTAAGGGAAAGACTAGGAACTATAGAAAGTATCAAGGGACTAGCTAACAGCTTTGCAGAGCGTATCATAGACAAGGTTAGCGAAAGTCATGTCCAGGCCTATATCTTTACTGTGTAGTGACTGGTCAATTTGGTTCTGACTGTCATTCTAGTGGAGTTGAGGAGGGTATTGGGGAGGGTATTGGGGAGGGTATTGGGGAGAGTAT
Organism: Osedax frankpressi; assembly: GCA_964035775.1. Classification (NCBI taxonomy): domain Eukaryota; kingdom Metazoa; phylum Annelida; class Polychaeta; order Sabellida; family Siboglinidae; genus Osedax; species Osedax frankpressi. The sequence continues at coordinate 25,913,858 of OZ038312.1, forward strand.
TTGGGGGTATTGGGGAGGGTGTTGGGAAGGGTGTTGTGGAGGGTGTTGGGAAGGGTGTTGGGAAGGGTGTTGTTGAGGGTGTTGGGAAGGGTGTTGGGAAGGTGGTTGTGGAGGGTGTTGGGAAGGGTGTTGGAGAGGGTATTGGGGAGGATATTGGGAGGGTATTTGGGAGGGTATTGGGGAGGGTGTTGTGGAGGGTGTTGTGGAGGATGTTGGGAAGGGTATTGGGAAGGGTGTTGGGGAGGGTGTTGGGGAGGGTATTTGGGAGGGTATTTGGGAGGGTATTTGGGAGGGTATTTGGGAGGGTATTTGGAAGGGTATTGGGGAGGGTATTGTGGAGGGTGTTGGGAAGGGTGTTGGTAAGGTGGTTGTGGAGGGTATTGGGAAGGGTAGTGGGGAAGGTATTGGGGAGGGTATTGATGAGGGTATTGTGGAGGGTATTTGGGAGGGTATTGGGGAGGGTGTTGTGGAGGGTGTTGGGAAGGGTTTTGGGAAAGTGGTTGTGGAGGGTATTGGGAAGGGTATTGGGGAGGGTATTGGGGAGGGTATTGGGGAGGGTATTGGGGAGGGTATTGGGGAGGGTATTGGGGAGGGTATTGGGGAGGGTATTGGGGAGGGTATTGGGAAGGGTGTTGGGAAGGGTATTGGAGAGGGTATTGGGGAGGATATTGGGAAGGGTGTTGGGGAGAGTATTGGGGAGGGTATTGCGGAGGGTGTTACAGGGGTATTGCGGAGGGTGTTGGGGAGGGTGCTGGGGAGGGTATTGGGGAGGGTATTGGTAAGGGTATTGGGGAGGGTGTTGGGAAGGGTGTTGGGAAGGGTATTGGAGAGGGTATTGGGGAGGATATTGGGAAGGGTGTTGGGGAGAGTATTGGGGAGGGTATTGCGGAGGGTGTTACAGGGGTATTGCGGAGGGTGTTGGGGAGGGTGCTGGGAGGGTATTGGGGAGGGTATTGGTAAGGGTATTGGGGAGGGTATTGGGGAGGGTGCTGGGGAGGGTATTGGGGAGGGTATTGGGGAGGGTGTTGGGGAGGGTATTGGGGAGGGTATTGGGGAGGGTATTGGGGAGGGTATTGGGGAGGGTGCTGGGGAGGGTATTGGGGAGGGTATTGGGGAGGGTGTTGGGGAGGGTATTGGGGAGGGTATTGGGGAGGGTATTGGGGAGGGTATTAGGGAAGGTATTGGGAAGGTATTGGGAAGGGTGTTGGGAAGGGTGTTGGGGAGGGTGTTGCAGAAGGTGATGTGGAGGGTATTAGGGAAGGTATTGGGAAGGCAGTAAACTCTACAGTGTAGAGTTGGGTGATATGTTGTATTATATAGGGAAATGTTGAAGAGGTTATAATATCAATATGTTTGTGTTAGGGAATAATGAGTTCGGTGTTAGGAGGTAATGAGGTCTGGACAAAGTTGAATGAGTGTATATCAGAAGCAATATTTTAAGTGGTGGAAGAAAGCAAAATATGTGGATTGTTATAAGGGATATTATAGAGAGTGTTAGAAAGGATGCTGAAATGAGTATTGAGGGTAGAGAAATTGTTGTTGGAAGAATTAAAGTTTAAATCCAAGCAATTTGATTAGTCGATACATAAATGACATACAAATGCAGAGGTAAGGTAGAATCTACTCTAGTTTCAATGAATGTATTCAGTGTGTAATGTATTTACAAGTGTTGAGTTTGGTACTAATTTCTCCTCGACAATTCCGGTGAGCTGTAAATTATCAAAAACCTCCAAAGTTGTCGTGAAAGTCGTGCAGATGTTCTCAAAAGAAGCAAAAACAGCAAAATAGAAATCTCCAAGTTTCGACCAATCGGATTTCTCACCATAACTGCATAACTCCCTTATAAGGGTGGGATGTAAGGTAAGGATAATTATAATCGTATATAACATTTCAATTTTGTTCAGAAATATTAATAAAAGGTATACACTAATAAATAAGGTGTTACATTTTTTTGTATTGTTTAGCTTTTGAAATTGTTTCCAAATTTTGCACGAAGATATAAATTTACAGGAAATTGCTAACAATTTTAGAATTTTTTTAAGTATTTACATTATTAAATAAAATGCAGAACTACATTCTATAACTTTATAAATATTCACTGATGATATAAATAATAATATCTATAAAAATGTTTAACATAGAACCCAGGTTTATTTTCTCTTAAATTCATGGAACAATTTAAAATCTGTAGAAACCTCCTTATCATTAGAATACATTTTTAATAAATAATTTTGTTATCGTATTATTATTATTTTTCTAATAAAAGATGTAAAATCCATAAGAAAATAATATAAAATAAAAACCACAGACCCTGTATTATATCGACAGTTTCATTAAATCCTATATATATATATATATATATATATATATATATCAAATTTTAAAATCTGTTTCGATATAAACATATTTAACGAATTTTATTTTTTATTTTTTTAATAATTATATATAATACACTTATATAACAAATGCTTCTTGATATGATTATAAGGAAGATGTTGGAGTCTGTTGGAGATGTTGAAGAGGATAATTGACATAATGTACAAGATGCTGATAAGGGAGTATAAGTAGGTATGAAGGTTTCAGTCAATGGGTTAGTCAATGGGTTAGTCAATAGGTTAATCAATGGGTTAGTCAATGGGTTAGTTAATGGGTTAGTCAATGAGTTAGTCAATGGGTTAGTCAATGGGTTAGTCAATAGGTTAATCAATGGGTTAGTCAATGGGTTAGTCAATGGGTTAGTCAATGAGTTAGTCAATGGGTTAGTCAATGGGTTAGTCAATGGGTTAGTCAATGAGTTAGTCAATGAGTTAGTCAATGAGTTAGTCAATAGGTTAGTGAATGGGTTAGTCAATGGGTTAGTGAATGGGTTAATCAATGAGTTAGTCAATGGGTTAGTCAATGGGTTAGTCAATGAGTTAGTCAATGGGTTAGTCAATGGGTTAGTCAATGGGTTAGTCAATGAGTTAGTCAATGAGTTAGTCAATAGGTTAGTGAATGGGTTAGTCTATGGGTTAGTGAATGGGTTAATCAATGAGTTAGTCAATGAGTTAGTCAATGGGTTAGTCAATAGGTTAGTCAATGGGTTAGTCAATAGGTTAATCAATGGGTTAGTCAATGGGTTAGTCAATGGGTTAGTCAATGGGTTAGTCAATAGGTTAATCAATGGGTTAGTCAATGGGTTAGTCAATGGGTTAGTCAATGGGTTAGTCAATGGGTTAGTCAATGGGTTAGTCAATAGGTTAGTCAATGGGTTAGTTAATAGGTTAGTCAATGAGTTAGTCAATGAGTTAGTCAATAGGTTAGTCAATGAGTTAGTCAATGGGTTAGTCAATGGGTTAGTCAATGGGTTAGTTAATGGGTTAGTCAATGAGTTAGTCAATGGGTTAGTCAATAGGTTAGTCAATAGGTTAGTCAATAAGTTAATCAATGGGTTAGTCAATGGGTTAGTCAATGGGTTAGTCAATGGGTTAGTCAATGGGTTAGTCAATGGGTTAGTCAATGGGTTAGTCAATGGGTTAGTCAATAGGTTAGTCAATGAGTTAGTCAATAGGTTAGTCAATGAGTTAGTCAATGGGTTAGTCAATGGGTTAGTCAATGGGTTAGTCAATGGGTTAGTCAATGGGTTAGTCAATGGGTTAGTCAATGGGTTAGTCAATGGGTTAGTCAATGGGTTAGTTAATAGGTTAGTCAATGAGTTAGTCAATGAGTTAGTCAATAGGTTAGTCAATGAGTTAGTCAATGGGTTAGTCAATGGGTTAGTCAATGGGTTAGTCAATGGGTTAGTCAATGGGTTAGTCAATGGGTTAGTCAATGGGTTAGTCAATGGGTTAGTCAATGGGTTAGTCAATGGGTTAGTCAATAGGTTAGTCAATGAGTTAGTCAATAGGTTAGTCAATGAGTTAGTCAATGGGTTAGTCAATGGGTTAGTCAATGGGTTAGTCAATGGGTTAGTCAATGGGTTAGTCAATGGGTTAGTCAATGGGTTAGTCAATGGGTTAGTCAATGGGTTAGTTAATAGGTTAGTCAATGAGTTAGTCAATGAGTTAGTCAATAGGTTAGTCAATGAGTTAGTCAATGGGTTAGTCAATGGGTTAGTCAATGGGTTAGTCAATGGGTTAGTCAATGGGTTAGTTAACGGGTTAGTCAATGGGTTAGTCAATGGGTTAGTCAACGGGTTAGTCAACGGGTTAGTCAATGGGTTAGTCAACGGGTTAGTCAACGGGTTAGTCAACGGGTTAGTCAATGGGTTAGTCAATGGGTTAATCAATGGGTTAATCAATTGGTTAGTCAATGGATTAGTCAATGAATAAGAGAGAGAGAATTGGAAACAAACTTGAAATTGGCGTAGTCAATATCAGGAGGTGGCATTGGTTGCACGACGACATCCATTCTTACGTCGTCAATTCCACCCTCTTCGTTGCCATGGTTACCGCGGTGGTCGAACGGCGTCCCAGCCACCGGATCGTCGACGACCCGCCGGCGACGACGGGCCTCCGAAACTCCGCCCGCAATGCCGGCCGGAGACACGCCCCCCGTAACCACGGTACCGAGCAGGCGTAGCGAGTCCTCGATCTCGGGCGGGAGGGCGTCGGGTCGCGTCGCCGAAGCCGAGAAGGGCGTCGTCGAAGTTGAGGCGAACGACGGGGACACATCGACGCGGCGGTTGCGTTGTTGGTGGCGGCGACGGGAGGCGATGGCGGGTGCGACGGCGGCGGAGGAGGAAGGCGACGAAGCGTTACGGGGCGTGGCCGAGTGGATGGGCGGCAGGTGGGCATCGCGCGGGGTCGTAGTGCGCTGGGATGGTTGGCGGTAGCGTTGCAGCGACGCGGTGGCGACGGCGATGGTGGTGGCGGCAGGGGATGGCGAAGTAGTAACTGTAGTTCTAGAGTGGCCAAGATTCTGAAAGAAGTTTGCCAAGGAATGTAACCTACTCGTCTTTTCTTTTCGCTGTAGTTTTGGAGAAATGGAGTTGGCGTTTAGGATTTCGGTTTGGTCTAAATGTACCGGAGAAGTTTAGTGAGATTAGGTTTATGTGGATTAGTTTGATGAAGAGGTGATGTGGGTTTAGGGAGTTGAGATTGATTTAGTGAAGTAAAAAAATAGACAGTTAATCTGATTCCATTGAAAATAGGAATATTTTCATGAAATATAACATTCATTACTGGAGTTATTAATTAGTTATTCATAAACCATGGACATGACAATAAACATGACAATCAACATGACAATAAACATGCTAATGAACATGCTAATGAACATGACAATCAACATGACAATTAACATGACAATCAACATGACAATCAAATGACAATCAATATGCTAATGCACATGACAATCAACATGACAATGAATATAACAATCAACATGACAATCAACATGACAATATACATGACAATCAACATGACAATAAACATGCTAATGAACATGACAATCAACATGACAATCAACATGACAATCAACATGACAATCAACATGACAATCAAATGACAATCAATATGCTAATGCACATGACAATAAACATGACAATCAATATGACAATCAACATGACAATCAACATGACAATAAACATGACAATCAACATGACAATGAACATGACAATGAAAATGACAATGAACATGCTAATCAACATGCTAATCAACATGCTAATCAACATGACAATCAACATGACAATCAATATGACAATCAATATGACAATCAACATGACAATATACATGACAATCAACATGACAATAAACATGCTAATGAACATGCTAATGAACATGACAATCAACATGACAATAAACATGCTAATGAACATGCTAATGAACATGACAATCAACATGACAATTAACATGACAATCAACATGACAATCAAATGACAATCAATATGCTAATGCACATGACAATCAACATGACAATGAATATGACAATCAACATGACAATCAACATGACAATATACATGACAATCAACATGACAATAAACATGCTAATGAACATGACAATCAACATGACAATCAACATGACAATGCACATGACAATCAACATGACAATGAAAATGACAATCAACATGACAATCAACATGAAAATTAACATGACAATCAACATGACAATAAACATGACAATCAACATGACAATAAACATGACAATCAACATGACAATCAACATGACAATCAACATGACAATCAACATGACAATCAATATGCTAATGCACATGACAATAAACATGACAATCAATATGACAATCAACATGACAATCAACATGACAATAAACATGACAATCAACATGACAATGAACATGACAATGAAAATGACAATGAACATGCTAATCAACATGCTAATCAACATGCTAATCAACATGACAATCAACATGACAATCAATATGACAATCAATATGACAATCAATATGACAATGAACATGATAATGAACATGACAATACACATGACAATGAACATGACAATGAAAATGACAATGAACATGACACTGAACATGACACTGAACATGACAATGAACATGATAATGAACACGAAAATGCACATGACGATGAACATGACAATGAACATGACAATGAAAATGACAATGAACATGACAATCAAATGACAATCAATATGATAATGCACATGACAATCAACATGACAATGAATATGACAATACACATGACAATCAACATGACAATAAACATGACAATCAACATGACAATCAACATGACAATGCACATGACAATGAACATGACAATGAACATGACAATCAATATGCTAATGCACATGACAATCAACATGACAATCAACATGACAATTAACATGACAATTAACATGACAATCAATATGCTAATGCACATGACAATCAACATGACAATAAACATGACAATCAACATGACAATCAATATGACAATTAACATGACAATCAACATGACAATAAACATGACAATCAATATGCTAATGCACATGACAATCAACATGACAATGAATATGACAATCAACATGACAATCAACATGACAATCAACATGACAATAAACATGACAATAAACATGACAATCAACATGACAATTAACATGACAATCAACATGACAATAAACATGACAATCAATATGACAATCAATATGACAATCAATATGACAATGAACATGATAATGAACATGGCAATACACATGACAATGAACATGCCAATGAAAATGACAATGAAAATGACAATGAACATGACAATGAACATGACAATGAAAATGAACATGACAATGCACATGACAATCAACATGACAATGAAAATGACAATCAACATGACAATGAAAATGACAATGAACATGACAATGAACATGACAATGAAAATGACAATAAACAATATATATATATATATATAGATATATATAGATATATATAGATATATATATATATATATATATATATATATATATATATATATATATATATATATATATATATATATATAGATATATATAGATATATTTATATATATATAAATTAAATTGTATATCACAAAGACTAAATACATAAATAGTTTATATTGGAAAAGTGTGCAATTAATCTAATTTTGAACATTGTCTCTATCGACAATGAGCTATTGTTCAACAAGTCTGTATGCTTATATATGAAATATAGTTACGTGGTATATGGTATAGGGTAACAGCCCTAGTGTCGGAGTCTTATACTCAAGCTATAACAAAATTTAATAACCATTAATGACTATGTTTATTTTTAACTAAAAATTATCATTTCATTATGTTATTTGCAAACTTATATTGATAATTTAATGAAGATAAATTTGTATTAGATGTACAAGTGGAATTGATACAAAATTATGCAAACGATGATTCATACATAATAAATTAAAACCCTGAAATATTAATTCAAATAGTATCAATATGTTAGTAGTTATATTAACAAATACCTGAATACAGCAATATCAGAATAATAAATAAAGTGTTGGCGTATTTATAAATATTATAACATTTTCGTAATTTAAATTACGAAAAGATTCCAATTATATTCTTTTTTTTCTAACATATTAATCACAAATATTTTCTAAAAAGTAACTCTATATAAATCCTAATATATATATATACATAACATATAACATATATACATAACAAGTGTCTGGTTTATTATTTGTATTGAGTATATAATTTATCGCATTTAAACGTTAACTCAATAATAGATAACATAATTTAGATAACCTTAGACAAGCGTGGACGTGTTTCTATGGTGCAAGTTGAAGGAGATGGTCGATCATTAATTCGAATAGAGATATTCGATGCAGCTTCCGAAACGTAAAAATTCCCGCAATGTGGGCAAACAGTCCTCCTCGAACCAGAATGTATATCTACTGTAAAATTGCATGATTTACAAGTTATATGTTCAATACTTATATCTAAACTATTTTCGTCCAATATCGATATAGTAGTCATTACTATTGAGATAACATTTGGTTTTTTGATAATAATTAATTTTAAAAGATTTAAATTTGATTCACAGGAAATATGACTTTATTTTATTTATATTTTTTAAGTGTTGCTATGCTTCTTAATTGTATCTAACCAATCATCTACATAAGGGGTGTGGCTAAATAAATAAATATATATATCAATTTACCTAATAACGAATAACATTGTTAAATAATTATACATATGTCTATTGGATTACATTTATCAATATATTTTTAATTAATACCGACAATATCCTGTAATAGTATTACTTAATAAACACAAGATTTATATTTAACATCTCTTGTTTACATATAAATCGAATTAATCACGTGATGCTATATTATTTATTTCAATTTTATAAATAAAAAATCTATTGCGAATCTTTAATCATCAAGCTATTATTAGATTTATGTAAATATATATTATATTTAAATTGTAAATTATAAGCATAAAGTAATAAATATGTGGAAAGTAAGGGAATTAGCTGATAAAGTGTTAGTACTAAATATACTTATAGTATTACTTCCTTATTACCGGTAATTATTTTATTTTTAGTTTTTAACTTATCGATGACGTGTCCTGCTGTTCGATCCTATATTTTGATATTTAATATAGTTATTATTTATAGAATAACAAATAAATTATTAAATCCTACTCATATCTATCAAAATATTTACATAATTTAATATTCCATAAGCTAAAAATTTAAATTTAAATTTAAAATTGTACATACCTATGCTCAGGTGAAATATGATCAATCAAATAATTTTTTAAATATTATAAATAATTACTTTATTATTAAGGAATCTTATTTATAATGCAATAATATACTACTTATTAAATAGTAACCACTATACTAAATTAATATAGTAGTATGTAATTATAAATTAAATATGATATATTTATTTTGTTAAAGTTTTTCTTTTGTTTTGAAAATGTTGAAATTAGACTTCAAAATAATGCTCACTATCACGTACAACATATTCTGATGGTCTTATGGGCATGATATAATAAATGAATCTAAAAATATACTTTTATTACTAATAATCAAAATTGATTTAAAATTAATATATATACATTAGATATGGTGTTTTGTTTACCAAAATACGGGAGATAATCAATATGTTTAAATTGATATCCCCCTTCCTCTTTTACAAGCAGCGATATGTCACCATCCCCCTATTTTGATGTTCATATTGCTTAATTAATTATTATATTGATTTATTAATAAATTATTTTAATAATTTATTTAAATAATGGTTATGTAAAAAATAATGCCTTAAACATTATTTTTAAATATATGTATTTATTATATATATGTATATTGTTAGTGTGTACTACATCATTTCAGTGACCTTTGAACTTAGTTGTATATGTAATGTAAAATATTTGTAATATGAGATGTGTGAATGTAAAACTAATTGAAATGTTGCATATAATATTCTATATACTAAGAATCCGTTATGATAAACAACATAATGTTGACATTTAAAATAATTCATTTATTTGTTAAATTATTGAGATATTTGTATAATTATAAATCACATATTCCTGATCTTGAATTCATATATTAATTATGTCTTATATTATTAATTATATATTAACTATCTTTTATCATATTTCACATATATTAACTTTCTTACTATCATAGAAATTTATTTAGACATATCACTAATCTTATCTGATATAGACCCTAGTATTACATGACTAAATCTACCTATGCTAAATTATATAATTATACATGATGCTATTATAACATAACAAAGCACTTCTACACTGTTTTTATAGATCATCATCAAGCTCAAATATTTGTATAGAAATGCAAAAGTAATGATCATTTATTTATATTCACCCGGAGATGTATTTTATACTAAGAATTTATACCCAAAGAATTTATATATAATTTATTCCTTCTCTAGATCTCTGGCAGTTATAGCGCAGGTCTAGGGTCATCGACTTGTGTATATTTAGCCTATCTCTCTAGCTTATTGTTGTAAACACACTATTCATAAAGAAATGAAGAACTTCGTAATGCTAAACATTCTCTATATGTGTATATTTATACATTATTGTTTTATTGATTTGATATTCTATTTTACCTGTTGTAGTGAACTATTGATTCCCCATCTCGCTTATTTCATGCCGATATGTAGACCTATATAGGCTAGATATGTAGATCTATAGAGGTTAGATATGTAGATCTATAGAGGTTAGATATTTAGATCTATAGAGGTTAGATATGTAGATCTATAGAGGCTAGATATGTAGATCTATAGAGGCTAGATATGTAGATATAGAGACTAGATATGTAGATCTATAGAGGTTAGATATGTAGATATAGAAGCTAGATATGTAGATCTATAGAGGCTAGATATGTAGACCTATAGAGGTTAGATATGTAGACCTATAGAGGTTAGATATGTTATACGCTTGGAGCAGACTCATTTATCTTTAGTATTTGTTTATAAAATATGCTGGTACCCAACTTCAAATTTCATTTGATAAAAAGCATTTTTTAGTATTACGATTATCATTTTATTGATACAAAATTTGCAGTATTTCTTATTTGATATGGAATTATATATAGTACCGGTAATACATCTTTCTGCCCATTCTACCACTAATACCCTTCGATAACTGCCCCGGTAACATGTACATTCCCTCCGTTCATAAGAACCAATGTGGTCATGAACTACTCCGAAGTCGAAGCTAAAGTCCGCGAGGCTACAAATGATGACTCATGGGGTCCTCATGGTCAAATAATGCAAGAGATATCTAGGTACACCTACACCTACGAACACTTTCCCGAGGTCATGGGCATGCTGTGGAAGAGGATGCTACATGACAATCGTTTCAACTGGCGCCACGTATACAAGGTACATATTGTAGGGATCTCTATAGCGGAGTTACCACCGCAATCTCTATAGCGGAGTTACGACCGCAATCTCTACAGCGGAGTTACCACCGCAATCTCTACAGCGGAGTTACCACCACAATCTCTATAACGGAGTTACCACCTCAATCTCTATAGCGGAGTTACCACCTCAATCTCTATAGCGGAGTTACCACCTCAATCTATATAGCGGAGTTACCACCGCAATCTCTATAGCGGAGTTACCACCGCAATCTCTATAGCGGAGTTACCACCTCAATCTATATAGCGGAGTTACCACCTCAATCTCTATAGCGGAGTTACCACCGCAATCTTTATATCGGAGTTACCACCACAATCTCTATAGCGGAGTTACCACCACAATCTCAGGAGTCCAACTCTTTATCTGCATTCTCTTGAATACGATTTTAGAATAAATTTCACTGATAAAACATTTACCTCAAAGATTTTTAAATAATGAACTTCTCTTTCTGAATTTGAATCATTATCTATTATATATTTGTCCATCATTATAATGATACATAGACTTTACTTAGTATAATTTGATATGATATAATTTGATTGATAATTTATTATTATTTATTAATATAATTCAAATTATTTATAATAGATACATATATATATATGTGTATATATTATCATATTATATTAATTTACTTATTATATTATCATATCATCCCGTAAACATCTATATTTTATTATTTAATTCATAAACTTCTTATTTAATGAAATTGATAATTCATTTATAATACTGAATTGCCCATTATGCAATTAGCATTAAATCTTTTGAATCCTACAGCTGTTGATTATCTTTACTCATCTTCAATGTAGAATAAACAAAAATGTAGTCTATGTTCTAAATAGTTTAGCATGTTATTTTAGTGGTTCTCACCAAAATACACAACAGCTAAGAAACAATAAGGTAGGATCTTAGTGCAACATTTACATCTCCGAAATTTAAACTATTTCAACTATTTAAAAATTAATTTATCAAATAAAAAGAGAATTTACTTTTTAATAAAAACCAACTAAATAATTATAGTAACAAAATATATTTCTCTCGCATATTAATAATATTATCTATTAAACAGCGCAAAATAGGTTTTGTCAAAATAAAATAATATAACAATCAAAAGTTAATATTGTTGTATTCATATTAATCGAAACATCCTTTTATTATTGAAATTTCAATACATATCTTTAAATTGGTAAAGTAAGCTTTATTATAAGACTTTATGTAAAGAATTCTATTTCAATACGATGTCAATGACTTTAGTTCTGTACTTTATATTATGCTATGACAAATAATTTATTATACACATTTATTCATTGATAATATGGTTTATATTCTAAATCTATATAGATTAATTTTCACTTTCACCATACTTAATCAACTGAATACCTGCTATCATCTATCTTCACAATAGTTCCAATTTTCCTCACCTTACCTTTACCTCATATCCTTATCCTATCCACAATATTCTACTGGTTTATATCCCACCTCGACATCAGCTCACCTTATCTCTCGCAACACTTCTCGCAACACTTCTCGGATACCTCCAATACTTCACCACTCTACCCTTGCCTTACCTGACCTCCCACGCACCCTCCCCTTCTCTAGTCTTTGCTTCTTCTCACTTATCTGGTGAGAAATGGGTCGGAGCGCGTGGTTACCAGCTCCAGAGAGCATCTCTACGACTTGAGACAGCTTGAGAGTTATTCGTGTATGGATGACATGGGCAAGGACCAGGGTATCAATGGTAAGTTCTGTAAACAATAACACTCACCTCTATGTTAATTTGTAATTTAAATTCCATTACCCAAATATTGTTATTGGTACAAAATGCAAATTAATTTTCTATTTATTTAAATCCATTAATATATAACTTAATAATCTATTGAATTAATATATTGCTTAATAATCTATTTCATTAATATATAGCTTAATAATCTATTTCATTAATATATAGCTTAATAATCTATTTCATTAATATATAGCTTAATAATCTATTACATTAATATATAGCTTAATAATCTATTTCATTAATATATAGCTTAATAATCTATTTCATTAATATATTGCTTAATAATCTATTTCATTAATATATAGCTTAATAATCTATTTCATTAATATATTGCTTAATAATCTATTTCATTAATATATAGCTTAATAATCTATTTCATTAATATATTGCTTAATAATCTATTTCATTAATATATAGCTTAATAATCTATTTCATTAATATATAGCTTAATAATCTATTTCATTAATATATAGCTTAATAATCTATTTCATTAATATATAGCTTAATAATCTATTTCATTAATATATTGCTTAATAATCTATTTCATTAATATATAGCTTAATAATCTATTTCATTAATATATAGCTTAATAATCTATTTCATTAATATATAGCTTAATAATCTATTTCATTAATATATAGCTTAATAATCTATTTCATTAATATATAGCTTAATAATCTATTTCATTAATATATAGCTTAATAATCTATTACATTAATATATAGCTTAATAATCTATTTCATTAATATATTGCTTAATAATCTATTTCATTAATATATAGCTTAATAATCTATCACATTAATATATAGCTTAATAATCTATTACATTAATATATAGCTTAATAATCTATTTCATTAATATATTGCTTAATAATCTATTTCATTAATATATAGCTTAATAATCTATCACATTAATATATAGCTTAATAATCTATTGAATTAAAAAATAACTTAATTAAAAGTGTTTCAACATTATTTGCCAATTTAATCTAATCATTATTCATGAAAAGTTTATATTTAAGGATAAACCATTTATTTTTCTCTTTTTACAATTTTGCTATTTATAGATTAGTAACTGCCTATATGCGATTAATCGCAATACCAATCTTACGATTAGTCACATTACATTTCATTACACAGTTCGACAGAAGGTGAAACTTCTCTTGGAGATCATTCAGGACGATGACAAGCTGCGAATTGAACGCCGAAAGGCTAAAAAGAATGCCGATAAGTATGTTGGTCTCTCCGCAGATGTCGGCAGATTCTCTACTTCCAACAGTGGATGCTTCAGTTAGTAAGAGAGTTTATTTTCTTATCATCATTATCATTCCAGTATCTGTTTCATTAAAATAGTTGAGGTGAAGTTAGGTGAGGTGAGGTGAGGTGAGGTGAGGTTAAGTGAACTGAGGTGAGGTGAAGTTAAGTGAACTGAGGTGAGGTGAGGTGAGGTTATGTGAACTGAGGTGAGCTGAAGTTAGGTGAACTGAGGTGAGGTGAGGTGAAGTTATGTGAACTGAGGTGAGGTGAAGTTAAGTGAACTGAGGTGAGGTGAGGTGAGGTGAAGTTATGTGAACTGAGGTGAGGTGAGGTGAAGTTAAGTGAACTGAGGTGAGGTGAGGTGAAGTTAAGTGAACTGAGGTGAGGTGAGGTGAAGTTAAGTGAACTGAGGTGAGGTGAGGTGAAGTTAAGTGAACTGAGGTGAGGTGAAGTGAAGTTAGGTGAACTGAGGTGAGGTGAGGTGAAGTTAAGTGAACTGAGGTGAGGTGAAGTGAAGTTAGGTGAACTGAGGTGAGGTGAGGTGAGGTGAGGTGAGGTGAAGTGAGGTGAGGTGAGGTGAAGTTAAGTGAACTGAGGTGAGGTGAAGTGAAGTTATGTGAACTGAGGTGAGGTGAGGTGAAGTTAAGTGAACTGAGGTGAGGTGAGGTGAGGTGAAGTTATGTGAACTAAGGTGAGATGAGATGAGGTCCCTAATAACTGTATATGTCGTATACGGAATATTTCTAAGTTATTTAAATTTTTTATATTTTGTTTATTATTGATGAAAATATTACATATTATTAACTTTGTGAATATAATGAAACTGATGGGAAACACTTTCAGAACGACACAGGTGAATGTGTATTCAGTACGACGGTCTGTCACTTAGATGATAGAGTGTTTATATCTAGCATAATTGTGAGTTCGAGGGCTATTTCGTCGCAGTGGGTAAATAAAAACTTACATTGGTAACGCGGTTCATTTGCATACGCATTCCACTCGTGATCGCGCTGCCCCCTCGTGGCGAATACACTCTCCACTTCATTGAACGTTTCGACGCGGTACGACTCTCATGTCCCACGAACTCTGGCCCCTTACAGGCGACTCGTACGATGGCCCGAATACTCCGTACCAATCGAAGTCGGGAGGTCACGACTCCGAACGTAACAAGGTCACTACGATTACATCCGGAGGCGGCGCCGGCGCTTCCGGTCGACTGGATGACTTTGACAAATGGGGCGGTAATTCGGCGTACACCCAACCCGATGCCAACGAAGGCTTACACAAAACTATCGCCCGCGAAGCTATTGGCAAAGTCAAGGAATTCATTCAGAAGGCGAGAAACTTTGAAGATCCTCATGATTTCGGGTAAAAACTGTCACCGTATTCATGATAACTCACCTCGAGTCATAGTCACTCTACTCCTTACCCTACTCCTTACCCTACTCCTTACCCTACTCCTTACCCTACTCCTTACCCTACTCCTTACCCTACTCTTTACCCTACTCCTTACCCTACTCCTTACCCTACTCCTTACCCTACTCCTTACCCTACTCCTTACCCTACTCCTTACCCTACTCCTTACCCTACTCCTTACCCTACTCCTTACCCTACTCCTTACCCTACTCCTTACCCTACTCCTTACCCTACTCCTTACCCTACACCTCACCTTACCCTACACCTCATCTCGCCCTATACCTTACCCTACACCTCACCCTACACCTTACCCTACACCTTACCCTACACCTTACCCTACACCTTACCCTACACCTTACCCTACACCTCACCCTACACCTCACCTTACCCTACACCTCACCTTAAACCTTCACCACAGTGCCGATGATGATGATTTCTATGACCCAGATCCTAGCTATAGAGTTTCTGCACATTCTAATGTGAATGCTTCAAAAACGAATTTCTCCGATGATGTGTCACGATTGGAAACTTCAAACATCGACAGGTATCTAGCGACTGTAGAATATGATAAGATTCTCTGTTAAATAACCATTACACACGTCCTTACTTGTCCTTACCTCGTCCTGACCTCGACCTGACCTCGACCTTCCTTTTCATTACATTATCCTATATTTGTGCTTACTTCATCCTCAGTTCGATGCCCTCTGATTTCAAATCATCGCCTTCGCGAAGACTTCCCAAGAGATCCAATAAACCTATTGACCTCGGAGCTTCTTCCGATCTTTCGAATAAGGTTTGTTTTATTAAAGCAGCGATATTCACCAACATCTAAACAAAACACTTCAAATATCAACCTCTGCAAATGTACTATTTTCTATTTTGTTGCATTGTCTTGTTTACACACACACATATATATATATATATAAATATATATAAATATCATCACTTCTTACAATTTACAGCAACCGACAAAATCAAATTCTGCGACAAACAGACTATCCGGAGGTAATGATTCTTGGGCAGACTTTAATCCTAGACAAGATGAACCTAGGAGTAAAAATGATAACCAGTTAGCAATTATTTATATATAAATAAAGTTATAATTAATAATACTTGGATAATAATTAACTCAAATATTATCTTGAAGATTTATTAGATGTTATTTATTTAATCTTAAATAATTATTATTTGTAAAAAAAAAGCATTTATTGAGTTTGAATATTTATTTTAAATTGAATTTGAATATTTAATTAAATATAATTATTATTTTCTAAAAAAAATTTCATTTTTAATTTAATTTATTTTTAAAACTCAAGTTAATAAAAGTCTTGGATTTTGTATAATTATAAATATGTTATTGAAAAGTCTTTGATATTGATATTCACAAGTTTATAATTGTTGCAAATTCGACTGTTTCTAAATCACTTTTTGTATGAAGTAGTTAGATGTAAAACTAGGGTGTTATTCCCATAGATAGTTGAGCGATTAGATGCCATACACTGTATATTAGAACTATTTAGCATGAAGGTTACTTGATGGTTTTTTATTTTCTGTTAATAAACAAAACTTTGGTATCTATAATCCAATATTCTATATTATTCATACTCACCGTAATGATTATTAAATATATATTAATTATTGAAAGTATATTTATAATAAAAATGAAATTATTGTGATCGTTTTTAAAATTTTATATTGAGAATTTTAATTTGAAGATATGCGATTTGCTTTTTATGTTCTCTTGATGATTATTATTTAAATTTAAGTTTTTACATCTCTATTAATTAACTTTAGAAATATATATAATATACTATAAAATATATATAATATACTACATTTATTTCATCCTAAATAAAACACAATAATATATATTTACATACGTAGTGTTATCTAATAGTTATTATTGCAATTATTGGTGAACAATTTGTAAATGAATAAATATTTATGAAGTATCCCGCCAATGGGTTGTGATACTGGTTTCTAATTATATTCAAATTTCAATACACGATTAGGAAATCTACCTGCTCAACCTCTTTATGTTATTGTTATAATTAAAATTACCTCAAAATATTACTAATATATTTAACTAAACATTTAAATCATAAAAGATAAATGTTTTGCCATGAAATTAAATAAAGTATTCTTAATATTTTACTTTACAAAACCTGTTTAGTTATTCTGATTTAATCTAAATCCGCTACATTATTTGTAGCAACTTTGCTGATTTTACATCCTTCGATGGAGTTCTAAATTCGTCACTCGAGATTTCAACGAGGTTTAAACAGCTTTCCATCATTTCTCCTATTTATGAAACTCCCCTAGAAATAACTGACGACTTCAATAAATAATTACAGTGATATCTCGTCGATTACCGCGAAAGAGGCTGTCAAAGTTGACACGAATGTAGATCTTCTCAACGACCTTGCCTCGATATCGATGACCCCGATATCTCCATCCGGTGGTCCTTCGGACATCAATGATATGCTCGGAGCAACCTTACAACCAATTCAATCTGCAAACACAAACTCTAGCCAAAGTATCGTGACAAACTTTAATCAAATTAATAATGGTAACATGAACCAAAATATGATGGGAACCCTGGATCAAGGGATTATGGGAAATACAAACCCAGGAGTTATGGGAAATACAAACCTAGGGATGGTAGGAAATCAATTTCAAGGTGGAATGATGGGTAATCAATATCAAGGTGGAATGATGGTAAATATAAACCAGGGTATGGGAAATCCAAACCAGTTAATTACGGGGAATTCAAACCAACTAATAATGGGAAATATATACAATCAAAATTCAAACCAAAGTAGTGTAAATAATCAAAGCCATGGCATTATGGGTATGCAGAATCCTACAGCAGTTAACAAACAGAATATGATGACTGTTCAATCTGGCGTGAATAACCTTCAGCCAACGCAGCTCCAACCTAACATTTCCAACCAACCGATTATTAATTCTGCGAACTTTGGCGCAGTGACCCAACAAACTCATGTTAGTAAATGTATTTATTATTCTACAAAATCATTGTTGGTTTAGATAATCATGGGTTATAATTTACCTTTTACCGCAGAAACCTCCAGGTACGTGGTCAAACACCGGTGTTAATATATCATTGGATAATTTGAGTCCTTTAGCGAAACTGAATAAAAATTGTCCTTTGTCTATGAATCAAATGCAACAAAATCATCCACAAAATAGTTAGTATTTGGTGTGTTTCTATTAAATTCCAATAAAAGAAGTCTTAAAACAAATATGAAGTCAATATTGTTAAATAATAAATGAGAAATAAAATAAGTATGTAATTTATACAATTCTTAATCTTTCACATTTATCTACTATATATTTATCAATCATTATCCAGATTATCTAAACAATTCTCAATACAACAATAACGTGCCATCTCTTACATCTAATGTAATGCAAGGTGTCAATAATCATATGAATTCAATGTCTTTTAATCAAGGTTTAAATTGTCGATTAACTGGTATTTCGAGTTGTAACCAATGTTCAAATTAATCTTATCCAATAATTTTATTACGTAGGTTCACAAAACGAAACGGCAAAATCTAATTTTGACAATAAGGCTAATAATGCATTTGCAGATTTGACGTCATTTCAAAAATAAATATTAATGAAATAATATTTACATGTATTATTATTATATATCATAACATTCCCCTCCATTTTGTTACTTATCAGCAATTGATTATATACAATGTATTATATAATTAAATACATATCTATTTATAGATGTTTATATTTTTAATCTGTTTTTAATTGTGGTTCATCCCAGTATATGTGATTTTATACTCCGATACCTAATTTTATATTCAATTATATTGTACATACTCATACAGACTCAATAAACTATTTTTACAACTACATCTTTTATTATTTTAATAACTTAATATTACTTTAAAATTTAAATATGAATAATAATAATATATATATATAATTAATATGACTGTATATCCAAAATTAAATTATTTTTAATATTTCATTTTAAAAATAATCGAGTATTTTAATCTAAATTTGTAATTTATAACATATTTTTATTAATAAAATAATTTTATAACAGATAATTTTTTCTATACTATTAAAATAGTGGAACCTATTATTTGTAATAAACTAACAATACAGTATATCTATTATAGTTTCCATACCTAGAATTTGAAAATATCAATTATAAGAACTCAGTAAATTAAGATAATAAATCAGATAAAATATTTATTTGCATATTATTTGTGTAAAATAATTAAATGAGATTGCATAATAATTATATAATCTGGTAATATCTATTATTATATCATTAATATTCTATTTTATTATTGTTAGTAATAAATTGACTATCCAGCAAATAGCGTGATATAATAGTTTTATAAAATAATTTCATTTGTTACCAAAGAAATTGTGTAATGCAATAAATGAAATTGCCTGGATTGTTTGCCAAGGAAGCTGGTTGCAATTAGAGATATCTAGGGTTAGTAATTTCTAGTCGTATTCATCCCTAGTAAAAGTAGAATACAAAATAGATGATAAAACAGCTCGTTTATATAGAGAATTAAAAAGGTTATTACAAAGAATTGTATTTAGAACTTGAACAATAAACAAATTAGTATTAGTTTGGACAAATTCATCTTTTCTATCACATATTTGATAGAAATGAAGTTTATTTTTGAAAGTTCAGGTACTGTTACACTATGGCATTGTTTGTACAGCTAGCGAGACAATACTGTTCATATATATACTTCTATGTTCACTAATTTGCATAGCCTACACATTGACATTACTGTCTGCCTTTGGCAATGTCAGCAATTCCATTTGAATATCTCTAAATTCTCTGCCAATATATGTAATATTATTAACAAGAAAATAAATAAATATCAAGTCTAAAATATGAATATTAATTAATGCTCAAAGAATTAAATAATAATTCAAAAAATCAAAGATAGTTCAATTGAATTTAAATTTGCATTAATTAGAAATAGATCAAATAATACAAAATACAAACTAGAAATATAGATTTAAATTCAATAAAGATTAATAAATAGAATAGGTGAAAGTACTTTTTCCTAAATTTGCTTATTAACTTATTTATTCTTATATTAATAATATTTGCTCAAACACAAAATAAGTAATAAGTTGTATTTAAAAAATATTCTCAACATTTCAAATAATTTCTTTCTACTTTATTAGATTATTAATTTGAATGCACTTATAATTTGTATTATATTTCTTTTTCTTATATGTATAATAAATGATATATTGCAATAAGTGTAATTCAGTATTAACTTTAAACATATTTATTTACATATACAATAAAAATAGATGATTCAAAGTATAATTATTATTTAGAACTGTTTTGCTAAAGTCATAAACTGACAATAAGTAATAAATTGCTATATTATTATTTAAGTACATATTTAATAACATTAAAATAAATTAACCTACTAAACTTGCATAACTATTATATTTATTTAACTATTGAAACTATTTAAATTTACAATTACTATTAATATCAACTTATAACAATTAATAATATAAGTCAATCATTTTTATGCTATAAAATTTTATTATCCAATGTGTTTTTTATAAAAGAAACAATTAAACATTTTTAATAAATTACAGGGTTACGGAAAAAAGTTTAATAATATTTATAGTTCTGTAAATTCTTGAAGATTGATACATTCACCTTCGGATACATCCTGTAAAGATAAATAAATATATTATAGTAAATATAATTAGACTATTTGAAAATGTGTTAACTGTGAAAATATTTGGAAAGCAGAAACTAACAATCTGCGAGCTGCTAGGGTGTAGTGAATATTCATCCAATTCTTCACTTTCTTCTAAATTAAATATTCAATGATATCATTACAATCATGTTTATTATAGACTTTAAATTTGGCGAGATTCACCGGAATTCTACGTTTAAATTGCAAAAAGTAATGTCAATGAATTCATAAAATATAGTGTATATTTGCATACAAAGGTTAAATTAAATTTCATTGGGCTATTAGGCTAAGTAGCTTTTAAAAAATGTAGTTATAGTAAACAAGATTATATGTTTAAAGTTGAATTTAATTTAGATATTAAATAACTACTTGAATACTACTATTTGCATAATAACTACTATTTACTCAAAAACTACTATTTACATTACAAAGTCAAATGAATACAGTTTTAAAAATGATATTTTCTATATATTAGTCAAGACAAGATAAAACTAATTAATTAAACTAACCATCTTCACTCCTCATTGTAACAATGCGACCTTCGTCAACATGTGATTTCAGCTGAGGTCGGGAGTAGTAATTAGATGCACCATGAATAATAGACTTTATGTAAACAATCGCTTATAAAATAGCGTTACTTCGATATCAATTTATTGATGATGAAATAAATAGTAGTAAATATAATTAGTATTGAAAATGTATTACTTTAGTTATCAAATAGTAAAATGTTGCTAGATGCAATTTCATCGCATAGAATGTATAGAATGCAGACATCGTTATACTAAATGTACGCCATTAACACGATGCTAACTCTGATCGGCTCCTGGTTCCAGAGATCGGCATCCCCGATCTTTGCAAGTAGGTCCCAATCGACGTTGCCCGACGCCGCCGAAACTACCGGAGCCAGTTGCGGCGCGGGCTGGAGGATTTGGGCTGCGACTCGCGGCGCCGAAGACGACGAAGACGCCACCGCTGCCGTCATATCCGCCAGGTGGCGCACCACAATCGTCGGTTTCACGGCGATGCGTCTTACGGTGGCCGTACGCTTGGAGCCGACGCGAGCCAAGTCCACCGGGCTGTACAGAGTCTCGAGGCACGTCGACGTCGACGCCGACGTCGACGCCGACATGGCGGAGGAGGTTGTCGAGGCGGCGACGCTGCGATGTTCCCGACGATGAGTCACCAGACTCACCTCCCAGCGAAAGCTCTTGTCGCAGTGTTCGCATTTGTATGGTTGGTCGTCGATCATCGAGAAGTCGTACTTTGTCTTTTTGCTTTCTGCCGGCGGCGAGGTTAACGTGAAGATATGGCAAGGGCAATCGCGTGCAGCCTACGAAAGCGTAGTTAAGGCGAAAGTCTAGCGAAAGTCTAGCGAAAGTAAACACTCCTGGAACAGACTTCGCAGCAAATAGAGATATGTAATTATTGTAAGTATTATATGTTTATAAAACGTAAATAAATTAACTGAATTCTTTCAATATCAAATAAATACATTATTACACAATATAGAAAATGGAATTATCGATTGCTGGGAGGTGATTTAAATAAATGATTTCACAACTATTCAATTATAAAAATTTGTAATATTAAATACCTTTTTATTTTTAAACAATTTTAAAATCTGAAATGTAATTGTCTAATGCATTTAAATACAATGGCTAACAGGTATTGTTCTATATATATGTGCGGTAGAATAGTTGATATATTTATATAACATGATTACAATATATACTCTTAATATAATCTAGATGTGTAAATTAAAATAATCATTTGAAATTATTATCAATGCATACTCTAAATAGTGTTTTGATAGTAAGTTTTTTTACATGAAAAAAATCGTAAATCCTTGCTTATTTATTTTACAAAAAACTTGAAACTTCTGTTAATAATATTCTCTTTATAGAAAATAGAAACCTGATTAGAGAAATATATTTTTAAGAAAGGAAATTAAAAATGATATATTTTTATTGCAAATTCCAAAAAATATACTAAAGAATTCTACATAAAAAATATAACCTTTAATAAGCAGAAGCAACTTATGATGGCGTAAGGGTGGGGAAATTTTAGAAAAATTAAATTTTTTTTATTATATAAAATAATAATTTAGTTAATTTTCTATTATATGTTAAAATTTCAGGTTCTAAAATTGAATAAAAACATTAAATAATGTATTTTAAAAAGTCAACACTCAGAAAATATTATTGATTATTTATGTAAATTTCATTAATTTTTGACTAAATTAGTTTTTTTGACTCAATTAAACTTTATATTTGGTTAATTTATTGTTTAACGATTTTTATATCTAAATAAAATTAAAGTTAAAAATTCAATGTTTATATTTATATTAAAAGGTCAAGGGGTATGTTTACTTTTCCTGTTATTGCATTGCTTATAAAGGTAGACGCTAGTAAGAGGGATGTAAAAAGATCATATAATTTTAAATAAACTTTAAATGTAATTTTCTCAGTATTTTGAATTTTTAGATTAAAAATCCGATATCTTTTTATGAGTTTACGTTCGTTTTCGATATTATTTTCACAGACTATTTATTATAGTTATACCTAAAATAATCGTGTTCAACATTTTTAGAATTGTTTATAAATATTTTATAACAGATTTATAATTTTGAAAATTCATTGAAAAATATATTTTAAATTTGTTCACAAATATTTTTGGCCATATTATATTTTTGCAAAATTTTGAACACATAATTTGTAGATTTTGGTTTCCTTATTACAATGCAATTAATTTCGTAGAAATGCCAAACATATTCAATGACATAACAGAATTAGCGTAAGAATTAGCGTAAAATGCCTATTCTTTTACATTGGATCAATTCTACCCACGATAGCCTTAATAGAGTCAAACCAGATAATTGATCGTTTTCAAACTTTTCGAAGTACTTCTCGAGATTTGTGTCATGACTATCTAGAACTTCAACCTGTAAACCATAAACCTAGTTTAGTGTATTCATAGAATAACAGTACGAGATACTTACTTTATTTAGGTGGTATAATATAATACAAACAAATAAATGTACTAAATTTTAATTAAAAAAAGAGTTAACAATAAGATACTCATTATGTAATAAATTATGTAATAAATTAATCTGTAATAAACACAATTCCATCGACTCTCTTGGATAATGAGCTCATATGGATAAGAGTTTGATTGACCGCAACGGTCGGAGCTTACAATTTGGTCTTCGTTCTTCTCGGAGCTGTTCTGCTCTCCTTCGTAGTCGAAAGAGTCACCATCGCATTCGGTGCTTATTTTCATCGTGGCTCCGGAAACTCCATCGGTATCTGAAATGCAAGAGAGAGAGAGAGAAAGATGAGCCAATTAAGTCTCAATATGGATATCGGACAGTATTGATATCAATATATCGCGGTAGAGAACATATGATTTAGGTTTGGGATATTATTTAATATAGTTAAATGGAATTAGAATAGATTTAGAGCTATAACACATTATTCAAATACTATGAAATTTGCGAAATTAATGTAAAAATAGAATTATAAAAATAAATTGTTATCATTATACAGAAAATATTGAATTTACATATAAAATTACGAGAAATATTAGACAATAATATAATGTATATTTAAATTCACATAACATGATTATAATGCTATATTTTGTTTCATTAATGTGCAAATATTATCTACTAAATTGACTTGATCTAATACATTCATACATCCAATTAATATTAATGCAGAAATCTTTGTTATGAAATTAACTATATTCATTTTTTAATTGTTAATATTATTTATTTATTTAGATACAAATTTATAGTAATGTATAAATAAACAAAAACAACACAAATATGTTCATTATAAGAACCTTCCATTACTCGAACAAAGAATTCTTTATCATCCGGAACATTCTTTTGTTCATTCAGACAAAGGATCTGAATCTCCGCAATTTCATGAAGTTTTACGTGTTGCTATTGCAATTGAATGAATGGAAAATATAGTATATATTTAATAAAGAGATACATTTGACTTCTATTTTTACATTTACAGTATTAATTATATTTGATGTTCTTTAGAAATTGTACAATAGAATATATTTCAAAATAAGTTTAGACTAAGAAATTTGATTTTAGAAGTATTAGAATATAAATTGTAGTTTATTTTACAATCGATAGTACAAATATATAATACATAAATCGATATTTCACAATATATTTAAAGAATAATATTAGCTTTCATAGATCAATTTAATATAATCTTTGGATATTCTTATTATCTATTGTGTTATTTGAATTGTATTACTTTAAATAAATTATACTATAATGAATCATAATATAATTGTTATTTATTAATAATTTTAAAATTATTATCTAATAAGTATTAAGGAAATCTATTATAATATTATAAGCAATATATTGTAATATTTGATATTCAGGCAATACAAATATTTATAATAATTTCATGAAATAAACTTGAAAAATGGTTTTCGAAGCAAATTTCTTATCGCAAGCTTTGCAAGCGAATTTCTTTTGCTGATCAAATACTTTCATCTTTAACGGATTAAATTCAGAGAGGTTGGCTTCATCGATTTCATCTTGGCTATGACTCTGCAAGTGAGCCTGCGAGGCGAGGAAGTAAAAGGTAGCGGAGAGAGAGCATAAGAATGATATATTTAAAATGTGATTATTTGGCTAAATTATGATTCATTATAGTATAATTTATTTAAAGTAATACAATTCAAATAACACAATAGATAATAAGAATATCCAAAGATTATATTAAATTGATCTATTTAAGCTAATATTATTCTTTAAATATATTGTGAAATATCGATCTATGTATTATATATTTGTACTATCAATTGTGAAATAAACTACAATTTATATTTTAATACTTTAAAATCAATTCTAGTACTTATGTAAATATTAAAATATTAATTAATATAGTTTACTTCCAAATTGATGCCTAAATGTATATTTAATTTTAAATGCTTTAAAAGAAAGTAGTAAAGTTACAAACGGAAGCATTACCAACATGATAAGTTTGCGTAGAGGGTATTGGATGAAACCTTATAAGAGAAATCAAATTTGAAACATTTGTCGCAGACCGGGCAAGGATAAGGCCGGTCGGGATTTGTATTGCCACCGAAAGCATGTTCCTTGGACATGTGAACATTTAACCTTCTCTGAGAAATCGTGGGAAAGTAAATGAGTCCCCGGTGATGGGATGAGGATGAAATGGGGATAATGAGGATAATATGTTTTAGTTGAAGGTGGGATGGTTGGGGACAGTGGGACGAGGAGAGCAATATTGAGTTAAAGACCGTGTATGTTTATCAACACATACTAAGTCGCTTTCGTAGGAGGAAACTACTTCATTGTAAAATGTCTCATTGCAAGAAGATTGCATTGTTTTCAGTGAAATCATTGTCAATAATCCCAACACCATTCGCAAAAACAATGTTTACCAATTTGACAATATTTACGCCTGGCTTAAAATCCCACACGTTTTCCTATTCAATTTACTAATGTCTGCTGCGATGTAACCTCATCAACAAAACCCTTGTTGCAGTGGATGCAACGGTGAGTTTCTCCGACGTGGGCCTTGATATGTCGAAACAGGTTCTCCTCCCATGAAAACGCTGCACCGCATATGCTACACCTATTCATCGAGCGTTGAGTTAGCACCGATCGAACGGATAAAAGGACGATGGGTTCGATGTATCGTAATCGTCGACTTATTGTGCCCGGATAATGAAATCAATATACTTGTATAGAAATTAATAATGAAACTAAAATATTTAATATTTGAATATATACTGAATACTAATCACCCTATAACTTCTCTAAACTACAGATTCTGTAAAAAAACAAGTGATTTAAACTTTAATTTCTGTAAATTACAAATGATGTAAATTACAACTTCTGTAAACTACAACTTCTGTAACATAAACTCAAATGTTTGTAATGAATATTGAGTATTGTTACTTTCCTCTCAGTTACACTAAATATTAATAATTATACAATAATAACTAAATAATTACTATTCCTTTTGATCATACTAGATTAAATCCAAACTACATAACTGACAATTCTTCTGGGCTATTCATATACTACTCTAATAACTTCTATAATAACCTTAAGGGGCATTCACACAGAGCTTTTTACAGCTTTTAAGCTGCCTAATTAGGCAGCTTTATGTTGGATTCGAGATATGTTCAATATTTCTAGCTTTTTTTTTGCGTTTTTATCAAAATAGAACATGTCCAATATTTCTAGCCTAAAGGTCAGCATAAAGCTGGCTGAATGCACCTTATTGGTTAACCTATTGATTGACAGCTGATTTTCTTTGTTGATATATGCAAATTTATTATTTATTGACAGATTCATTTCTTTGTTAATATTAATGTAATTTGTATATAATTTAAATATGTGCGTATTAAATAACGGTTTAAATATGGGCATATTTACATTAAGCTCAACGTGACAGCTCGAGCTTTTTATTCGAGCTTTTTCTAGCTTTTTCAGTGTGAACGCATTTTAAATTACCAGCTTTTTCTGTAGCTTAAAGCTGCCTAATTAGGCAGCTTAAAAGCTGTAAAAAGCTCTGTGTGAATGCCCTTTTACGGGCTGACCGCTTTAATTATACAACTACTATCCTATCTATCGATTACCACAACCACTAATTTCTATAATGACTACCACAACTGTACTCTCCGATGACCGCCACAACTGATGTCTCTAATTACCACTGCCATTGACCTCTTTAATTACCACTCCCATTGACCACTGCCATTGACCACTCCCATTGACCACTGCCATTGACCACAAACTTGTATTTCTTTTCATTCAAGTGGTATTGTCGGTGATGATCCTCGAGTTCTTTTCCGAAGTCAAAAACAGCGTAGCAGATATTGCAAGTCTTCTGTTTGTACTTCAAACTATGTGCCTAGATGGAAAGGGAGTTGAAAAGGGCGGCGAGACAAGAGCCACGAATGGAGAAAAAGTAGAAACACCGATTTGAAAATGATCAGATTAGGAAAACATGAACAATTTAAGTAAAACTATAATAAAATGAATTTATACCTTCATGTGTTTTCTTAGCAATATTTCGCTGGTCA
Organism: Osedax frankpressi; assembly: GCA_964035775.1. Lineage (NCBI taxonomy): Eukaryota > Metazoa > Annelida > Polychaeta > Sabellida > Siboglinidae > Osedax > Osedax frankpressi. The sequence goes on from OZ038312.1 coordinate 25,942,485, forward strand.
GAACTTTACGGCAAATATTACAAATAAACGAATCCGATTTATCCTGCAAAAATATGCAATTTGGTCAATTACTAATTGTTTATTGAATATTAATTATTAAACGTGTAAATCTTCTCAAATTCCTTTTATTTCATAAGAATTGTAAATCAATTTTCTGCAAGAGTAAAGTAAATAACACACTTAGTGAAAATAGATATATATTTATATATTTAGATAGATATTGATATATTTTACTTTGCCAATTAGAGTTTATTATGGATTCAATAATATTTGGTAGATTTTGTGTTTGCAGAGACAAGTTTACATTCTTATCATAACTAGCAGCAAAAAGTCTCAAAAAGTCTCAAATATTATATAACACTGCTCTAATAGTACGGGGTTTTATAATTAAGGTTAGAGGGGTATAAGGATTTTTAACCTTGATATAGTAATGAATGACTACTGGTAGTACATTATGGTAGTAGTGATGTAATTTGAATTGATTTTAAGGTAGAAATGATAAAAGGGGTACTGCCTTTTGAGGGGTAGTAGTTAAGTAAAGGGGTGACTTACTTTATGGTAGTAGTTAAGTAAAGGGGTGACTTACTTTATGGTAGTAGTTAGGTAAAGGGGTGACTTACTTTATGGTAGTAGTTAGGTAAAGGGGTGACTAACTTTATGGTAGTAGTTAAGTAAAGGGGTGACTTACTTTATGGTAGTAGTTAGGTAAAGGGGTGACTTACTTTATGGTAGTAGTTAGGTAAAGGGGGGACTTACTTTATGATAGTAGTTAGGTAAAGGGGTGACTTACTTTATGGTAGTAGTTAAGTAAAGGGGTGACTTACTTTATGGTAGTAGTTAGGTAAAGGGGGGACTTACTTTATGATAGTAGTTAGGTAAAGGGGTGACTTACTTTATGGTAGTAGTTAAGTAAAGGGGTACTTACTTTATGGTAGTAGTTAAATAAAGGGGTGACTAACTTTATGGTAGTAGTTAGGTAAAGGGGTGACTTACTTCATGGTAGTAGTTAGGTAAAGGGGTGACTTACTTTATGGTAGTAGTTAAGTAAAGGGGTACTTACTTTATGGTAGTAGTTAAATAAAGGGGTGACTAACTTTATGGTAGTAGTTAGGTAAAGGGGTGACTTACTTCATGGTAGTAGTTAGGTAAAGGGGTGACTTACTTTATGGTAGTAGTTAAGTAAAGGGGTACTTACTTTATGGTAGTAGTTAAATAAAGGGGTGACTAACTTTATGGTAGTAGTTAGGTAAAGGGGTGACTTACTTTATGGTAGTAGTTAGGTAAAGGGGTGACATACTTTATGGTAGTAGTTAGGTAAAGGGGTACTTACTTTATGGTAGTAGTTAGGTAAAGGGGTAACTTACTTTATGGTAGTAGTTAGGTAAAGGGGTGACTTACTTTATGGTAGTAGTTAGGTAAAGGGGTGACATACTTTATGGTAGTAGTTAGGTAAAGGGGTACTTACTTTATGGTAGTAGTTAGGTAAAGGGGTAACTTACTTTATGGTAGTAGTTAGGTAAAGGGGTGACTTACTTTATGGTAGTAGTTAGGTAAAGGGGTGACATACTTTATGGTAGTAGTTAGGTAAAGGGGTACTTACTTTATGGTAGTAGTTAGGTAAAGGGGTGACTTACTTTATGGTAGTAGTTAAGTAAAGGGGTGACTTACTTTATGGTAGTAGTTAGGTAAAGGGGGGACTTACTTTATGATAGTAGTTAGGTAAAGGGGTGACTTACTTTATGGTAGTAGTTAAGTAAAGGGGTACTTACTTTATGGTAGTAGTTAAATAAAGGGGTGACTAACTTTATGGTAGTAGTTAGGTAAAGGGGTGACTTACTTCATGGTAGTAGTTAGGTAAAGGGGTGACTTACTTTATGGTAGTAGTTAAGTAAAGGGGTACTTACTTTATGGTAGTAGTTAAATAAAGGGGTGACTAACTTTATGGTAGTAGTTAGGTAAAGGGGTGACTTACTTCATGGTAGTAGTTAGGTAAAGGGGTGACTTACTTTATGGTAGTAGTTAAGTAAAGGGGTACTTACTTTATGGTAGTAGTTAAATAAAGGGGTGACTAACTTTATGGTAGTAGTTAGGTAAAGGGGTGACTTACTTTATGGTAGTAGTTAGGTAAAGGGGTGACATACTTTATGGTAGTAGTTAGGTAAAGGGGTACTTACTTTATGGTAGTAGTTAGGTAAAGGGGTAACTTACTTTATGGTAGTAGTTAGGTAAAGGGGTGACTTACTTTATGGTAGTAGTTAGGTAAAGGGGTGACATACTTTATGGTAGTAGTTAGGTAAAGGGGTACTTACTTTATGGTAGTAGTTAGGTAAAGGGGTAACTTACTTTATGGTAGTAGTTAGGTAAAGGGGTGACTTACTTTATGGTAGTAGTTAGGTAAAGGGGTGACATACTTTATGGTAGTAGTTAGGTAAAGGGGTACTTACTTTATGGTAGTAGTTAGGTAAAGGGGTGACATACTTTATGGTAGTAGTTAGGTAAAGGGGTACTTATTTATGGTAGTAGTTAGGTAAAGGGGTGACTTACTTTATGGTAGTAGTTAAGTAAAGGGGTACTTACTTTATGGTAGTAGTTAGGTAAAGGGGTGACTTACTTTATGGTAGTAGTTAAGTAAAGGGGTACTTACTTTATGGTAGTAGTTAAGTAAAGGGGTACTTACTTTATGGTAGTAGTTAAGTAAAGGGGTGACTTACTTTATGGTAGTAGTTAAGTAAAGGGGTGACTTACTTTATGGTAGTAGTTAAGTAAAGGGGTGACTTACTTTATGGTAGTAATTAAGTAAAGGGGTACTTACTTTATGGTAGTAGTTAAGTAAAGGGGTGCCTTACTTTATGGTAGTAGTTAGGTAAAGGGGTGACTTACTTTATGGTAGTAGTTAGGTAAAGGGGTACTTACTTTATGGTAGTAGTTAGATAAAGGGGTGACTAACTTTATGGTAGTAGTTAAGTAAAGGGGTACTTACTTTATGGTAGTAGTTAAGTAAAGGGGTACTTACTTTATGGTAGTAGTTAGGTAAAGGGGTGACTAACTTTATGGTAGTAGTTAAGTAAAGGGGTACTTACTTTATGGTAGTAGTTAAGTAAAGGGGTACTTACTTTATGGTAGTAGTTAGGTAAAGGGGTGACTTACTTTATGATAGTAGTTAGGTAAAGGGGTGACTTACTTTATGATAGTAGTTAAGTAAAGGGGTACTTACTTTATGGTAGTAGTAATGAATGGCCAAGTCTCTCTGGCTGGTGAAAACTTTATTGCACGAAGGTTCTGAGCATGCAAAGACATAAGTTTTACCTCCGCCAATCAAATTCACTTCAGATACTCGATCATCTGTAGGGTCCTGTGAATAGGGTTTGGAGTGAAGGGGAGGGGAGAGGAGAGAGAGGAAGGGAAGGTTTAGAGTGGAGGGGAGGTTTGGAGTAGAGGGGAGAGGAGAGGAAGGGTAGGGGAGTGGAAGAGGAGGTGTGGAGTGGAGGGGAGGGGAGAGGAAGGGTAGGTTTGGAGTGAAGGGGAGGGGAGAGGAAGGGTAGGTTTGGAGTGAAGGGGAGTGGAGGGGAGGTTTGGAGTGGAGGGGAGGGGAGGGGAAGGGTAGGTTTGGAGTGAAGGGGAGAGGAGAGGAAGGGTAGGTTTGGAGTGGAGGGGAGGTTTGGAGTAGAGGGGAGGGGAGAGGAAGGGTAGGTTTAGAGGGGAGGGGAGGGGAGAGGAAGGGAAGGTTTGGAGTGGAGGGGAGAGAGAGGAAGGGTAGGGGGGTGGAAGGGGAGGTGTGGAGTGGAGGGGAGAGAGAGGAAGGGTAGGTTTGGAGTGGAGGGGAGGGGAGAGAGAGGAAGGGAAGGTTTGGAGTAGAGGTGACAGAGAGGAAGGGTAGGTTTGGAGTGGAGGGTAGAGAGAGGAAGGGAAGGTTTGGAGTGGAGGGGAGAGAGAGGAAGGGTAGGTTTGGAGTGGAGGGTAGAGAGAGGAAGGGTAGGTTTGGAGTGGAGGGGAGAGAGAGGAAAGGAAGGTTTGGAGTGGAGGGTAGAGAGAGGAAGGGAAGGTTTGGAGGGGAGGGGACAGAGAGGAAGGGTAGGTTTGGAGTGGATGGGAGAAAGAGGAAGGGAAGGTTTGGAGTGGAGGGGAGAGTAAGGGAAGGTTTGGAGTAAAGGGGGGAGAGAGGAAGGGTAGGTTTGGAGTGGAGGGGAGAGAGAGGAAGGGTAGGTTTGGAGTGGAGGGGAGGGGAGAGGAAGGGGAGGGGAGAGGAAGGGGAGGGGAGAGGAAGGGAAGGTTTGGAGGGGAGGGGAGAGGAAGGGTAGGTTTGGAGTGGAGGGGAGGGGAGAGAGAGGAAGGGAAGGTTTGGAGTAGAGGTGACAGAGAGGAAGGGTAGGTTTGGAGTGGAGGGTAGAGAGAGGAAGGGAAAGTTTGGAGTGGAGGGGAGAGAGAGGAAGGGTAGGTTTGGAGTGGAGGGGAGAGTAAGGGAAGGTTTGGAGTAAAGGGGAGAGAGAGGAAGGGGAGGTTTGGAGGGGAGGGGAGAGGAAGGGTAGGTTTGGAGTGGAGGGGAGAGAGAGGAAGGGGAGGTTTGGAGGGGAGGGGAGAGGAAGGGTAGGTTTGGAGGGGAGGGGAGAAAGAGGAAGGGTAGGTTTGGAGTGGAGGGGAGAAAGAGGAAGGTTTTGGGTTTAGAGGGGAGGGGAGAGAGAGGAAGGGTAGGTTTGGAGTGGAGGGGAGGGGAGAGGAAGGGTAGGTTTAGAGGGGAGTGGAGTGGAGAGAGAGGAAGGGTAGGTTTAGAGGGGAAGGGAGAGAGAGGAAGGGAAGGTTTGGAGGGGAGGGGAGTGGACAGAGAGGAAGGGTAGGTTTAGAGTGGAGTGGAGAGAGAGAGGAAGGGTAGGTTTGGAGTGGAGGGGAGAGAGAGAGGAAGGGTAGGTTTGGAGTGGAGGGGAGAGAGAGGAAGGGAAGGTTTAGAGGGAAGTGAAGTGGAGTGGTGAGAGGGGATAAGATGGGAAATAGGGATGCATTTGAGGAGAGAGGGTGAGTTGAGGGAGTAAAAGGATAAGTTACAGCAGGAGAGTCAACATGAAAGGAGGGGAAGAGGTAAAAAAGAGATGGATAACAAAGGGGAACAGCAGAGTATCCACCAGAGCTTGCAGAACTTCGCCGGGTGAAGGTCCCAAGGCCGCAGATGCGGTCATCGGCGCAGTGGTCAAGTGTCCGTGTTCGTCGACAATCGACGACCCGACATGCAATATGACACCATCGACGCCATGTCGGTTTACTTCGACGGGTGACGCATCAGAAATCGAAGCCTGCATGGTTACCACGGCAACCACGGTACAGATGGGAGCAGCTACGAGGCGTTCACCACAGAGGAACTGAGGTCGAGCTAAAGTTCGTGGAGGAATTTTGTAGGATTGTTATTAGGGTTAGGATATAAGGGTATGGATAAAAACAATGGGGAAGTTGCGAGGTAGGGCTGTAAGGGAAGGTTGTGAGGGAAGGTTGTGAGGAATATCAGGTAGGTTTGTGAGGGAAGGGCTATGATGGAGGGATGAATGTATCCATGGTAATTAATAATTATTAATATTATTATATCTCATTTCTCAGAAATTTTCATTATTTTTATTATGAGTTTTATGAAATAATATTTAATAGTTTCGGTATATTTTTGTTGCATGATTGTCTTCAGTGGAGTCATTTTATACATTAATAGGAACTTATGCGATATATTTAAAAGTTATTTTCAACAAATTATCCTAAAATATTTTAGAAATAATTTTTTTTGGTACATTTTACATTATGTCAAATTAGATTAGTATAATCCTGCAAAATATTTTCATTTTTTGAGTTAAGGTAAAAATCAAAATTATTCACTTCTCACATGTATGAGTTTTTGAAGTTTACACTAATTAGCACAATCTTAATATGTTCTGAGCTATACATCTTCTACTATAACTTTACACTTGAATTTACATATTAATAATATACAATCTAATTTGTATCCATAAATATTGTATTCATACAGTAATAAAATTATATATAAATATTTATTTGACATCAATCAATATATTATTGAAACGTGTACAGTTTCTATATGGAATATACTATTTTAAATTACCTAAGGTTATTTATATAAGTATTAGATACCATCTAATATTCTTAAATGTTATAAGATTACATTTAAGTAACATTGTATAATTACATATTTAATTCATATATTCTGTTATATGATATGAACTTTACTTAGGTGTTTCTTAGAATTTGTTGTAAGCAATTAATTTTAAGACTTGAAGGTAGTTATCTAAAAACATTAAATATATGAGCGATTTATTAAAGATTTATAAAGAGATATAAAAATCTGTGTTAAACAAATTGAAAACGAGTTTAAAATTTAAAAATGTTCACCAAATTTTATATTATTATATTAAATTAAATTTTATTTTAAATTCATTTATTTAATTTTAATTTCATTTAGTTATTCATGAATCAGGTAATAAGTTTAATTTCATATTCAAACATATATAAAAATGAATGAAATTTAAAATATGTATGAAAATAATAAACAAATGTTAATTAAAAAGGTGTATCCACCTGGTATCCGAGAAATTAAAAAAAATATACAATGCCTTCTAGCGACAAAATTAAACTTTTTAAAAGTTCTAATTCAAATTATAAGTATATGTGAAAATATATAGTATAATTATAAATTTAGTGTAGTAGTATATAATATACGAATATCGCCTACCTGTTTATAATTAATGTTTTTATTGTATATCAACTTTTTAAACAAGGAAGTGATAAATGCTCCCTCTATTGATCACAAATAATATTAAAAAGGAAAATATTTTCTATATCATATAAAATATATATATCAGTAATAAATAAATTATTATTATTTCAATATTAATTATATTAATGGTTTTAATTATTATATATAAGATATATCCTATATGTAATATATACCATATATATATATTTATATATATATATATATATATATATATATATGTGTGAGGAATTTACATTATCATGAAAAATCAATAGCAAAAGGAGAAAGTATTGCATAAGTCATTATAATAATATTATTATGTACATTGTAAAATGTACATTGTACACCAACTATATCTAATATACTATAATAATGATTGTATAGTAATAACAATAGTAATTGTATACAGTTGCTATTTAGTAAACTATTATAATGTAATCTATAATTACTTTATAGACTATAATGCTTATAAGTTAATATAGTATGGCGATATCATATTAGCTAAGGTTAACCAATACTGTATTTTAACATAATAGAGTATAATTATATTTAAATAATGAAGAAATACAGATACATAAAAATATACACATTTACAATATTGTTCACTTATAATTGAATCGTGGATTTATCTTTTAACTATATATGGACTATTCCAAACATTAGTTTGCTAAGATTTTAACATTTAACATGAATTATACATACATTAGCTCATTTGTTTTGCCAATATAACATGGTATCTTATTATATAATCATTTGTAATATACAATCGATATTATAGATTATTTTAACGTTTGACTTGAAAGTTGTTTTAATGGAATATAATTTCAGATAAAAGGTGTAGTAACAAATGGACGAAAACTAGGTATATATGAAGTATATCTACATCGAAATTATTGTAGAAATTGAACTCCTCTTTTGGTGAAGAATACAATTTATTAAAGATTGGAAATAGGAAATATATGAAAGTAATAGAGGAAGGTACGATGTACCTAGTTCGTTAACTCGATTAATTTGTATTTAACACCATACTTGATGGGTTTAATGTAAGCGATATGCTTCTAGATAAACTTGAGAGTACTTGTACAACTAATTGCTGTAAGTTGAATAATCAACTGTTTTTGACTACTACTACTACTACTACTACTACTACTACTACTACTACTACTACTACTACTACTACTACTACTACTACTACTACTACTACTACTACTACTACTACTACTACTACTACTACTACTACTACTACTACTACTACTACTACTACTACTACTACTACTACTACTACTACTACTACTACTACTACTACTACTACTACTACTACTACTACTACTACTACTACTACTACTACTACTACTACTACTACTACTACTACTACTACTACTACTACTACTACTACTACTACTACTACTACTACTACTACTACTACTACTACTACTACTACTACTACTACTACTACTACTACTACTACTACTACTACTACTACTACTACTACTACTACTACTACTACTACTACTACTACTACTACTACTACTACTACTACTACTACTACTACTACTACTACTACTACTACTACTACTACTACTACTACTACTACTACTACTACTACTACTACTACTACTACTACTACTACTACTACTACTACTACTACTACTACTACTACTACTACTACTACTACTACTACTACTACTACTACTACTACTACTACTACTACTACTACTACTACTACTACTACTACTACTACTACTACTACTACTACTACTACTACTACTACTACTACTACTACTACTACTACTACTACTACTACTACTACTACTACTACTACTACTACTACTACTACTACTACTACTACTACTACTACTACTACTACTACTACTACTACTACTACTACTACTACTACTACTACTACTACTACTACTACTACTACTACTACTACTACTACTACTACTACTACTACTACTACTACTACTACTACTACTACTACTACTACTACTACTACTACTACTACTACTACTACTACTACTACTACTACTACTACTACTACTACTACTACTACTACTACTACTACTACTACTACTACTACTACTACTACTACTACTACTACTACTACTACTACTACTACTACTACTACTACTACTACTACTACTACTACTACTACTACTACTACTACTACACTACTACTACTACTACTACTACTACTACAACTACTACTACTACTACTACACTACTACTACTACTACACTACTACTACTACTACTACTACTACTACTACTACTACACTACTACTACTACTACTACTACTACTACTACTACTACTACTACTACTACTACTACTACTACTACTACTACTACTACTACTACTACTACACTACTACTACTACTACTACTACACTACTACTACTACTACTACTACTACTACTACTACTACTACTACTACTACTACTACTACTACTACTACTACTACTACTACTACTACTACTACTACTACTACTACTACTACTACTACTACTACTACTACTACTACTACTACTACTACTACTACTACTACTACTACACTACTACTACTACACTACTACTACTACTACTACTACTACTACTACTACTACTACTACTACTACTACTACTACTACACTACTACTACTACTACTACTACTACTACTACTACTACACTACTACTACTACTACTACTACTACTACTACTACTACTACTAACTACTACTACTACTACTACTACTACTACTACTACTACTACTACTACTACTACTACTACTACTACTACTACTACTACTACACTACTACTACTACTACTACTACTACTACTACTACTACTACTACTACTACTACTACTACTACTACTACTACTACTACTACTACTACTACTACTACTACTACTACTACTACTACTACACTACTACTACTACTACTACTACTACTACTACTACTACTACACTACTACTACTACTACTACTACTACTACTACTACTACTACTACTACTACTACACTACTACTACTACTACTACTACTACTACTACTACTACTACTACTACTACTACTACTACTACTACTACTACTACTACTACTACTACTACTACTACTACTACTACTACTACTACTACTACTACTACTACTACTACTACTACTACTACTACTACTACTACTACTACTACTACTACTACTACTACTACTACTACACTACTACTACTACTACTACTACTACTACTACTACTACTACTACTACTACTACTACTACTACTACTACTACTACTACTACTACTACTACTACACTACTACTACTACTACTACTAACTACTACTACTACTACTACTACTACTACTACTACTACTACTACTACTACTACTACTACTACTACTACACTACTACTACTACTACTACTACTACTACTACTACTACTACTACTACTACTACTACTACTACTACTACTACTACTACTACTACTACTACTACTACTACTACTACTACTACTACTACTACTACTACTACTACTACTACTACTACTACTACTACTACTACTACTACTACTACTACTACTACTACTACTACTACTACTACTACTACTACTACTACTACTACTACTACTACTACTACTACTACTACTACTACTACTACTACTACTACTACTACTACTACTACTACTACTACTACTACTACTACTACTACTACTACTACTACTACTACTACTACTACTACTACTACTACTACTACTACTACTACTACTACTACTACTACTACTACTACTACTACTACTACTACTACTACTAATACTAATACTAATACTAATACTAATACTACTACTACTACTACAACTACTAATACTACTATCTACTTTAAATTTTGTTTAGTAAACTATATATTTTCTTAAATTAACTTATTTTTATTTATTTATAAAGGTTATTTGAAATTTTTTCAGGGAGTGGGAGTGGGAGAGGGATATATATATATATATATATATATATATATATATATCTATATATCTATATATAGAGATATAGATAAAATAAAAAGAAATAATAGAGAGGATAACATTTATAAATTATGGGATAAACCAAATCTTGAAGATTCAAAGTCTTCTGTGCTAAAACACTATTTTATATTTAAGATCCTCATCAGTAGATTAGAAGGTATAAGCAAATTCATACTACGTCAACAAAATGTCAATATCAAGCAGCGGCTTCAAATCCAAAATGGTGGAGGCTAGTAAATTGATGTAAGTAGATTCGGAGAAGCCCTACTCTTAAGAATATAGTCCCAATTAGAACGTGTAGCCCATGGAATCCCGTGCACACAAAAAATAAGGTTCCATACACTCTATCAGAAATAGAGAAGGAGGTTTCTAAATACTCATTTACTTGAAGAGACGTAAAGTAAGCTCCTAGAATTACAGTGACAATTAATCCTTGTAATGCTTGAGATCGAGAGTTAGAGATAAGTCTATGGTGAGCTCAGGTTACAGAGAATCCTGACGCTAAAAGAATAATAGTGTTAAGAAGTGGAATAGCAAAAGGGTTTAATACTGTAATACCTGTAGGAGGTCAAGAGCACCCAATTTCTGGAGTTGGGGCTAAGCTTCTATGGAAGAATCCTCAGAAGAATCTTACGAAGAATAGTACTTCAGATAGAATAAATATAATAACAGCTCATCGATGATTAGCATTAGTATAGGAATTATGGTACCCTATATAAGCTCTTTCACGAATTACGTCTCGTCATCATGAGAAAGAAGTTACTATAGTGGACATTAGTCCGATTAGTATAAATACAATAGAAAAGTTAAATATTCAAGCTCCTGCACCTGATATAAGTGCTAGGACTCTAAAAGCTGTAAGAATAGGTCAAGGTCTTTGGTCAACTACGTGGAATGGTTGGCGGATCATTATTCTTTTTAAAATTAATTAAATTTTTTACTTGGAAGGTAAATGTACTGAGATACTAAAAGAATAAATTGAGGTTTATACCATAGGAAGATTTACAAGCTTCTGCTTAAATTTCAGCCATCAATTTAGATTCAATTTCATGTTATAGAAGAAGTAGAAGAGTTAGTAGAACATGGGAATGAGATAGATGAGGTTCATCAAATTATAGAGGCTGTTACTATAATAGAAGAGAGGAATAAAGAAGGTAAGAATATTCAGGATATGGGAGCGAGGTGTGGCATTAGGATCTACTTATAAAGTAATTTTAAACTGACAGGCTAATGTTTTTATTAAACTAAGATTCTATTCTGAATTAAATGAAAGTACTCAATCGGAAAATGAGGAGGGATTAATTACTTCTACTGCAATGGGTATAAAGGAATGATTTGTACCGCAGATTTCTGAGCATTGACCGTAAAACACTCCGGGGCGGTTGGCGGATATAGATATTTGATTTAGGCGTCCTGGGATACCATCAAGTTTAATAGCTAATCTAGGGACACATCAAGAGTGAATTACATCTGCAGCAGTGATTAGGAGGCGTACTTCAGTTTGTATAGGGATAACTATACGGTGATCTACCTCAAGTAGGCGGAATATACCAGGAGCTAAGTCAGATGTTGGGATTATGTACGAGTCAAATTCTAGGTTTGCGAAGTCAGAATATTCATAACTTCAATATCATTGATGTCCAATAGCTTTAATAGTTAAAGATGGCTGAGATATTTCATCTATTAAGTATAGTAAGCGAAGAGATGGAAGGGCTAAAATTACTAAAATAAAAGTAGGTACAATTGTTCAGATGGTTTCAATTTCTTGTGCGTCTAACAATGTACGGCATGTTAGTGAATTAGATATAATTCTATAGAATATAAATAATACTAGAGTTCTTACTATAACTAGAATAGATAAAGCATGGTCATGTAAGGAAATTAGCTGGATTATTACTGGTGAGGCTGCGTCTTGGAAAAGAAATTGTCTTCATTGTGCCATCTAAACAGGTCGAATGACTATCTTCTAATTAACAGTTAGATGCTATATGTAGCTTCTGATTAAGAGTGATGGTGAGGAAATTAATCCATTTTCTTGGTAATGATGAGCATCGATTGGTATAGTATCGTGTCATTCTAGAGAGGTAGGTAGATGAGAAGAGGCGATTACACCTCGTTGGGAAGAAAAGGCTTCTCAGATTAAAAAGATGTAGAAGATTAGAGATGCGGTAGAGATAATAGATCCAATGGAAGAAAGTACATTTCAAGATGTGTATACGTCTGGGTAGTCTGTATAACGTCGTGGTATTCCTCTAAGTCCTAGGAAATGTTGAGGAAAAAATGTTAAATTAACTCCTGTAAATATTAGATAAAAGTGAATTTTTGATCATCGTGGGTGTATAGATGTACCTGTAAATAAAGGGAAATAATGTGAGATTCCACCAAAAATTGTAAAAATAGCTCCAAGTCTAAGGACATAATGGAAATGTGCTACTACATAATATGTGTCATGTATTATAATATCTAGAGAGCAGTTACCTAAAATAATACCTGTTAGTCCTCCTATTGTAAAT
>OZ038312.1:25955919-25987850 GCA_964035775.1 Osedax frankpressi
TGATTTGGTATATGGAAGAATTTATACATATTTCTTTAAAACTTTTTCTCCTTTCAAAAATTCTCCCAAAAGAATCGATGGTGTATTTTCATGGCCCAATGTCTACACGGAAATGTTTTCCGGAAGAAAGTACTATCAAGCTGGCTCAAATTCTGAAATGGTTTATCATAAGTTCAAAATAATATATTTTATAATAAATACAATAATTCCTATATAATTTAAACAAGTTATTAATTAATTTATATACTTATATATTTTATTCGATTACGGTAACTGATTTATATTTACAGTTCACAAAAGTTCATTCTATCGCTTTGTATTGGTTGGGCTGCCCGATGCAATCTGGACAATGAAAATATAAGCTTTATTAATGTACCTCGAATAGTATTAAATCGATGATGGTAAAACCATGTTAGATTTATTTTATATTTATTATTTAATATTCATAAAACAACTGTTTATAATTACCAATGGTATTATAAAAAATGACTATAAACATTATTTTTAAATAAATAAATTAAAAAAAGATATTTTACTAATGTTTTATTATTTATTTATTTAATTGTATGAGTATAGCCATACAATATATATATATATAATATATATATATATATATATATATATATTATAAATATAGCAATTCGAGTTAAACTATTAAAATTATGCGCACAGGATGTTATGAAAACTAAAAGAAATGATTTTTTAATTTGTTGGAATTAAAAATATTCACAAACGATAATAAAATATATAATTATTTCACAATTTCGGTAGATTGTATACACATATATTTCGTTGGTGATAAATACATACTCTTTATGGAAATAATATTAGTATTAAATTATGAATGCGAATAAATGTATATATTAATTTTGAATCATATTCTATATTTCATAAAAACTAATTCGATATTGTATGTATATTCGATTCAGAAGATCAAATATTATACTCAGAAACTGATATTTTACTGTATATAGTAAAATATAATTAAACATTTTTTTATAATAATGGAATAATCTCAAATAACATCAACATCTTTGTATAGTGGTATTTATTGTATAAAGTTAGTGTATATACTAACTATAGTTTTATTCTATAAGTATTCTACATTACATCAATATATCACAATAACATTTAAATCATGTTGCGTATAATAATCACACCAATGTCCATAACTCTATATATGCTTATATATTATATAATAACTTAATCAATTATCTAACCACACATCTTCTAAATATAATTTTAAAAATTCATTTATATTCAAATTAAACTTGTATTAATACACTAACTTTTATCTATAGTTTTATAAAAAATCTCTTGAAATATGTAATACATATACTCCTACTTTTAACAAAATATTATATAAACTTCAAATCTATTTCAAAAGATAAATCCAAAATAAATCTAGCCGTCTTCGTAAACTTAAAAACGCAATAAATTAATGACATAATTGGATGCTAGTTCAATTAAAATATACTTGTAGACTCAAACAATAGCATTGATAAGAAATCATCCATATTAAATGCAAATAATAAAACTATTTTTCTGTAGCATAATGATATGCTACATTATTCTAGTTTGGCATATTCATCAAGAAATTTACCTGCCGATAATCTGCAATAAAGATCTAATGATTGGAGGTTTAATGGCGGCATATAATTCATTAATATAAATAAGTAAGAGTAGATGACCTAGTTCAGAGTCTTAAATAATAACTTACGTGTTATGTATAGAGAAGTAGGATATGGTGTAAAAGGTGTTATTTTAGGAGGTGGGTAAGAAATAGTTTGATAGTCTTTGATTATGTAATAATTTATATTAAATATCTAGCTAAATTGATGAAATAACCATTAATTTTACCAGAATCTGGTAAAGATTAAATCAATAGGTTTATCAATGAATATACCTAGATATAACAATACAGCTAATCAGCTGATATATCAACAATATACTAAAAGTAAAGAGATTTAATTAGGATAAATCATTATCAATATGCTATTGTTAAGTGTACGACTATATTCTAATTGAGCTAGCCGCCAATTTTTCTATTCATTTATTATGATTTTAAGCTTATGAAAACGGATGCATTATGTTAAACTTTTGAGATGGTTTATAAGTTTACATAATCTATTTTTGGACGTAGGAGTATATTTATTACATATTTCAAGAATTTTGTTTATAAAAATGTTAATAATTTTTGTAGATATATCGAGACTAAAAAATATTTCCCATTTTATTGACGTTAATTAAATTTTAATTACAATGGAATTTGTTTTTTATAATTAAATTTGGAAGAAGGTGGGATTATACAATTGGTTGATAAGTTATTATATAATATGTAAGATTATATAGAGTTATCGTCATTGAAATACTTATCATGTTCAAAAGGGTTTAAATATGATATTAATGTAATAAATAAGGATATTGATATAATGTATAATAAAAATAGAATCAAACTATAGTTTATATATACACTAACTTTATATAATAAGTACCACTATGATATATATGTAGATATTATTTGAGAAAATAGCACTATTATAAAATTATAATTTTAAAAATCAACAGATATTGTATATGTATATGTATAGTAAAAATCTATTTCTGAGTATAATAATAATTCATTTTTTAAATCGAATATATGTACGATTTCCTATTAGTTTTAAATACAAAATAAGTTAATAAAATTAATAAATAAATGTATTAAATTTAATTAAAAAGTTAACTTATATAGTAAAATAAGGTTAGTACTAATTAGTACTAATATTATTTCTATATACATTATTTATTTAAATAATAATTATCACAAATGAGATGTATGTGTATGCAATTCACTAACATTTTATAAATAATAATATATGTTGTTATCGTTTGTTAATATCTTGGACTCCCGGACAGATTAAAAATAAATTCTTTTTTAATAATCATAATTATTTAAATAAATGCCTTACGTCTCAAGATAATACACATATATTTTTCAGTTATTTCCATGATCTAACTTTAAATGTAACATGTAATATAAATAAACACTGAACATATATAGATGCAAATTCAAATTAATTCTTGATTTAACATTTTAATATTTAATATTTTAATTAATATTATAATATAAAACTCTAATTTAAATATCTATGAATTCTATAATTAATATGATTTTGAATTTTAATAAGATTATTTGCATTGATTTTAAAAATTAAATATTACATTCACAACTAGATAATGAATATAACATATTAACGTAGTATTTTCAAATTTAAGGTATATACGATTTCTGATTTATTTTGTACGAATAATTATTTGTTAGTTATTCAAAAAATTAATTGAAAAATATTTAATGTAGACTTTAACTGTAAGTTAGTTCATTGAAGTATTTAATTTAATTTTATACTGATTACTCGCTAGAATGCATTACATATTGTATTGAAGGCACGGATGCTTTACTCTCTGGTTTCTTCCTTAGTTTTTAAGGCGTTGTTGTTTTTACTATATATATTATATATATACACACATATATATATATATATATATATATATATATATATATACACACATATATATATATATATATATATATATATATATATATATATATTGCTTAATTTTTATTTAGTATCACTTATAATATAATCTGTTAATATCCTATATTTTGTTTATTGAATTTTCATGTACATTTTATTGTTATTTGTATTGTTTTAAAACATGGTTTATTATATTTAAGCATACACCTGTTTACTATATACACGGTATTTATTTAATTTTAATTTCAATTTTATAATTATTTTGTAATTGTTTATAATCAGTAACAATCTTCTGATCTTTATATATACCTATACATATACATATACATATACACACATATACACACATATATATATACATATATATATATATATATATATACATATATATATATATATATATATATATATATTTAATATACATTGAATATATACAAAAAATAGATATATATATCTATGTTTTAACTTAATATCACCAATCTTAGAAATATATATTTAGAGCGAATTAATTAATTAAAAAACATTTATTCTAAATAATCGTCTTATATTACATTCAATCACACAGTTTAATTGATAAATCCCATTACTATAATGTTGGCAATGAAATCTTATTTAATTGGCACACTTGAATTAAACACTTCTCGATCAATAAACAACATCGTGTTTACCGCCTCTACATCCTGCTGAGCCTAATAGCATCAGTAATAACTCAATAGTAATCGATCACGAGGGTAGCGTACTTCAAACTAGAATTCACGATTCTGAATATAATATATGTTATCGAAACATGAAAATATAATTGGTTGGATAAATTATGAATTACATTTTAGATTCACATTTAAATTAGTATAAATATAATCTCATGGTATATATATATATAATATGTATTTACATTACATCATGTTATGAGAGAAAAGGTATATATTTTATAGGGTTCAAATGATTCCAGTGATGTAATTTAATTTTTGTAACCCTATCATCATAGATAATTTATAATATAGGTGTATTATAGTGTATTATGATAGTATGAATACTTAAGAAAGTGCAGTACCGTAAATTAGACAATTTAATCAATCAAATTAATTAATAAATCACATACACTCTATTCATTTATTTTATAATTATATTATAGATGTGAAACATATTGTGGATATAGTGCGATTTATAACACGATTAATAATTTCCTTATACAGATATATATGACCAAATCTACATTTACATATGCTTACATAATAAAACAGTGATGTTGTTGGGACAATATTGAATAATTGATAAAATAAAAAAAAATTATCTAAATATCAACAATATTCATAATATTTTTATTTGAAAATAAGTATTTAAATTATTTACATCATTTTGATTAATTTTGTTATTGAATTGAGACGTTATCGATTTACTAATCGCTTTTCATCTTCATTTAATATATACTCTTTGCACATTTCTGCTTATTATCTTATGATATGTTTCAATGGAGTCACATTTGATGCATTAATAGATTGATTCGACTATAAACCACTATCAAGATCAATAACGAGACTAACATACCTACGATCACTTACATAATATGGAAATATGAAAGGACAGTATTTCTAAAGCAGCTAATCATTTGCATTCCTAATTTATTTCTTATATTTTATTACAACTATAGATGAATTATACGGAGTATTTTACGGAGTATTTTACGGTGAAAACTATTACACGGATCTATACTTACTTATCAATAAAACTATCAAAGGTTACTATTTGAGGTATCGGTTGTATAATGTACTTAAAGCTTTGCATGATTATTTTAATACAGTTGTCTATAATAGGATTTATTAATTAATATATCGAATACTCAACTATATTCCGATATATTAAGTCCAACCGTATACTATTTCTCAGCAAATAAATATTTGAATATATACAAATTTGCCACACAGTTAACATATAATAATCAAATAACTGAACATACAAAACATATATTTAGAGAATTAAAATAAAAATTACATTATTGTTATGGTTGCATAAGTTAAGCAAATAAGATGTAAAAACTTTAGTCAGAAGTTAAAATAAATATTTTCAGTTTTTTTAAAAGATTAAGTTTAGTTATATTTAGATTGAGTTCGATAACCTAAGTTATATACTACGTGTTACGTTTGTCGTATACATACAAAGGAATGTCTTAAAATGTGTACTTTTTTGTTATTCCCTTTATACATTTATTTTATATTCTATTAATAATAAGATGGTTAATTAAAATACAATAATATATATATATATACATATACATATATATATATATATATATACAAAAACATATACATATACATATACATATATATATATATATATATATATATATATATATATATATATATATATACATATATATATATACATAATATGTATTACATATATATATATATATATATATATATATAAAGATGTGAAATCGAGACTAAGTAACGGGTAGTGAAGAGTAATGATTATAAATAAACTGAATTATATTAATGACTTTTTTTATACATTGCTATAGTATAAAAGACAGTAATACCTGTGAATTTAGTATCACTCGATCCGTTTATCTCTTTGAGTTTAGTCGGAAGTGTTTTGCTGTAAATGAATATGTTATTGATTTTTTCTTTTATCGTCTGTTTGACAATTGTGTCTTCAGCGCCTGCTAAATCTATTATCAATGGGGTAAGTTGATAATATTTAGAATTTATTAAGACTAGTTGATATGATTACATTTTGTTTATTTAACTATATAACAAGCCTAATGATATTAATAAGAATATATAAATTAAATATAATTACTTAATACCAATTAAGATACTAGTTCGATAGATGTGATATAGGGCACTTCATTCACAGCATTTTAACAAAAAACATATCGAGAATAGTGCTAACATTGTCTTGCAGAGTCTCGAAACCGGTTAGTTACCTTACTATCATACCAACATTATAATATAGATGTAATACTTCATATAATACATTTGCAGATTATATAATGTCATGGTTTCCGGAACCGTTGATGAATCTAATGCTTCGATCTCACACAGACAAATTACCCGAATGCGGAGGTTTCCTGACTAACTCGGGTAATTTCGTTAAATATGAAGATAAAAAGGTGAAAGGAGGAAGGTCGAAACGTTACTCTATCATGAAACATAAATGGCACCATTTAAACCTTACCTATCGCATCGGAATCTATTCGAGAACTATAAACAGACGAGATTTAAATTATGCGGTGGCTCTAGCGTTGAAGGTTCCTAAATTAAGATAAAATATATATAACGATAACATTACACAAATGATATCCTCGTCTCTATATTCAATATTTTACACCGATGTACATACAGGTATGGACTGACCATGTCATGATCTCTTTCAAACAAGTCCCTTCAAATGCGAAATCGGATTTCAATTTCAAATTCGTAACGGTTCGAGAATATTCAGAAAATTATTAAAACATAAACTTAATACCAGAGATAATACATATCATATATGCATCATAATTCGTAATTGTATATAGGGTTACCATGGCGATAATTATAATTTCACCGGAAGTCTTGCACACATCGCTCATGCATTTCAACCAGAAAGTGGTAAAGTACATATAGACGACTCAATTGACTGGAATATATATGGCACACGTACCAAAGGATTTTACCCACTCGTGAGCGTAAGTAAATTACAAATTGATAAATTATTCTTTACTAATTATCGTTTAATAATAGTAATTATGTATTCATAATAATAATAACTATATATATATATATATATATATATATATATATATATCTATATATTAATACTTATTATAGGTATTGGCTCATGAGATAGGCCATGCATTGGGAATGCACCATTCTAAGCATCGCTACCGTGCCATAATGTACAAGATAGCTTCCAACCGAATGCCAGTTAGACTGTTCCACGACGATATCACCGGCATCCAGTCGATTTATCGTTAGTCTTCGCAGCTCTTATAAAATAAATAATAATAAGGACCATGTTACATCAACTCAATATCAATATGTCTATTTCTTATAATATATAGAAATTTATATAACTATTGCGCATTCTTGTATATATTTAAAAATAAAATTGTAGCTGCGAGGCGCAATTCTGATTGGATAAGAAGTACGATCGAGCCAACTACAACAACTACAACTACTACTACGACTACTGCTCCAACTCCAACAAAAACTACCAACCCCATAGCCGGCAATATATGTGATGATCCTACATTCGATGCCGTTACCATTACCTCGTTCAATGATATATTAGCATTCAAAGGTAATGCATTTCACATAATATAACCTACGTATATATAAATGTGTTTCTACTTAACGCATTGTTATTCATTTGTGTAATTCAATGCTTGTTTTCAGGTAAATATTATTACAATCTTAACGGTGATACTCCGAGGAAAGCATTTTTAATCCAAACGCACTTTAGAGGAGTTCCAAGTAACTTAGACGCTGTGCTTTCATTTAACAAGAATATCTACTTCTTTAAGGTACCTATTGACTAGATATTGAGAGTATTGTCAAAGTGTTAAAGAAACTTTTAGATAACAATAATAATAACTTTTATATTTTACATAATACTTATTTATTTTATGAATTAGTTTTAATTTAATAGAATTTAATTTAATGTAGAAATTAAAGTTATTCTTATTTTATATTTCTGTTAATTATGTTTCAGAACGGATTGGTATATAAAGTTGAAATGAATAGAGTGAGTAACGGTTATCCGCAAAAGATCTCAAAAGTGTTCCGCGGGGTTCCAAATAATATAAATGCGGCATTTATCTATAGACAAGGAGCCTATTTCATTAGCCAAGGAGTATATTATAAAGCTGATATGGTAGATGGAAGAATTTATACACGTTTTTATAAAACTTTTCTTCCCTTTATTAATGCTCCAAAAAGAATCGATGGTGTATTTTCATGGCCTAATGTGTACACGAAAATGTTTTCCGGTAGCAAGTATTACCAAACTGGCTCAAATTCTAAGAAGGTTTAATCGTGTTTAAATTATAGATTCGAAAATAATATATTTTATAATTAGCACTTCAATAATTCCTAAATAATATAACAAATTAATTAATTAAGTTATATAATTGTATATTCGATTTAATTACGGTAACTGCTTTATGTTAACAGTTTACCAAAGTTCGTTCTACCGCTATGTATTGGTTGGACTGCCCGGTGTGAAATGGACAATGACATAATATGCTAAAAGTATTAAATCGACTATGGCAACATCACGTCAAATTTATTTTATCTTTCTTATTTAATATATATATATATACATACAATGACTGTTTATAATCAGCAATAGCTGATATTAAATAATAAATTAAAAAAACATATTATATAATATTCACTTTTTATTATTTATATATTTGATTGTATGATTATAACCATACAATATATATATATGTAGCATTGCTGGCTGATTTTAGGGAACACAAGAACAAAGTGTTGTTAACGTTTATTCATGAATAAATCAAGGCTTAACAGTAGTGCATTCTATGTTGATATCTAAATGAATCTCCGAACATTATCCACATGTGCACAGTTATACTATACAGTCACGCTCTGATACACATCAACACGTCAACACAACCATTCTCTGCAAATTTATACAAACACAATAACACAATTACATACGAATACTTTTATACAATTCTGTTATTACACATTCACACTGCAAAACATTCATTCTATTAATAGGAACATCCACACTCTGTAATTCGTTTCATACGGTTACACTCACCCCCAGATGAAAATAAATTAAATCTATTAATGTATTCTACCTATCTCTCTACTACATTCCATTCTTTTCATGTTACTACGGTGTATTACCTTCGAATTACCATCCTCTCCTTTGATTTCGTATGTTTCGTTAGTCCCCACTTTTCTTACCACACTCCAGATACTGTCGGACCATAAATTCTTTAATTTGTTCCTACCTAATTCCCTTCTTTTAATTCTCACTTTCTCTCCATTAATTAACCGATTATTTAATACTTTAATATTTATACCATCACTCCTCGTCTTCCATGCTTTTTCTAAGGCTACTTTTACTCTATACTTGGTCTCAATCATCACATCTTCTCCATGCTTTTCCCCAAGTCATTTTTACATCTATTTATGTTTCCTAATATTTTCTGTTCTATTGGTATTCTCTCTTCTCTTCCGAACATTAGAAATAATGGTGAGTATCCAGTGTACGAATGTTCTAGTATATTATATGCGTGTGTTAACTCGTTTAGGTATAGGGGCCATTTAGTTTTCTTCTCTTCAGATAGGGATCTTAACAAAGATAATAGAGTTCTATTCATTCTTTCGGTTTAGCCATTACCAGCTGGGTGATACGCTGTTGTCTTACTTTGTTTAACACCTAATATCATGCATAACTCCTTTACCAACGATGACAGAAAATTTCTTCCTTGGTCCGAGTGTATTCTTTCGGGTATTTCGAAGTTATATAACCACTCGTTTAATATAACCTTTGCTACCGTTATTGCCGATTGATTTCTGGTAGATATGGCTTTCGTAAATTTAGTGAAAATATCCGTGATCACTAGAATCGAATCCCTACCTATCTGATGCTTTATCAACAGTGATAAAATCTATTGACACTTGCTCTAGTGATCTACTTGCTGATAACATTCCCATTTTAACAGATCCATCGCCTAAACCCTTACTCTTGTTACACACAGTGCATCCTTTAATGTAATCTCTGATATCTTTATATTTCCCTTTCCAATTCATTTTAAATTAACTCTATGTATTACCCTTTCTATACCTTGGTGACCACATCCTTCGTGTATTCCTTCTAATATTTGGAATATTAAAGATCTCGGTATCATGATTCTCCTACATGCTTCATTACCCCACCTATTAGCAAATAAAACGTCCTCTATGATATCAAATTTTGTATTAATCCCTTTTTCTACTTTTCCCCTTATTATATTCAGTTCGTCATCCTCCCTTTGATTACATATCATTTCATCTCTAGTTTGCATTGGTATTATATCTATA
The DNA here is from genome assembly GCA_964035775.1 of Osedax frankpressi. Lineage (NCBI taxonomy): Eukaryota > Metazoa > Annelida > Polychaeta > Sabellida > Siboglinidae > Osedax > Osedax frankpressi. Next base: position 25,966,478 of record OZ038312.1, read on the forward strand.
CCCCCATTATTATTACTTATTTGATCTAGGACAACCAAACCCTTCGAACTAACTTCTATGGTATTTAGTCTAGATAATGCGTCCGCGATTGCGTTCTTCTTCCCCTTTCTATAATTTAGTTTGAAAGGTGCTAATTTCGAAACTCCCCTTTGTTCATATGCACTTAATATATGTGTTGAATTTATATACGATAGTTCAATATTATCGGTATATACCTCACTCCCAATCAAATAATGATTACATTTATTCGTTACTGCCCAAACCAGTGCATTAAACTCTACCTCTTAGACGAATAATCTGGTTTCCTCCAACTTTTTGGTACCGATTTACTAGCATAAGATATGACCCTCATTTTTCCTTTATTCTATTGGCTCAAAACAACACCTAACCCATAATCTGAAACATCTATGTCTAATCTAAATTTTGTATTATAATCTGGGTATCCCAGTATTGAGGTTGAACATAGTTTGATTTTCAGATTCTCGAAAGTTCCTAATGCTTCTATACTCCACACTATAGTGTGATTTATAATTCTATTTATTAAATTTATTTATTGATTTATAAATCAATCATAGTAATTGATCTACTTCCTACTACTTTCCCTCGTTCTTTATTCTTTTCTATAATTAATTCATGTAATGGTCTACATATACTAGTAAATTTAGGTATACATTTACCATAATAGGACGCAAAACCTATAAACGAACGTATTTGTTTAATCATACGCGGTTTCTCCCAATCTCGAACTACTTTTAGTTTCTCATTATCGGTTGCTATTCCATCTTCTGAAATGATATGTCCTAGAAATCTAACCGATTTCTTAAACCACGAGCACTTTTCACTGTTTAATCGAAGGTTTACAGACTGAAGTCTTTCTAATACAGTTTCTATTAATTTTAGATGTCCGTCAATTGTATTTGAATATATAATGATATCATCTAAATAACACATTACCCCCTGCATTAACTCTTTCCTAAATAAATTGGTCATTATTTTTTGGAAAATTGCTGGTGCATTCGCAACACCGAATGGCATCCTTTTAAAATTGTAGAGTCCGAACGGTGTGGAGAATGCCGTTTTATTTAGGAAAGAGTTAATTCAGGGGGTAATATGTTATTTAGATGATATCCTTATTAAAAAATTTACTGAAATAACATTGCGTTTATCTATATTTGATCTTATATGAGATTAGATTAGGTTTCGAAGGATTATCAAATTTATTTGATATATATTCTTTCGGGATGTAAATCCCACTGCTGTCAACAATTGTAGCATTGTCGGCTGATTTTAGGGAACACAAGAACCAAGTGTTGTTAACGTTTATTCATGAATAAATCAAGGCTTAACAGTAGTGCATCCTATGTTGATATCTAAATGAATATCCGAACATTATCCACATGTGCACAGTTATACTAGACAGTCACGCTCTGATATACATCAACACGTCAACACATCAATACGTCAACACATCAACACGTCAACACAATCATTCTCTGCAAATTTATACAAACACAATAACACAATTACATACGAATACTTTTATACAATTCTGTTATTAATTCAATATCCAATATCAATTCACACTGCAAAACATTCATTCTATTAATAGGAACATTCACACTCTGTAATCCGTTTCATACGGTTACACTTATATATATATATATATATATATATATATATATATATATATTATAAATGTAGAAATTCTTATTTCATTTTTTTTTTACTTAAACGTATATTTCTTTTATGGCATTTTAGATAATTTTCACAATACTTATTATTGAAATAAAATAAAATGATTTAAAAGTGTTTACTAAATATGCATATCTTCATAAAGATTAATTTGTATTATTATTATAAATTATATTGAATTACTTTATAAACACAAAATTATCAAAGTTATCTGAATAATTCGTCAGTTAATTAGATAGTATAGTTCAATTCTCATCAGATTAACAATTCACCTAGGAGAGTAACTATAACTTTATAGAATCATATATGGTATGCATATGTATTGTTCTTTTAAAAGTACTATATTGAAATTACGTGTATATAATTTTATGTTTCCGATAACGAATACTTGTCATTTTAATATTCTATGATATGCCAATATGTTTAGATTCGTGTTTTATATTTAAATAGATAGATAATGAGAGATATAATGATATATATAGTGAATTAAATTTGTATTTCTCTGAAACTATAATTTTACTATATAATAGACTATCTAATTAAATACATATTAAATACTGTATGACTATCAATGTTACATTAGTTACATGAATTCCCGATTGGAAGAACTAATTTAATATATCATATTTTCTGATAATTATGATATTGACATTGACTTGAATTTGACTACTATATTACTACTATTTTAATTAATGTATTTTCACCAATTACTTATAGTCTGATGTATCTAAATAGTTTCGCTTGATTGATCTGGAATAAAAAATTCGTTATAATTCATGAACACTTAACAACTATGATGAATGTATCTTTGATGCAATACTTCATTTCAAAATCAACGACTGTTATTCATTTCTTTTTACCCAATAGAAGTTTAATTCATCCTAACTCAACAAAAATGTACTTTCGATGTTTATGCCAGTATAAATAGAATGGCTTCTTACGTTGCTGGTCACCTAAATTTGTTAATAATTCTATAACTAACGTATGAGAAATATTTCTCAGAAACAATACTATAAAAGAAGACAAGTATATTATGTACGTTATGTAAGTAATTAATAATGTAAAGTAGATATTGAAATTGTCATTTAAAATATTCTAGTGAAATATATTAATATAGTCAAATATATATATATTAATATAGTCAAATATATATTAATATATATATTTATATAGTCAAATATATATTAATATAGTCAAATATATATATTAATATAGTCAACTATATTATTAATAATCCGTGTATTTTGTTATCAGGGCAAATATAACAAAAATATAGTTATTTTATTATTAACAAATATTTAATAATATTATGATGTTGTTCCAAAAAAAGTGAAAAATAAATATGCGTTACAATTTTTTTGATTATTTAATAAATAATCCTCCTAATAACAATAATCACATTTGCGGTAATGCTTCTAGCGAGTAATCAATATAGACTTCAATTAAATACTTCAATTAACTTACTTACAATTAAAATCTATATTAATTCGTTAATTAATTTTTTATATAGTTTTATATCCAACAGATTATTAATCATATTTATTACGTTTTTAATTTATAGATATTAATTATATTAATTATTACTATTTCTTAAATATTTTTCTATTTAATATTAGGAATAAAACTGTTATCGAACTAATTTTTATTAATGTATTAATATTATGAGTTACATTATTAACTATTGATCATTATATATATAAATATATATATAAATATATATATATATATATATTTATATTTATATACAATAATATATATTTATAAATGTATTTGATTTAAATATAGATTATCAATATAAGTTTTTAAAAGATAATATATATGTTAATATAATAATAATATATTTATTAATAGAAATCTATATACATACATATATATATATATATGTAATATTTGTAATTAACAATTCATTTACGATGCTATCAATCTATTATAAATATAGTTATGAATATATATACGTAATAAGCAAATTAGATTATATATTTAATTAAACATATTTTTAAAGTTATAGGATAATAATAACATACTGGCTCCATTAATAAATAAGAAGTAAGGAATTGTTTGATAAGATTTGAATGAAATACATCAAGATAGCTCAATAATCCCTCCTCTGTTGAAATACGACTATCGCAATCTCTTTTTCATTAATTTATTATATATTATGTATACGTAAATACAATCTGTTTACTATTATTAGATTTTATTCGCGAAACTAAGCTTATTTAAAAAAAACTATAGTATATAATCATACTTTTTTAAGTTATATTTCTACTAATTATTCAATATTCATTATTTATTTTTAAAATATGTATCATAAATATCTTAAGATATTTGGAATTATATATATTGTATATAATATTTACACTATATTATACTTTATTATTAATTTAATTTCTGGTTAATATTAAACAAAATAATTATAATTTTTTAAGTTTAATTTTTACTAATTAGTATCCATTGTTTATTTTAAAATATATATTATAAATACATTAGTATATAATATATTTGTATGCACTAGAAGAGCGGTGGGTATATTACAAATTCTACTCTACCTTCTGCCGAATAGAGTTATTGAGTATATAGTACACCATTTGTTCGATTTACTTATGATTGCATGATTTTTGTCGATATGAACTACATTTCATGTAACTAATGATATTGGAACTTGTAAATATCCTTTGAAATAATATAACCTATTCAGATTTAAATACCATTAAATATAATTATAAATATTTTGATTCATATTATAATAATTGATAATAAGTAATATAATATAATACTAATTAATTAAAGTATATAAAAAATATTTTTTATATAATACAAATTATCCATTATTCTAATTTGATAAATTACTGGGTAGATTAGAGTTATCGACTAGAGTTTTACCGGTACCAGGTTGGTGAATTGAATTTTGATGCGTAATTCCGATATTAGATATTTAAATATACTAGAGAAAATTAGATGTACACTAATATTTAATTTTAATATATAAGTTTAAAGTATGATTAATATTACATAGAATACCTCTAAAATTATTAAAGATTGAAAGAAATATCTACAAATAATGAAGAGAAGATTAGTGAGGTAATTAGATAATTTAGCGAAATATATTTCGCTAAATTATTTCGTATACGAAAGGGAAAGCAAAGATTGATGTTTAATATATACAATATTTGTATTAGTTTTAGTTTTACTCCAGAAGTTAAATTATTTAAGATAATACAATATATAATTATAATTGTTAATTTTAATTTCGCTTAACTAACGAACACACATTATTTTTTTTAAAAATATATATCAAATTAAATTTGTATATTAAAAATTGTATATTTTAGGATATTAAAAAATATGCTAAAGTATATAATATGTAGACTATACTATGCTTTATTGTAATCTAAATTGTTTTAATTAACATTACATACATACCTTTAGATTTATAAAAACCCATAATAAATCACACTCGCATAATGAATATAAGTTTGGTGAAGTAATTAGGCAATATTGCATAATACGAATATAATAGAAAATGTGTATCTTTCCTATGCACGGTCCAAAGATTATTATTATGTATATATTAATTATTATATTTAATATATATTATTATTATATATATTATTTTATATTATTATATATATATATATATATAATGAATATATAAATAATATATTGTGTAAACATTATACATTACATTTATTATATTTCATCTATTATCATATTATCTTTACAGATGTATATTTATAATAATTGTAAATAATTATAAATAATTGTCGTAAGAATTATTACAAATATATAAACAAATATGAAGTAAATTAAGAAATATAAATATACAATATTTAACTTACCAATTAACTCAATAGTTATAATTACAATCATGAGATAATAACTAAATTATATGAAACCAATCTTATAATTATTTAAAAAAAACTATTCTATATTTTTAGTATACATTTTAGATAGTATATCAACTTTTTATTTGTATTTGTTCATACGTCCATATAATGTGTACACTTTTTAATTTAAAATTTCAATAGTACCAACTTTTTTTTGTAATATAGTGTTTATTTAGATATTATAATAATATTTTAATTTAATTTTAGATTTATTAATTAATATGATTTATTATATTATATATAATTTATTCATATACGCTAAGAAAATAAAGTCTATGAGGATATATCCTGTGCAAAAGAAGAATTACACCAGATTGACCATTTACTTTAAGGGATTAGTAATTAGATTGGCAAATTATATTGTTTCCCCATAGAAAATACATATAATGCAGAATTGTATATTTATTAATATAAAGATGCAATTATTAAAATATTTACTAATATTTAAAATTGTATTTATTTTTATAATATAAGTCATTGGTGTCTCCCTCATCTCAAATTTACAATTACTAATATATTTATTAATTTTCGGTGGCTACTTTGGGTTATTTTATCAACCCAATAAATCAATTAATACCAATAATAATAATAATAAATATGCGTATGCAAATTAAAATTAAAAATTTATTTTATAGAAATTTAAATTAATAGTATAATATAAAACTATTGTTTAAATATTTATGAATTTAATAATAAATTTGATTTTTAATTTATATAGGAATATTTGCATTGATTGTTTAAATTACAAAGCACATTCATGGTTAAATCATATTTATAATATGTTAATGTAATAAATGTCACAAAATGTCACAAATCGTATGATATAATTTGTATGATTAGTAATTTGTCAGTAATATAATTATTCAAAAATGTATTTGAAAATTATTAGTGAGTTAATTAAAGTTAATTGTGTTATTCTAAATTTATTAATTATCTATACTTATCATTATTATAATATTATAAGTAGTATAAGTATCTTAATAAGTAGAGATAACTTAATAAGTTTAAGATAACTTAATAAGTTTAAAATAAATTATTAAGTTTAAAATAAATTAATTAGGTCAGAAAATTTTTATAAGTAACTTATTAAAATAATTTAATAAATATAAGATAACTTAATAAATTTAGATAACTTAATCAGTTTAAGATCAAATAATAAGTTTAAGATAACTTAATACATTTAAGATTACTAACTAAGATTAAGATACATTAATTAGTTTAAGAAAACATAATAATTTTAAAATAGCTTAAATTACCGTATTAATTCTTCATTCTTCATTCATAATTTTGATATTTATGTAGATCATGCTTTTTGAAGTATTATCTGATTTAAACTTTACTCTGCATAAATTATCATTAAGTTGTTCAGTTATAATGAAAGTTGTATTTTTGTACTTGTCTTAGTTTTATTTCTGTCTTCCATCGTATGGTCTCTTATAATAATTCATACTCTTCAGTTAGAGAGATTCTTATATTTCCTGATTGCTTGTATTCTGAATTTTATTTCATCTTCTTCTGTATTCACCTATGATTATTCTAATCTTTAGATAGGTTTCTCTATGTAGTTCATAACCTCTTCTTTTCTTAATTCGAAGGTAATATAGTCCAACGAGCTATTCAACATACACGGTTGAATTACTACCAAATATATTCGCCAACTTTTTTGATGATAAAATAAAAAATATAGTACAATCAATTAATGATATAAAACATAAATTTCCAATATACATTATATCCAATATTGCTAAATCATACTTTCTAAACTTTAAGTCCCCTTCATTGTATGAAATATCAATACTAGTTAAAATATGTAAATCATCCTTCCCTCATAACGATTCATTACCTAAACAACTTACCGACTTAATAGAACCCACTCTCACAGAACTTTATCAATCCATAATATCACAATCTATACATACTTCTATTTTTCCAACATCCCTTAAATATGCCATAATTACTCCCCTACTAAAAAACAGTAATCTAGATAATAAATTACCTAAAAACTACCGTCCTATTTCCAGACTTCCTTTTCTATCTAAAATATTCGAAAGAATCAATAGTAAACAAATCATTAAATATTTATCAGAAAATGAACTATATCCTATAAATCAAAGTGCATATCGCAAAAATCATAGTACATAAACTACAATAGTATCTATATTTGATAATATATATAATGCGATAGATGAGGGAAATAAGGTTCAACTTGTGTTATTAGGTATGTCAGCAGCATTTGATACTATCTCTCATAAGATTTTATTAGATAGATTAGAGGAAATAGGTATAGCTGATAAGGCAATAGACTTACTGAAATCTTATATTACAAATAGAACGTATCTAATATTGATAATTGATATACAATCAGACGAATTCCAACTAAAATATGGAGTTCCACAAGGTTCCGTACTTGGACCATTATTATTTTAAATTTATTTATGTCCATTATCTCTATTAATTTCTAAATTTCCCCAAATTAAATTCAACATATTTGCTGACGATATTATAATTTACCTGATTCTACCACTGAAAAACAATGATAACTCATCTCTCATCAATTGCACTAATAATATACGCAACTGGCTAATCAATAATAATTTACTACTAAACATCGACAAGACACAACTGATTAACATTTCAAAAAATTAAACACAAAATAAATTTCCTATATATTTAATTGATAATTTAATTGTTGAACCTTCTATGACCGTAAAATGTCTGGGTGTAATTATAGACGAACATGTGCTTTTAGATAACCACTTACGATTTACTGCTAAAAAACATTTTATTATTTTAGTAAGGTCAAAAATATAAGAAAATTAATGTCATTTCATAATTTAAAAATGATCTCTCAGTCTTATATTATATCGCATTTAAACTATTGTAATTCTATATATTATGGTATAACTAAATTTAAAATAAATTATTTAGATCGTATATTAAGAATTATAGTAAGAATGAAATATGGTTTTAAGCGAAAAGACATAGTATTACCGAATGTTTAACGTCACTAGGATGGATTGAAATGAGAAATTATTCAGCGTATAGAATACTACGTTTATCTTATACTGCCCTAAACGCTAAACATTTATGATATTATTAAACTAAATGAAAATACCCGCCGATTAAGATCTAGTAACAGTTTGCTACTATCAAATCAAAAATTTAATCTTGATACCTATGGTAAAAGAAGATTTAGTATTTCAGCGCCAGTTTTATGGAACAACCTTCCTCTACATTTGCGAAAATGTAATTCCATAAAAACATTTAAGAAGGCAGTGAAAAATTATTTACTATGCTTAACATGAGCTCTTGGATTGATCTTGTGCTCTGCATCTGCGCGGATGTTCTATGACTACTCCGATCACGCCCGAATTTCAGAGTCCTCTAACTGATTTTATTTTATCATTTAATTCACTTATGATATTATTTTACTCTCTTTAAAACACAAACGAGAACATATCTATTTGTTATTTTGTGTATAAATAAACTTTTCAATTCAATTCAATACAATTCAAGGTGAGTTTTTTTATTAGCATAAATATATTGTATCTGGATTCTCTACATTGTAAAATATATATAGCCCCACTAGAATATATTTTCATATTGTAGGAAAATATAAAGTAACCAATCTAATCTATCCATCGTTTCTTTTGTTCTACGTCTAATCTTTTTTATCAAATTGAATATTGTTCTATTGATTTTTCAGTACGATTGATACGATTCTATTCTTAGTAATTCAATATAATTTTCTATATACTATTTCTTATACACAAAACTCAATGCATAATTGTGGTCCAAGATGTTTCCCAGGTCGCCATGTATTTGATCTATTCTATGATTAATTTAACTATTATGTGAACTCTTAATATTTGACATGATAAACCTTAATTTTAACATTTTAAAATAATATCCGTGATTACAAATATAATGTCGCAGGTATTCTTCGATTTTCCAATATTAGTAAAATAAATCGAGATTATTTCATTTGGTTTATTCGGCGTTATGCTTTCTTACCGGATGGATGGATGACGGTTATTACTTAACTCTATTTAGTATTTATATTATATAGTCTCTAAAATATGTTGCTAATTCTATAAAATTATGAATCCGTAGAATCTACTCGATATTACCTGTAAAGTTGTTTCGATTTCCTGATGTTCCATTTCGTTATGTAGCGACTTTAGTACCTTACATTTTTGCATACCATATATAAGGATCTGGTTTATAGTTTGATGATCTCTTTGTATTTTTATATGTAGAATTCATGAATATCAGTCTATTATTTTCTTTATTATAATGTTGCTATGCTGAATAATATCTTTATTCTATATTTCTTCATCATATCGTCCTCGCTTTCCATAAATTGCTAAACTTTTAATTTCCTCAAGATTTGATCTGGTAGATTTAATTTAAAACCCAATAAGTATTTTATTCAACTCAGTAGTAATACACTCTTCTTGTATCACTGTTTAAAAGATCCTAATGTAATCATTAATTCAAGCTAACGGTATAGTCCGTTACTATGTGTACAGTAAGTTTAATGATACAATCAATTACTTCATCATTTCTATATAGTTTCTTCAGATATATTTTGTAGCCCAGAATACTGGGCTACAAAATGAAACTATAGTTTCATTTTTATTGAGTTTTAATTCATACCATTGTTCTCGTCGTTCTTGTCTACTTAGAACTCTGATTACATGTTCTATCACTTTTTTCTGTTGGGATAAATCAGCTCCTAATGCTAATCAACTTGCGTTTGTTAAAGCTGTAAATGGTTCGTCGTAACTTGGGTTTTCAAACACTGGCGTTATTGTTAATATACTCTTCAGCTTTATGAATGATTCGCTGAATTGTTCTGATCATCTGATAATGAATTCTACATCAGGTTTCGTTTTACTGACATTCTTCATCGTATGATTTCATATAATTTCCATTAACGGCATTGTAGTTTCAACGAATCTCTACACGGATCTTCTGTAGTAACTTACGCCCCGGTTGCTTACTTACCAATTATTTGCGCTTAGAATCTTATCACAAACTCTATACATTTCTCGAACGGTTTTGTACTAAATATCATACTCTATTGCCGAAGAGGTTAAATTTTATAGTTTTTGTTTTAATCTATACTATTTGAATATTTGGACAATTAATCTAAACCTTATTATCAGCAGGTGTTGCCGAAGAAAAGTATGTCATTTAAATAGATGACCAGTGATATCAAGTTAAGATCTTCAGGGCGTGCTTTCATCAATCTCGAAAATGTTGCAGGGATATTGTATAACCACATGGCTTTCTATTATACTCGTAGCTTAACCGACACCGAAGGCCATCTACTTACTGTCTTTTTCTTTCGAGGTACATTGTATCAAGCCATATGTTAAATTAAAAGTGATGATATATAAATAGATCGAGATAACGAACCCAGTGCATCTTCAATTTTAGGCAATGGGTGTGAACCCTTCTCTGTTATCCTTATTAGGACTATATAGTATACACGTATACATGTATACTATATAGTATACATGTATACATGTATACTATATAGTATACACGTATACATGTATACTATATAGTATACACGTATACATGTATACTATATATTATACACGTATACATGTATACTATATAGTATACACGTATACATGTATACTATATAGTATACACGTATACATGTATACTATATAGTATACACGTTGACATGTATACTATATAGTATACACGTATACATGTATACTATATAGTATACACGTATACGTGTATACTATATAGTATACACGTATACATGCATACTATATAGTATACACGTTTACATGTATACTATATAGAATATATTCTGATTCTGTCATCATTTTTATTAACATGTACGACTGGTACAGCATATTCAAAGATACGCTTTTTTGTGACTTCCATGTTTTATGAGCCATTGATCTGATTCTATGGTATATTTTTTTAATATTATATTTTCCTTTAATTTAAAAGGATATGCTATTTCAACACAACATTCTAAATCAATTTAGTAATTCGATAATAATTCTTTTTATTCATCGATTCAATTATGTAATACCTTCCGCTCATCAATACACAGATCATAATTGTATTCAGGTGATTATCGTCTTCATCATAACTGTCGTTTTCATCCACTCTAATAATATCTTCTAATATGTGTTGACCACCCGACCTCCGCTATATATATAGTAGGCCTACTGACCTATGTGTTAATTCAGTATTAGTGTGTTAGCTTATACGAAATGTTTCAGTTCTTTATCTTGCGACCTTAATGTAATCCATACATACACAAACCTCTAATGTACCGCATTGTGATTATTAATCGTAATAACCATTTGACCGATTAGTTAGATATCGTATAACGTATGATTTCGCAGTTATAAGTGTGAAAAATAACAAAAAGTCAAATTAACTTCGTTTATTTGTTCAAAAAGCGCTCTCCGGTAGTTCAACCTATAGCATACAAGTCGTAATAAACTATTACGGGCGAAATGTAGCATAACTAGCTTAATGTAGGTAGGTAATAAAATAATTGTTGGAATATAATTTTAAACAATGGGAATTAAATTCTTGACGCGGATACGAAATAAAACATAATTTATTGTCTGACTATAAAAATAATAATAATAATAAAAATAATAATGAGATAAGTCATATTTCACTGTGTTACACACATGGGCATACACGCACACACGCATGCACGTACACACACATACATATACGCGTGAACATACATATACACATATATATATGTACACACACATATATATATATATATACGTATATATATATAGATTAAAAATAAAAGTATTTATTAGATCTAACATCGTAAATGGCGCTCAACGAACTATATCTGAATATAGAAAACTTGGATTTGATATCCCATTTGTTGTTGACAAAGTCAGCACCTGTTATACAGATGATGTTGCCTTAAAAGAGTAGTTGGTGATTACTGCAAACATGTGGAAGCAATTCAAATTCGAATGAATACATATTCTATTGAAGACACCACATGGAGTCAAGCGACTGTCACTCTCTGATGTTTTCATTAGCTTTTAGATTATTATTGCTTTTTTTTATCTTCTATTTTAGTTATTGAATTTGTATGTACATTTCATTGTTATTTTTATTGTGTTTTAATGTTTTAACATATTTAGTCGTTCCATCTTTACTAAATATATATATTGTACTTATTGAATTTGAATTTTAGTTATTTTTATTTGCTTATAAATAACATACTTCTGATCTTTATATATATACCTGTTATATTATAACTATATATATATATAATATGTATTGAATATATATAAATTCTATATATATATATTTATGTTTTTAACTCGACCTAAATTAAGTTCACCGATCTCAAATAATATATATTTGATAAGAATTAATTAATTAAATATATTTGTACTAAATAATCATCCTATATGACATTCAATAACACACGTAAAGTGATAAATGGTATTGTCTGGAATTAACACACGTGAAGTAAACATTAATTAAGAAATGTATCATTAAGCATTAATTAAGAAATGTATCTAATTAGATCAATAAACAACTCGTAAATACCCTGTCTGCGCCCGGCTTATATTAATAGTAACATTAATTATATCTCTGTAGCAATCGATTACAATAGCATCTTAACGCACAGTACGGTGCACGCTTGAAATGCAAATTCTTAGCATACTTGATATGCTATCGAAACATAAACATATAAACATTGGTTAGCTAAATAATTATTTGTAATTTGCATATATTCTCATTTAAATTGATATAAATATAATGATATCGTATATATTGTGTTTCATTATTATAGAAAAGTGTATATGGACAACATGTATATAATATGTAGTTACATGATATCTTTGTAAGATAGATTAGGTGCATATTGTGTAGGTTATATTACCATCATAAACAATGTATAATATATTACGATAAAAAATAAAATTAATTAAAACGTAGTAGCCTAAATTAGACAGTCCAATTAATCAAATAATTTAATCAATCTAATTAATCATATACGCTCTATTAATTTTATACAATATATTTATTTTTTTAAATTATATTATAAATCCAAATAACTAATGATTTTTTTTTGTAATTATGAATTATATGGAGATGGGAGGTAATTGTAGAATATATTGAGACTTAATATAATCAATATCATCAATAATTTCTTTATATGTATATAAATTATCAGACCTATTTTTATATATATTGAAGCAGTGATGCTTTCTGAAAACTACAAAATAAATTATAAATTTCAAAAAATTATTTCAAATAAATATTTGTATTATCTACAATCTTTGATTTTGTATTATATTGAGAAGAAAATAACCAAATAATCGTATATTCATTTATATATTAAATGATAAATATAATTATAACATATAATACTTGAAAACTTCTTTTTAGTTCCTTTACACCTTAAATTATCTATTGATACGCCTATATACGATAAAGTTATATATGATTCATTAATAAAACGATATAAATATATACATAAATAAACAATGAGATTAATATTCGATTTACTTAAATATGGAACAATCATTATTTCTAAAGTATTAATTTGCCTTTATTTCCCTATTAATTTTATTACGAATTTTCTCTAATTATATAGAGTATGTTTTATAAATAATACTAACACTCGAATTTCTACTGGTATATACACACATACACACACACACACACACACACACATACACACACATACATACATATATATATATATATATATATATATACATATACATATATATACACATATAAACACATATATACACATATATACACATATATACATATATATATATACATATAAATATATATACATATATATATATATAAATATAAATATATATATATATATAGTATTACATATGTCGATGAATAGTAATTATAGGTACCCATGCATCAGATAAAGCATTATAGATTTCCATGATCATCTTTTGACATGTCTATGAATAATTTATTCTGTCAATAAACTGAATGAAACTGAATGAATCATTCAAATTGTGAATAATATTCTGATACTAACGCATATTGTATACGATTTCCCTGCAAATAGTTATTTGTTTGTCTACAAACTAATATACAGATAACTCTATTAACCAAAAATAACTTAATACACCAAAAATATATTCGAAGTAAATTAAAATAAAAGAAAAAATTGTTATGGTTGCAAAAGTCGAGAAAATAAGATAACAACAATACATAGAAGTTATAATACATTTATTCAGTTACAATTAGTTATATTTATATCGAGTTAGATAATCTAATTTAGATAGAACAGTTAATATGTTGGTAGTCTAAATATAAAAGAGTGACTACAAATGGATATAAGTTATAAGTTATATAAATTAGTCGCTTTATAAATTTATTCTACATTATTGACAATATTATAATTAATAAGATATTGTTTATAAATTGTATATATATATATATATATATATACATATATATATATATATATTTATTTATTAAGATATGATATCGAGGAGATATTCTTCTCTACCCATGTGACTAGTAGTGAAGATTAATGATTATAAATAAACTGAATTATATTAATGACATTTTTTATACATTGCTATAGTATAAAAGACAGTAATACCTGTGAATTTAGAATCACTTGATCCGTTTATCTCTTTGAGATTAGTCGGAAGTGTTTTGCTGTAAATTAAAATGTTATTGATTTTATCTGTTGTGGTCTGTTTGACAATTGTGTCTTCAGCGCCTGCTAAATCTATTACCAACAGAGTAAGTTGATATTATTTAGAATTTATTAAATCCAGTTGACATGATTTAATTATGTGTATTTATCTATATTACAAAATTAATGATATTAATAATTATATGTAAATTAAAGATAATTATTTATTACTGATTAATAAACTAGTTCGATACACTATAATTCACAGAATGACAACCAGAAACATATTGCAAATATTGATTACAACTTCTGGAAAAGCCCAGAAACTGGTTAGTTATCGACATTCTTGCTATTTTACAGCTATTTACCAACATTGTAATATGGATGTAATACTTCATATAAGAAGTTTGCAGATTATATAATGGTTCCCGGAATCGTTAATGAATCTAATGCTTCGATCTCACACAGCCAAATTACCCGAATGCGGAGGTTTCCTGACTAACTCGGGTATTTATATTAAATATGAAGATAAAAAGGTGAAAGGAGGAAGGTCGAAACGTTACTCTATCATGAAACATAAATGGCACCATTTAAACCTTACCTATCGCATCGGAATCTATTCGAGAACTATAAACAGACGAGATTTAAATTATGCGGTAGCTACAGCGTTGAAGGTTCCTAAATTAAGATAAGATATATATAACAATAACATTACATAAATCATATCCTTGTCGTAATAATTAATTTGTTATTTTTACTCTGGTGCACATACAGGTATGGACTGATCACATAATGATTTCATTCAAAAAAGTCCCTTCAAATGCGAAATCTGATTTCAATTTCAAATTCGTAACGGTTCGTAGTTATTAGGACACGCATTGAAACATAAAATAAATAACAGAAGTAAAAACAGATATGCATCATAATTCGTAATTGTATATAGGGTTACCATGGCGATAATGATAATTTCACCGGAAGTCTCTCACACGTCGCTCATGCATTTCAACCAGAAAGTGGTAAAGTACATATAGACGACTCCATCAATTGGAATATATATGGCACACGTACTAAAGGATTTTACCCACTCGTCAGCGTAAGTAAATTATAAATTGATACGTTATTAATTAATAATGATCATTTAAAAATAATAAGTATATATTCTTAATGAAAATTATTCTATTATTATATGATCAAATACCATCCTAATAGTTATTGGCTCATGAGATAGGACATGCACTGGGAATGCACCACTCTAAGCACCGGTTCGGTGCCATAATGTACAAGGTGGCTTCCAACCGAATGCCAGTTAGACTTTTCCCCGACGATATCGCCGGAATACAGTTGATTTACCGTTAGTGTAAACTCATGCTTCGAAGAATATGTTACATTACCTCGATATTAATACGGCTATTGGATATACTATATATACATTTCTATAACAATAGTTGTAACGCTCAATTGCGCCTATCTTCAATCGCAGCTGCTAGGCACGATAGGTTAAAAACTACGAACAAGCAGACGACTACTTCTCCGACTATAGAGACGACTGACAACCCCATAGCCGGCAATATATGTGATGATCCTACATTCGATGCCGTCACCATTACCCCGTTACATGAGATATTAGCATTCAAAGGTAATGCATTTTATTTAATATAACTATACCTATATACATAAAGAAATATATATGTTTGTATACATATATATAAATAAATATATATATATAATATATATATATATATATATATATATATATATATATATATATATTACGTATAACGCATGTATTGTTATGCATTTGTGTAATTCAATTCTTGTTTTCAGGTAACTTTTATTACAATCTTAACGGAGGTACTCCGAGGAAAGCACTTTCAATCCAAACGCACTTTAGGGGAGTTCCAAGTAACTTAGACGCTGTGCTTTCATTCAACAAGAATATTTACTTCTTTAAGGTACCTATTGACTAGATAATGAGAGTATTGTCAAAGTGTTAAAGAAACTTTTAGATAACAATAATAATAACTTTTATATTTTACATAATGCTTATTTATTGTATGAATTAGATTTAATTTAATAGAATTTAATTTAAAGTAGAAATTAAAGTTATTCTTATTTTATATTTCTGTTAATTATGTTTCAGAACGGATTGGTATATAAAGTTGAAATGAATAGAGTGAATAACGGTTATCCGCAAAAGATCTCAAAAGTGTTCCACGGGGTTCCAAATAATATAAATGCAGCATTTATCTATAGACAAGGAGCCTATTTCATTAGCCAAGGAGTATATTATAAAGCTGATATGGTAGCTGGAAGAATTTATACACGTTTTTATAAAACATTTCCTCCCTTTATTAATGCTCCCAAAAGAATCGATGGTGTATTTTCATGGCCTAATGTGTACACGAAAATGTTTTCCGGTAGCAAGTATTACCAAACTGGCTCAAATTCTAATAAGGTTTAATCGTGTTTAAATCATATATTCGAAAACAATATATTCTATAATTAGCACTTCAATAATTCCTAAATAACATAACAAATTTATTAATTAAGTTATATAATTGTATATTCGATTCTATTACAGTAACTTGTTTATTTTACAGTTTAACAAAGTTCGGTCTACCGCTTTGTTTTGGTTGGGCTGCCAATGGCAATTTAGAAGATGAAATAATATGGACTTAATTGGACATGAGTTTTGTAACTCGAATAGTATTAAATCGACTCTGGCAAATCACGCCAAATTTTAATTTTCTTTATTAATTCTTAAATAATAATTATAAAACAATTGTTTATAAGCATCATAATTGATATTAAATAAATATATTAATAATAATATTATATGATATTTATTTTTCATTTATTATATTTTTAATTGTATGATTATAGTCATACAATATATATATATATATAAACATAATACAATATTATAAAGATCTAATCATATACGATATTTTGAATATAAATATTATTATGAGTATTTATAAAATATATAAACTAAATTTGTTCTAAAAATATTTAATAATATAATATGCATATAATTATCAATTTAATAAGACTGGTTAAGTAATTGAATAAAGTCTTATTGTATAATAAAGATATTGATTAAAAATATTTAATCAAAATAAATCTTAAAAATATTATTTATATATTTTTAATAATCTGAACGTAAGGTATATTTGTTATTAGATCATATAATAATAGAATAAAATATATTTTAATTATTTTGATAGTTATCTGAATGGGATTCATGGGTTTATCAACTATTTAAATATTTTAATAATTATGTTATATGTACATACTATACTTCTGTATATTCTCTATTTAGTGCTTTCGCTGATAGTTGTTATTAATATAATAAATATTTCCTAACTCTACCGAGTTATAGATCACGTATTAAGTATGACTTTATATATATATATATATATATATATATATATATATAAATATATATAACTGTTTCTAGTTCTATATATATGTAACTGGTTATTCTTATAAAAGTTTTTCTAATACGTTTTATATAAATTAATCTTAACAATCAGATAAATAATTTAACTTCCTCATACAATTAATCCAACATCTAAAGTCTCAAATAAACTAAAAAATATCTTTAAGTTAGAAAATCATGATTAGTACGTGATCTATAACTCCGTAGAGTTAGGAAATATTTATTATATTAATAACAACTATCAGCGAAAGCACTAAATAGAGAATATACAGAAGTATTTCATGCATATTGTATATTGTACAATGTACATATAACATCATTATCAAAATATTTAAATTGTTGACATAAACCCATGACTCCCATTCAGATAAATATCCAAATAATTCAAATATATTATAAAGTGAATAATGAAATGAATGATGTTTGAATATAATGGTTATCAAATATCACACCTCAATTTAATCTTAACTCGAATTGCAATTTCCTTTGGTTTTCCTCTTTGTAAATGCACAATAGCTATTTCTTGAACATTCAATAATTGAATTTAAATTATTGATACTTGCAGTAACACAATTCGATATTTCCAAAATGTAGTCGTTGACATAGTAATTATTATTCCAAAGCAGACATATATCCACAACTAAAGTATCTTTAAATTAAATGTATTCATTACCGCAAGTAATGGCAAACTAATTGCTATTATAATAAGTATTATCATCATCTACATCATCTCCTAACAAAGAAAATACTTTAGCATATCTATATATAACTAAGTAAACTTTGTATTATATAAATTTATAAAAATATATGAAATAGTTTATATCAATGATGAGTATAATAAGTCGGAGTAAAAGGGATACGTTGTTACTATCTATTCTATTTTTCATATTATTCCGTACTTACATTATACCTCTTCAATTATTTCCCAATCATAATGTTTCAATTTTTCCCTTCTTTCTTACTTACGTAATTCCATTTATTTTTCAATGCTTCGTGGTTATAAATCTACTACCTTTAAAATAGAAATGAATACATATGTTTTGAATTACACATCTTTTGTATTATTAAGTTCCATATTTGATGACTATGATCTTATGTAGAAATACAAAATTTAGTAAAGTACAATTTAATAATTTTAATATATTACGAATTATGCTTAGTTAGCTAAATTAAGTTTAAGAAAGTTATGTCAATGAACTTTAAGTTTTAATATTTCTAAAATGTTTTAAATATTTGTTGATAAGACAGAAATATTGTCACCGAAGAGAATAGGTAAGTACAAATCATGTAAAGTAATTGTATACATATCTACATACTTAAGAGTATCGCTATACATGTATGTAATTGATCATACCAGTATACCCAGGCTAAATTAAACATTGATATGTTTTCCCTACGATGCAGTACATTATGCTGAATTGCATTTCAGATCAATGACATGCACATGCACTTTTCAAATTTGTAAATACGATTTTATCTCTTCGGCTGAGTTAGAAATAATAGTAAATATAAACGTTGGTATTGATATATATATATATATATATATATATATATATATATATATATATATATATATATATATATATATATATATATATATATATATATATATATATATATATATATATATATATATATATATATATATATATATATATATATATATATATATATATATATATATATATATTATATATATATATATATATATATATATATATATATATATATATATATATATATATATATATATATATATATAATATATATATATATATATATATATATATATATATATATATATATATATATATATATATATATATATATATATATATATATATATATATATATATATATATATATATATATATATATATATATATATATATATATTATATATATATATATATATATATATATATATATATATATATATATATATATATATATATTATATATATATATATATATATATATATATATATATATATATATATATATATATATATATATATATATATATATATATATATATATATATATATATATAATATATATATATATATATATATATATATATATATATATATATATATATTATATATATATATATATATATATATATATATATATATATATATATATATATATATATATATATATATATATATATATATATATATATATATATATATATATATATATATATATATATATATATATATATATCAATACCAACGTTTATATTTACTATTATTTCTAACTCAGCCGAAGAGATAAAATCGTATTTACAAATTTGAAAAGTGCATGTGCATGTCATTGATCTGAAATGCAATTCAGCATAATGTACTGCATCGTAGGGAAAACATATCAATGTTTAATTTAGCCTGGGTATACTGGTATGATCAATTACATACATGTATAGCGATACTCTTAAGTATGTAGATATGTATACAATTACTTTACATGATTTGTACTTACCTATTCTCTTCGGTGACAATATTTCTGTCTTATCAACAAATATTTAAAACATTTTAGAAATATTAAAACTTAAAGTTCATTGACATAACTTTCTTAAACTTAATTTAGCTAACTAAGCATAATTCGTAATATATTAAAATTATTAAATTGTACTTTACTAAATTTTGTATTTCTACATAAGATCATAGTCATCAAATATGGAAC
>OZ038312.1:25988050-26028149 GCA_964035775.1 Osedax frankpressi
CGTATATTACTAGCAAAGAGTGGATCTATTCATTTAAGTATTTACTTGAGTATAAATAGAATTTAATTATATTTAATACACATTTTTCAAAACTATTATACCGCTCGATTACATCTATGTACAATGTACATCAAAGGTTGTATTATGCCATGATTATTTGTTGGGTAGTGTCGTAAGTTATGACACACGGTTATGACACACGGTTATGACACATAACTGTATAATGAACTAAACTAACAAAATAATAAAGTAGTTAAGTGTAATCACTAAATAGAATAACGAACATACTTTAGTTTTTATAACTTATCTGGGATTTGTTATAAACAATATACAATAACTATATCTGCCATCATGTATCATATAAGATAAACTCCCTAATCATGTTATTATTATAACTTAAATTATTTAAGTCGTTTACACTTTAAATATATTAGACTTTATCGTATAAGCATATACTAGGAAATTATTGTATTAGTATTTCAAATACTATATATAATATGTACATTAAATTACATTGTATTTATTTAGTTATTCAGTAAACAGTGTGATGTAATAGTTTAATATAATTATTTCATTTGTTACAACAATTATTATATAACATAAGAAATTATGCAATACAAAAAAAATAAATAATCAGGATTGTTGGTCGAGTATTTTGTATATAACCGTTACATAAGATATCAACACTAACTTTAGTTTAAATTTAGACACTATATTATATAATATTTATATATACATTTTAGATTATTGCGTTTAAATTAATATTAAAATATGAACATTTCTTAAACTATATCTTCAAGCTAGATAACATAATAATTATACAAGGTATAATATACTATATTATTTGAGTAGCTTATAATCAAAGAAATGTAATGTTACTTATAATATACATACTCAACCACACACACACACACACATGCACACATACACACACTCACACACACATACACACACACATGCACACATACACACACACACTCACACACACATACACACATACACACACACATACACACACACTCATACACACACACACATATATATATATATATATATATATATATATATATATATAAATAAATTATTAATATTTAATAATTTTTTTAAATAATTACATTACATTATTTTCTGGCCAATAATATACCAATACCCTATATGATGTCATTATTATTAATTCCGTATATGGAATTAATTGTAAAATCAGTGAAATATAGTATCACTTTTTTCGCATTATTTACTTTATTATATAAATATTGTATATAAATATTAAATATCGTTTGCAAATAGATTAAATAAGATGTATAATATATAACTATAATCTACTAGAGCAGTAAACATAGTATGAATTCATACTATGCCCATAGTATGAATTAAATACCCACATATTGCCATCCATCTTTACATTTTTATATTATAATATTTTTACTTTAGTTTTTAGCTAAATATATGTATATAAAATATGCATTCTATTATATGATGCGGTTTTAGATCAAATTAACGTAAACAATTTATTTTTTAATAATTAATTAATAATTTCTAAAAATCTATAATCTATTTTATTGTAAATACTGTAGATTATTTATAATGCTGATGAAACCCGGAGAAAAATGTGATATCGTAAAATAGTGAACATGAAATCAACTGATTTAACATCACACAATTTATATAATTATTTGAATTAAATTTATTATTTTTTTTATATTATAACAAAAAATATTAAATTACTTGGAAGATTTCCTGGGTATTAATAGTATAAATGACGTAATATTCGGATAATATGAACATTATACATTATAATTTATAATTATAATAAATCAAGACTAAATTTTTGAAAATAATAAATAATAAGTTTTATGATATAATACAAATACATTTAAATATATTCGTCATTATAATTGTTCTAGTAATATTTTGACTTCGTAGACAAAATTAAACAAATGTATTTCAATAATGTACCTACAATTATAAAATAGATACAGTGATATAATAGTTTGTAAACTCCTTAAATGTATCTACAATAATAGAATATAAAATAGAAGAAAGTATGCAATTTCTTTTTAGCATCTTAAAAAAGTATGCTTCCAGTTGAAAAAATCCTGATTAAAAGTAAATTCAATGTAATCAGAAAATGTAACTAATGCATACGATATTAGAAGTGATTATTAAGATATAACAATTGTATAAATAATGCATTATTATGTATTATTGGGTATTTTGAGTGTACATTGTAACTATATTAATCAAAACGACAATTCTGTATTATTTTTATAGAATGCAATAGCTAAATAACATATAGAATGTATATTATAATATATAGTTATTATAAATAATATTATATCTGATCATATATAATTATTTTGAGTATATATTATATAGATATAATACATTTATATAATAGTAACGTAACAATGTTCCTTTTAAGACTATTGATATACTATCAATTATTCGCTGAATTATGTAATGCATATAGAGTCTTCTAATTTATTTATTAACTATTGATATATTTCACATCGTATGCTATCACGCCAACAATACAATTACTAATACGCCCACTTTATTTTGAGTAGACTCGTTAATAATATCTGTAATCGGTGCTGTTATTTATAGTGACTAGTGTTACGACATCGATACTACTTACACCGCTATTTCAGTGGATTACTCCTAATTGTGTTTAATTAACAGTAACATTTGAATTCATTAATTATTAACTGAACCTCTGATCATACGGGTTTCAATATATCTCGATATTTACTGCTGAATCCGGCCAGCTAATTAATCCTCTTCCATTTTGTATTTACTACATCCACTATTTATTCCTTACTCTAGAATTACTACATTAATTGCGATTATTGGGATTTCCGCTAATCATACTGTACACATATATCCCTCTCGCTATATCTACCATCCCACCCACTATAACTATATCTACCATCCCACCCACTATAACTATATCTACCATCCCACCCACCATAACTATATCTACCATCCCACCCACTATAACTATATCTACCATCCCACCCACTATAACTATATCTACTATCCCACCCACCATAACTATATCTACCATCCCACCCACTATAACTATATCTACCATCCCACCCACTATAACTATATCTACCATCCCACCCACTATAACTATATCTACCATCCCACCCACCATAACTATATCTACCATCCCACCCACCATAACTATATCTACCATCCCACCCACTATAACTATATCTACTATCCCACCCACTATAACTATATCTACCATCCCACCCACCATAACTATATCTACCATCCCACCCACTATAACTATATCTACCATCCCACCCACTATAACTATATCTACCATCCCACCCACTATAACTATATCTACTATCCCACCCACTATAACTATATCTACCATCCCACCCACTATAACTATATCTACCATCCCACCCACTATAACTATATCTACCATCCCACCTACCATAACTATATCTACCATCCCACCCACTATAACTATATCTACCATCCCACCTACCATAACTATATCTACCATCCCACCTACCATAACTATATCTACCATCCCACCCACTATAACTATATCTACAATCCCACTTAACAACCTCAGCATCTACTAACCAACTCCCTATAACCTTGCATACGTAACCACGATTAACCTAACCTCGCCTAACGTAGTCCCAGCTACATTTAATCCTGCCTTATGTAACTCGACTTACTCTACATCAACTCTCTATTAACCTATCTAACCTACAACTTTGACCTCTGCGACAGACCACTCTGCATGAACTCCAACGCTGTGGTTTCCGGTTGGACATGTGGAGGTCACGTGGTTCGATTTTTTACGGAATGTCCGCGATTCTTTGTGGCCGTAGCGTGCGCCTGTGCCCTCGTCCAGTCTATGGTCATCGGCGGATTGGTCAATGTCAATATCTCTACGTTACAGCAGAGGTCTGTATATGGGAATAGACATGGGTGATGGGAGTGGTGGTGGAATAGGTCAGCAAATATGATGGTTATGTAGCAGAGTTTTGTGAAGCGATATGCGTAGTGAGTAATAGAGTGGGGTAGTGGGGTTAGTGGGGTTAGTGGGGTTAGTGGGGTTAGTGGGGTTAGTGGGGTTAGTGTGGTAGTGGGGTAGTGGGGTAGTGGGGTAGTGGGGTAGTGGGATAGTGGGGTAGTGGGGTAGTGGGATAGTGGGGTAGTGAGAGTGAGGTAATGGTATTGGGCTAGTGGGAGTGAGTTAGTGGTAATAGAGTGGGGTAGTGGGGTAGTGTGGTAGTGGAGTAGTGGGGTAGTGGGGTAGTGAGAGTGAGGTAATGGTATTGGGCTAGTGGGAGTGAGTTAGTGGTAATAGAGTGGGGTAGTGGGGTAGTGGGGTAGTGGGGTAGTGAGAGTGAGATAATGGTATTGGGCTAGTGGGAGTGAGTTAGTGGTAATAGAGTGGGATAGTGGGGTAGTGGGGTAGTGGGGTAGTGAGAGTGAGGTAATGGTATTGGGCTAGTGGGAGTGAGTTAGTGGTAATAGAGTTGGGTAGTGGGGTAGTGTGGTAGTGGGAGTGAGGTAATGGTATTGGGCTAGTGGGAGTGAGTTAGTGGTAATAGAGTGATGGGGTAGTGGGGTAGTGGGGTAAGTGGGGGTAGTGGGAGTGAGGTAATGGTATTGGGCTAGTGGGAGTGAGTTAGTGGTAATAGAGTTGGGTAGTGGGGTAGTGTGGTAGTGGGAGTGAGGTAATGGTATTGGGCTAGTGGGAGTGAGTTAGTGGTAATAGAGTGATGGGGTAGTGGGGTAGTGGGGTAAGTGGGGGTAGTGAGAGTGAGGTAATGGTATTGGGCTAGTGGGAGTGAGTTAGTGGTAATAGAGTGGGATAGTGGGGTAGTGGGGTAGTGGGGTAGTGGGGTAGTGGGGTAGTGGGAGTGAGGTAATGGTATTGGGCTAGTGGGAGTGAGTTAGTGGTAATAGAGTTGGGTAGTGGGGTAGTGTGGTAGTGGGAGTGAGGTAATGGTATTGGGCTAGTGGGAGTGAGTTAGTGGTAATAGAGTGATGGGGTAGTGGGGTAGTGGGGTAAGTGGGGGTAGTGGGAGTGAGGTAATGGTATTGGGCTAGTGGGAGTGAGTTAGTGGTAATAGAGTGGGGTAGTGGGGTAGTGTGGTAGTGGGGTAGTGGGGTAGTGGGGTAGTGGGAGTGAGGTAATGGTATTGGGCTAGTGGGAGTGAGTTAGTGGTAATAGAGTGATGGGGTAGTGGGGTAGTGGGGTAGTGGGGTAGTGGGAGTGAGGTAATGGTATTGGGCTAGTGGGAGTGAGTTAGTGGTAATAGAGTGGGGTAGTGGGGTAGTGTGGTAGTGGGGTAGTGGGGTAGTGGGGTAGTGGGAGTGAGGTAATGGTATTGGGCTAGTGGGAGTGAGTTAGTGGTAATAGAGTGATGGGGTAGTGGGGTAGTGGGGTAAGTGGGGGTAGTGGGAGTGAGGTAATAGTATTGGGCTAGTGGGAGTGAGTTAGTGGTAATATGAGTGATGGGGTAGTGGGGTAGTGGGGTAGTGGGGTAGTGGGAGTGAGGTAATGGTATTGGGCTAGTGGGAGTGAGTTAGTGGTAATAGAGTGATGGGGTAGTGGGGTAGTGGGGTAGTGGGGTAGTGGAAGTGAGGTAATGGTATTGGGCTAGTGGGAGTGAGTTAGTGGTAATATGAGTGATGGGGTAGTGGGGTAGTGGGGTAGTGGGGTAAGTGGGGGTAGTGGGAGTGAGGTAATGGTATTGGGCTAGTGGGAGTGAGTTAGTGGTAATAGAGTGATGGGGTAGTGGGGTAGTGGGGTAGTGGGGTAGTGGGAGTGAGGTAATGGTATTGGGCTAGTGGGAGTGAGTTAGTGGTAATAGAGTGATGGGGTAGTGGGGTAGTGGGGTAGTGGGGTAGTGGAAGTGAGGTAATGATATTGGGCTAGTGGGAGTGAGTTAGTGGTAAGAGAGTGATGGGGTAGTGGGGTAGTGGGGTAGTGGGGTAGTGGGGTAGTGGGGTAGTGGGGTAGTGGGAGTGAGGTAATGGTATTGGGCTAGTGGGAGTGAGTTAGTGGTAATAGAGTGATGGGGTAGTGGGGTAGTGGGGTAAGTGGGGGTAGTGGGAGTGAGGTAATGGTATTGGGCTAGTGGGAGTGAGTTAGTGGTAATAGAGTGATGGGGTAGTGGGGTAGTGGGGTAAGTGGGGGTAGTGGGAGTGAGGTAATGGTATTGGGCTAGTGGGAGTGAGTTAGTGGTAATAGAGTGATGGGGTAGTGGGGTAGTGGGGTAGTGGGGTAGTGGGAGTGAGGTAATGGTATTGGGCTAGTGGGAGTGAGTTAGTGGTAATAGAGTGATGGGGTAGTGGGGTAGTGGGGTAAGTGGGGGTAGTGGGAGTGAGGTAATGGTATTGGGCTAGTGGGAGTGAGTTAGTGGTAAGAGAGTGATGGGGTAGTGGGGTAGTGGGGTAGTGGGGTAGTGGGGTAGTGGGGTAGTGGGGTAGTGGGAGTGAGGTAATGGTATTGAGCTAGTGGGAGTGAGTTAGTGGTAATAGAGTGGGGTAGTGGGGTAGTGTGGTAGTGGGAGTGAGGTAATGGTATTGGGCTAGTGGGAGTGAGTTAGTGGTAATAGAGTGATGGGGTAGTGGGGTAGTGTGGTAGTGGGGTAGTGGGGTAAGTGGGGGTAGTGGGAGTGAGGTAATGGTATTGGGCTAGTGGGAGTGAGTTAGTGGTAATAGAGTGATGGGGTAGTGGGGTAGTGGGGTAAGTGGGGGTAGTGGGAGTGAGGTAATGGTATTGGGCTAGTGGGAGTGAGTTAGTGGTAATAGAGTGATGGGGTAGTGGGGTAGTGGGGTAAGTGGGGGTAGTGGGAGTGAGGTAATGGTATTGGGCTAGTGGGAGTGAGTTAGTGGTAATAGAGTGGGGTAGTGGGGTAGTGTGGTAGTGGGGTAGTGGGGTAGTGGGGTAGTGGGAGTGAGGTAATGGTATTGGGCTAGTGGGAGTGAGTTAGTGGTAATAGAGTGATGGGGTAGTGGGGTAGTGGGGTAGTGGGGTAGTGGGAGTGAGGTAATGGTATTGGGCTAGTGGGAGTGAGTTAGTGGTAATAGAGTGGGGTAGTGGGGTAGTGTGGTAGTGGGGTAGTGGGGTAGTGGGGTAGTGGGAGTGAGGTAATGGTATTGGGCTAGTGGGAGTGAGTTAGTGGTAATAGAGTGATGGGGTAGTGGGGTAGTGGGGTAAGTGGGGGTAGTGGGAGTGAGGTAATAGTATTGGGCTAGTGGGAGTGAGTTAGTGGTAATATGAGTGATGGGGTAGTGGGGTAGTGGGGTAGTGGGGTAGTGGGAGTGAGGTAATGGTATTGGGCTAGTGGGAGTGAGTTAGTGGTAATAGAGTGATGGGGTAGTGGGGTAGTGGGGTAGTGGGGTAGTGGAAGTGAGGTAATGGTATTGGGCTAGTGGGAGTGAGTTAGTGGTAATATGAGTGATGGGGTAGTGGGGTAGTGGGGTAGTGGGGTAAGTGGGGGTAGTGGGAGTGAGGTAATGGTATTGGGCTAGTGGGAGTGAGTTAGTGGTAATAGAGTGATGGGGTAGTGGGGTAGTGGGGTAGTGGGGTAGTGGGAGTGAGGTAATGGTATTGGGCTAGTGGGAGTGAGTTAGTGGTAATAGAGTGATGGGGTAGTGGGGTAGTGGGGTAGTGGGGTAGTGGAAGTGAGGTAATGGTATTGGGCTAGTGGGAGTGAGTTAGTGGTTATAGAGTGATGGGGTAGTGTGGTAGTGGGGTAGTGGGGTAGTGGGGTAGTGGGGTAGTGGGAGTGAGGTAATGGTATTGGGCTAGTGGGAGTGAGTTAGTGGTAATATGAGTGATGGGGTAGTGGGGTAGTGGGGTAGTGGGGTAGTGGAAGTGAGGTAATGGTATTGGGCTAGTGGGAGTGAGTTAGTGGTAATAGAGTGATGGGGTAGTGGGGTAGTGGGGTAGTGGGGTAGTGGGAGTGAGGTAATGGTATTGGGCTAGTGGGAGTGAGTTAGTGGTAATAGAGTGATGGGGTAGTGGGGTAGTGGGGTAGTGGGGTAGTGGAAGTGAGGTAATGGTATTGGGCTAGTGGGAGTGAGTTAGTGGTTATAGAGTGATGGGGTAGTGGGGTAGTGGGGTAGTGGGGTAGTGGGAGTGAGATAATAGTATTGGGCTAGTGGGAGTGAGTTAGTGGTAATATGAGTGATGGGGTAGTGGGGTAGTGGGGTAGTGGAAGTGAGGTAATGGTATTGGGCTAGTGGGAGTGAGTTAGTGGTAATAGAGTGATGGGGTAGTGGGGTAGTGGGGTAGTGGGGTAGTGGGAGTGAGGTAATAGTATTGGGCTAGTGGGAGTGAGTTAGTGGTAATATGAGTGATGGGGTAGTGGGGTAGTGGGGTAGTGGAAGTGAGGTAATGGTATTGGGCTAGTGGGAGTGAGTTAGTGGTAATAGAGTGATGGGGTAGTGGGGTAAGTAGGGGTATTGGGAGTGAGGTAATGGTATTGGGCTAGTGGGAGTGAGTTAGTGGTAATAGAGTGGGGTAGTGGGGTAGTGTGGTAGTGGGGTAATGGGAGTGAGGTAATGGTATTGGGCTAGTGGGAGTGAGTTAGTGGTAATAGAGTGGGGTAGTGGGGTAATGGGGTAGTGGGGTAGTGGGAGTGAGATAATGGTATTGGGCTAGTGGGAGTGAGTTAGTGGTAATAGAGTCGGGTAGTGGGGTAGTGGGGTAAGTGGGGGTAGTGAGAGTGAGGTAATGGTATTGGGCTAGTGGGAGTGAGTTAGTGGTAATAGAGTCGGGTAGTGGGGTAGTGGGGTAAGTAGGGGTATTGGGAGTGAGGTAATGGTATTGGGCTAGTGGGAGTGAGTTAGTGGTAATAGAGTGGGGTAGTGGGGCAGTAGGGCAGTGGGGTAGTGGGCTAGTGGTCTAGTGGGAGTGAGGTAATGGTATTGGGCTAGTGGGATTGAGTAATAGAATGATGGGGTAGTGGGAGTGGAATGTTCATTACACATCCCACTGCACATTGTGCAAGTGGGTTAGTAGGATGTGGGCTAGGTGAGTGGGTAAGTAGGAGTGTATGTACTGGATGTAATCGGAACAGGAGAACGTAATAAGCGGTCGGGTGTAGTTGGGGTGTAGTTGGGTGTAATTGGGGTGTAGTTGGGGTGTAGTTGGGGGGTGTAGTTGGGGGGTGTAGTTGGGGGGTGTAGTTGGGGTGTAGTTGGGGGGGGTGTAGTTGGGGTGTAGTTGGGGTGTAATTGGGGTGTAGTTGAGGGTGTAATTGGAGCATAGTTGGGGTGTAGTTGGGGTGTAGTTGGGGGGTGTAGTTGGGGTGTAGTTGGGGTGTAGTTGGGGTGTAATTGGGGTATAGTTGAGGGTGTAATTGGAGCATAGTTGGGGTGTAGTTGGGGTGTAGTTGGGGGGTGTAGTTGGGGTGTAGTTGGGGTGTAGTTGGGGTGTAATTGGGGTATAGTTGAGGGTGTAATTGGAGCATAGTTGGGGTGTAGTTGGGGTGTAGTTGGGGGGTGTAGTTGGGGTGTAGTTGGGGGGTGTAGTTGGGGTGTAGTTGGGGTGTAGTTGGGGTGTAATTGGGGTGTAGTTGAGGGTGTAATTGGAGCGTAGTTGGGGTGTAGTTGGGGTGTAGTTGGGGTGTAGTTGGGGTGTAGTTGGGGTGTAGTTGGGGTGTAGTTGGGGTGTAGTTGGGGTGTAGTTGGGGTGTAGTTGGGGTGTAGTTGGGGTGTAGTTGGGGTGTAGTTGGGGGGGTGTAGTTGGGGGGGTGTAGTTGGGGTGTAGTTGGGGTGTAGTTGGGGTGTAATTGGGGTGTAGTTGAGGGTGTAATTGGAGCATAGTTGGGGTGTAGTTGGGGTGTAGTTGGGGTGTAGTTGGGGGGTGTAGTTGGGGTGTAGTTGGGGTGTAGTTGGGGTGTAATTGGGGTGTAGTTGGGGTGTAGTTGGGGTGTAGTTGGGGTGTAGTTGGGGTGTAGTTGGGGTGTAGTTGGGGTGTAGTTGGGGTGTAGTTGGGGTGTAGTTGGGGTGTAGTTGGGGTATAGTTGGGGTGTAGTTGGGGTGTAGTTGGGGTGTAGTATGGTATATTAGTGTAGTGGAGATGTAATAGAGTGTCGAATGATAGTGTAGTTAAGACATTTTAGTGTAGTGATACATTAGTGTAGTGTAGTAGTACATTCGAGTTTTATTATTATTTCAAAATGAACATATCATATTTACGATGTTTAATGATACTCTTATATAATAGACAATATTACCTTGTCAATATAATATAATAGACAATATTAGACTGTCAATATAATATAATATACAATATTAGCCCGTAAATATAATATAATAGACAATATTAGCTTGCCAATATAATATAATAGACAATATTAGTATTTCAGTAAAATATAAAAAAATTATTAACATCAATATAATATAATATATACTAGTAGAGTATACATATAATATACACTAGTAGAGTATACATATAATATAATGTAATAGATAGTATTAGAATGTATTTATATATTAGACAATATTATTATTTGTATAAAATATATGCATTTTAATATACTAAATTATAATATAGTAAATTATAATATACTAAATTATAATATACTACATTATAATATACTAAATTATAATGTAATACATTATAATATACTAAATTATAATATACTAAGTTATAATATACTAAATTATAATATACTAAATTATAATATTCTAAATTATAATATACTAAATTATAATATACTAAATTATAATATACTAAATTATAATATACTAAATTATAATATACTAAATTATAATATACTAAATTATAATATACTAAATTATAATATACTAAATTATAATATACTAAATTATAATATACTAAATTATAATATACTAAATTATAATATACTAAATTATAATATACTAAATTATAATATACTAAATTATAATATACTAAATTATAATATACTAAATTATAATATACTAAATTATAATATACTAAATTATAATATACTAAATTATAATATACTAAATTATAATATACTAAATTATAATATACTAAATTATAATATACTAAATTATAATATACTAAATTATAATATACTAAATTATAATATACTAAATTATAATATACTAAATTATAATATACTAAATTATAATATACTAAATTATAATATACTAAATTATAATATACTAAATTATAATATACTAAATTATAATATACTAAATTATAATATACTAAATTATAATATACTAAATTATAATATACTAAATTATAATATACTAAATTATAATATACTAAATTATAATATACTAAATTATAATATACTAAATTATAATATACTAAATTATAATATACTAAATTATAATATACTAAATTATAATATACTAAATTATAATATACTAAGTTATAATATACTAAATTATAATATACTAAATTATAATATACTAAATTATAATATACTAAATTATAATATACTAAATTATAATATACTAAATTATAATATACTAAATTATAATATACTAAATTATAATATACTAAATTATAATATACTAAATTATAATGTAATAAATTATAATGTAATAAATTATAATATACTAAACTATAATGTACTAAATTATAATGTATTAAATTATAATATACTAAATTATAATATACTAAATTATAATATACTAAATTATAATGTACTAAATTATAATATACTAAATTATAATATACTAAATTATAATATACTAAATTATAATATACTAAATTATAATATACTAAATTATAATATACTAAATTATAATATACTAAAGTATAATGTAATAAATTATAATGTAATAAATTATAATATACTAAACTATAATGTACTATATTATAATATACTAAATTTTAATATACTAAATTATAATATACTACATTATAATATACTAAATTATAATATACTAAATTATAATATACTAAATTATAATATACTAAATTATAATATACTTAATTATAATATACTAAATTATAATGTATTAAATTATAATATACTAAATTATAATGTATTAAATTATAATATACTAAATTATAATATACTAAATTATAATATACTAAATTATAATATACAAAATTATAATATTCTAAATTATAATATACTAAATTATAATATACTAAATTATAATATACTAAATTATAATATACTAAATTATAATGTATTAAATTATAATATACTAAATTATAATATACTAAATTATAATATACTACATTATAATATACTAAATTATAATATACTAAATTATAATATACTAAATTATAATATACTAAATTATAATATACTAAATTATAATATACTAAATTATAATATACTAAATTATAATATACTAAATTATAATATACTAAATTATAATATACAAAATTATAATATTCTAAATTATAATATACTAAATTATAATATACTAAATTATAATATACAAAATTATAATATTCTAAATTATAATATACTAAATTATAATATACTAAATCATAATATACTATATTATAATATACGTAGCATATTATATAAACAGCATACAGTGTAATAAACTAATTAAAGTTTTTTAATCTTTACGCTATTTTAACTATGACTTTTATATGTACAGTGTACACTGTACAGTAATAACATTGTAAATATAATAATATAAATCTTTATCAATACTAATGTATAATACATCATTTGCATAACAAACAATCCATATATTAAAATATGTCAAAATGCTTTTGTATTAAAATGTTACTTCTGACAATAACAAAGAATCTATGTGATGCAAAACATGAAATAACCTATATGATTTGTTGGAAATTAATTTAGTTGTATTGTTGTGTACGTATATTTAGTAGTATATATACATAAATATGTTAAATATCGGAATGCTTTGTTCAAATACCGATATTTATTTAATTTCCTAATACAAATAATTTCTCCAAATAATTTTTGGAAATAACACAACGTTAAAATGTAATATGTGTATGACACTTTCTATGTAATTATATATATTTACATAAATGTATACTTTTTGTAAATGAATTTATATTTATATTACGGATATCAAATGCTAATTATAAACTAACAATTCTCAAATATAATATAAATTTTACTATATAGTATATATTATATTATAGTATATAATATATTATAGTATATATTATATTAGAGTATATTATATTATATATTATGGTATATTATATAGTATATTATATAATATTACAATATATACCATAGAATATAGTGTATATTCGTATACGTAATTACGATGTAATACTATTGATACTTGATTACCATACAATAAATAAAATAAACGACGTATGGCATTCATATTAATTTAGACTGGTATTCTCCATTTTATTCACATATAACGGTAATAACACTATACCTGATTCTTTTAATCATATACAATATACTTTTTTGTTGTTTACTGTTTATTTATATTCGTGGTCAAAATAAGCTTTAGTGTATAGTGATGTAATGTGTTCATAAAGTAGATTAAAACACACGGATCTAGTGAATTACACTTATACCAATTTAAATATCACCATTGTATTAAAATTGTATAAATTAAACTTATTAAAAAAACTAGTGTTTTTAAATTAAATTAATTTGTTGACAGATTCGGCTGGTCTAGCAGTACTGCTGGTATGCTCCCTTCTATATATGATCTGTGTGGACTTCCCGTAGCAATATTTGTTGGTTACCTTGGTAACAACGCTAACAAACCGCGCTGTATTTCAATTGGTTAATAGTTTAAGTGAATACTCACTCACTCACTCACTCACTCACTCACTCACTCACTCACTCACTCACTCACTCACTCACTCACTCACTCACTCACTCACTCACTCACTCACTCACTCACTCACTCACTCACTCACTCACTCACTCACTCACTCACTCACTCACTCACTCACTCACTCACTCACTCACTCACGCACTCACTCACTCACTCACTCACTCACTCACTCACTCACTCACTCACTCACTCACTCACTCACTCACTCACTCACTCACTCACTCACTCACTCACTCACTCACTCACTCACTCACTCACTCACTCACTCACTCACTCACTCACTCACTCACTCACGCACTCACTCACTCACTCACTCACTCACTCACTCACTCACTCACTCACTCACTCACTCACTCACTCACTCACTCACTCACTCACTCACTCACTCACTCACTCACTCACTCACTCATTCGTAGGAATGTTAATAGTTGCAATAGGAGCAATTATGCATACCTTTGCACATTTCTTGTCTACCGATTACAAACCTCTTCAGTTAGTAATTTTTGGAGTATCGATAGCATAATATTAAATAATACAATTACGGGTTAAATTATTGGTTTTACTAAAATATAACATTACTAATATTTGATAAACTGAATGCTTTATCAAGTCATTAGTCACATTTATGAGATTAATTAGCATGGATCTTCAAACCAATTAAGTGAATTCATAATATCTGATATTTATCAGTGATTAATACTCGTGTCAGCAAATAAATAGAGTTTATGTTATTCATCTAGCCTTCTCTCTGTAACGTAACTTAAGTGACATAATCTACTACTATAGAATAGAGTGGCAAGACATATTATATATGTTATCGGATTATATTATATAAGTATAATGTATCATAATAGATTCGATATAATAGTTTTATCCGAATTATGTTCGTATGTTTATAATTGATAACCTCTATTGTTTATAATTTAAAACAATATTAGAATTCTTATTTAAAATAATTTACGTCAATTATGTTGACCATATTTCTCTTTGATAAAACAATGTGAATATCATATATAACCTTTAATATCATCAATCCAGAAACGGAACTGACGTGAATTTAATCTGTCGATCGTCTGCTAATTTTGAAGATTTACAGTGTCATTCAAACAATGATAATTCCTACTTAGGCATGTTTGTGATGTCGATGGTTGTCATGGGAATAGGGTCTGTTAGTATGATCATATTCATTTAACACAAGTACCTCGCGTTTAAAACTCATTGATAACTAGCTTTTCCATGAGTACACGGTAATCGAATCCGAGAACGTAACTGCAATATACACGAGTAAGTGTTTCTATTGGCTTTGTGGTAATACGGGCTATGTAAGGACTAGACAGAATACATATATAATGCATATATATATAATAATATATATAATATAGTGATATTTATATTCTAGTGATCTTTATATTCTAGTGATCTTTATATTCTAGTGATCTTTATATTCTAGTGATCTTTATATTCTAGTGATCTTTATATTCTAGTGATCTTTATATTCTAGTGATCTTTATATTCTAGTGATCTTTATATTCTAGTGATCTTTATATTCTAGTGATCTTTATATTCTAGTGATCTTTATATTCTAGTGATCTTTATATTCTAGTGATCTTTATATTCTAGTGATCTTTATATTCTAGTGATCTTTATATTCTAGTGATCTTTATATTCTAGTGATCTTTATATTCTAGTGATCTTTATATTCTAGTGATCTTTATATTCTAGTGATCTTTATATTCTAGTGATCTTTATATTCTAGTGATCTTTATATTCTAGTGATCTTTATATTCTAGTGATCTTTATATTCTAGTGATCTTTATATTCTAGTGATATTTATATTCTAGTGATCTTTATATTCTAGTGATCTTTATATTCTAGTGATCTTTATATTCTAGTGATCTTTATATTCTAGTGATCTTTATATTCTAGTTATCTTTATATTCTAGTGATCTTTATATTCTAGTGATCTTTATATTCTAGTGATCTTTATATTCTAGTGATCTTTATATTCTAGTGATCTTTATATTCTAGTGATCTTTATATTCTAGTGATATTTATATTCTAGTGATCTTTATATTCTAGTGATCTTTATATTCTAGTGATCTTTATATTCTAGTGATCTTTATATTCTAGTGATCTTTATATTCTAGTGATCTTTATATTCTAGTGATCTTTATATTCTAGTGATCTTTATGTTCTAGTGATCTTTATATTCTAGTGATCTTTACATTCTAATGATCTTTATATTCTAGTGATCTTTATATTCTAGTGATCTTTAAATTCTAGTGATCTTTATATTCTAGTAATATTTATATTCTAGTGATCTTTACATTCTAGTGATCTTTACATTCTAATGATCTTTATATTCTAGTGATCTTTATATTCTAGTGATCTTTAAATTCTAGTGATCTTTATATTCTAGTGATATTTATATTCTAGTGATCTTTATATTCTAGTGATCTTTATATTCTAGTGATCTTTATATTCTAGTGATCTTTATATTCTAGTGATCTTTATATTCTAGTGATCTTTATATTCTAGTGATCTTTATATTCTAGTGATCTTAATATTCTAGTGCTCTTTATATTCTAGTGATCTTTATATTCTAGTGATCTTTATATTCTAGTGATCTTTATATTCTAGTTATCTTTATATTCTAGTGATCTTTATATTCTAGTGATCTTTATATTCTAGTGATCTTTATATTCTAGTGATCTTTATATTCTAGTGATCTTTATATTCTAGTGATCTTTATATTCTAGTGATATTTATATTCTAGTGATCTTTATATTCTAGTGATCTTTATATTCTAGTGATCTTTATATTCTAGTGATCTTTATATTCTAGTGATCTTTATATTCTAGTGATCTTTATATTCTAGTGATCTTTATATTCTAGTGATCTTTATATTCTAGTGATCTTTATATTCTAGTGATCTTTATATTCTAGTGATCTTTATATTCTAGTGATCTTTATATTCTAGTGATCTTTATATTCTAGTGATCTTTATATTCTAGTGATCTTTATATTCTAGTGATCTTTATATTCTAGTAATCTTTATACCTTGGTTATTTGTATTATAGTGATCGATCTACTTGGCAAAGAAACTATTAATAAACTATTGGTATAGTCACTAATGTATGTATTGTAATGAATATAGTAGAATAGTTTGAGATTTAGATAAGGGTATGTTTTTAGAGAATTCAGATAGTTTCGAGTTTATTTTATGTGTTGCCAGTATATAATAAGTATAATAAGTATGGGAAATTTGATGTCGTTATTTCAATTTTATCATGAAATATATTATTTAATTTGCTAAAGAAATTGGGAGGTAAGTTTTTAGAAAACTATATATATAGTGTATATTCTATTGAATGCATTTATTTATGATTTTAAGAAATTAATATGAACGTTGCAGTGTTGAATATAATAATTTTAAAGTTAAAATAATGTTAGTAAAGATATTGATATAATTATAAAAGATTCAGTGAAGTAAACATTCTAAAATCTATGCACCAAAATCACTATATTAAATATTACCAAATTACTTTTATAACGAATATAGGTCATATTTCAAATAATACATAAAAAGTATTTCAATATATAATTTAAAGTGTAATATTTTCATTAAAACGAATTTGTTTATAAATTTGATAATAAAATATAAATCATTATTGTGACCTTGATTCCATTGGACTTCCAATGGGTTAACCATTTGGTTTAACGAAAACCGATTTATTCATAGAAATTATTATTTACGCTATTGTACAAAGCATCCACAAATACTATTTACTAAATACATATCATATATAATATGTGCATTTGCATGTCACCCAGGTGCCGCTATTCACTCAGACTTTGACCTATTTTGATGATATTGCTTCACGCGAGACCGCTGCTATGTACTCTGGAGTTTTTTTCAGTTTCTCGATCATAGGATGTACGCTTGGTTACGTCTTTGGAGGCATTATGTTGACATTTAACACCGACTTTGAGAAGGGTGTAGAGAGGTGTGTTTTGCCTTGACCACATCTACTTCTCCTTCTTAATCTCTCTCGTACCTCTTAACAAATAACCCCCATCCCTTTATTAATCCACATTTGCTTTCCTATATCCTCCTTTCCTAAGACCCTCACATCATCTTCTATTTCCCCTAATACCTGTACCTTCATATCACTCCTCGTAATTTACCCTTTCCTTTTCCTAATTACAACTCCTCCCTATCCAGTCTAGTAGATGTGGACGATAGTCGGTTTGTGGGTGCATGGTGGTTTATGTTTCTAGTAGCGGCTGCCATGGCTGTTGTATGTGCCATTCCAATGTATAACTTTCCCAAGGAGATGAAAGGTAATTTTCGTAATTTAAATACTGTAAATCTTGAGAATACCTGATGAGTATTTTAGAATTCACACATACAATTCTAAATTATATGTAAACTATTTTATAATCTATCTATGTTATTGCTGTCTTCTTTATTAATTCGTTCTATATTTCTATATTATTATTGTCCTTTTTATGCATATTGTATCCCATTTAATATGCTTTTTCTATTTTGTTCTATCTTTTCTTTCCGTTATTATTTCTCTTTAATTCTGCTTTCCTTACTTTCTTTATCCTTTTTTATTTTATTTACTTTCTTATTTATATCATTTCTTTATCCTTTACTTTCCCTTTATTTATAATTTATTTGTAATTTATTTATACTTATTTGTTAATTATTTGTGTTTTATTTTTCACGTATTTGTTTCTTATGTGTTATTCGTTTATTATATATTTCTTCTTTCTATTTTTATTATCTGTTATTATATTTGATTTTAATCAGATTTATTTCCTCTATGAATTCTTAATGATCTATAAAATCTATTTTAAATTTATTTTAATCTACCATAATTATTTTCTATCGAAACCATACGTATTATCTATTTAATCTCCAGATATATGTCCAGGTATATCCAGGTATATATATATATATATATATATATATGGGTGTAACTGCTATTGATTTATTTCTCTCTTACTATAGTTGACGCCGTAATATTATGCAGGGATTTTTAATTAAGATTTAAACACTGACCTTCGCAATTCTATTATTAATTATTAATTATCTATAATTTTTTAATCTGCATATATAAAATTTAAAAAGCAATGATTATATTTCATTTTAACTGATTATTTGATTTATCTCAAGCTTACACGAATTTCAGGATGTCAACAGATTAAAGAAAATCGGAAAAATGAAGTTCATGCTAAGTTTATAAATTCCGCGTGTTACCACAAATATATGATATTAATTAATTACGATATATTAAAGTATATTGTTCATTATAGTATAACTTTTAGTAATAAGTATAATCATATAAATGTTGATATAACAATAGAATTATTAGACAATAGCATAGAAAATATGGCGATGACAATACTCGTTATATTATCAGATTTTAAACAAATCTATTCCATATAGTTTTATCAATATTTGTTACTACAACAACCATATATTTTTTAATTTATCTGTATTAATACGTTTGAATTAAAGAACCCCAAAAGTATATTATTAATTCATTTAACATTAATACGCCATTGACATTTATTTTCAGTTCCGAAAAGGAAACTCGATATATAAAAAGTAACATGTCTTCATGGAAAACTACCGCTTGTATAATAAAGTAAGGGTCGATATTCGGGCACTTTATATTCATGAATATTAGTTTAATGATTTATTCTATTTCTCCAAACTTGGAATTAGTATTCCCTTTCTATTCCCTTAAATTCCCTATTTCATTATTTAACTATGCCATTCCCTTACCTTCCTAGTCCTCTAACATTCTTATTTACTTAACCTTCCGAATTGTCCCCTCGTCTTACTTCGTTGACTTCCTCTAATATCGTTTCTGCAGATCGCTTCTCTACAATGGTAGCTTTGTGGGCAACACGTTGAGCTCTGTGGCCGAAATGAGCATTATCATCGGCCTCTCGATATTTGGAGCTAAGTATGCCGAGAATCAGTTCTCCATCTCCAGGACCAGTGCCGGGCTACTTCTAGGTATTGCGTCATCTACGAATAGCGCTAGAGTTCTGTATCGCTTATGTTATAGATATAGAATATGCCATAACATGTTATGATATTGTATGATGAACACAATAATTCAGGAGATTTAATTTCTTATATTATGTAATTATCTTGAACATAGATATATTTTATATGGAAAAGATATATTACATAATCTCACAACATTTCGTAATAGGTATAATTGCTATTCCCGGCGGAATCGGTGGAAGTATGTTTGGAAGTTTCCTCATTAATAAAATGGAAATCAGCTGTAAACGTCTACTTAAGTATCAGGTTTGTTATTACGTACTTTTCATTATGAAACCTATTACGCAATTAAGCATTCATAACATTATAATGCATCATAACTCCTACGAAATTACATGCAATGCAGGTAATATATTATATTTCAATTCGCATTTATTAATATTGTAAAAATACAAATATAATATGTATGTATATGTTTTTTATAAGTAAATGTATATATGCATATGCATATGTTCAGCATAATAACTATTTCAACTATTGATTAAGATTATTTTATATATATATTAAATTGATTTTTTCATATAAAAAGAAATTGAATAATTCCAATAATTCCAATAATTAAATATACACTCCTTAGTTTATCGGTACCTTGTTTTGTTTGCTTCCTGCCGTCATGTTTCTTTTGAGGTGTGAACAGTCCCAATTTATAGGTATCAATTCAGATGTGAAGTATCAGAGGTTTAGATATTATTTCTATCAATGTTTGTTTATCATATAGTCTGTTTATTTCACCATATAGTCTTCCCTATTAGACCAACTAATTATACATTATTTACAAATGTGATCCAGAATTACGTCATTAGACCAACTATACATTATTTACAAATGCGATCCAGAATTACGTCATTAGACCATCTATACATTATTTACAAATGTGATCCAGAATTACGTCATTAGACCAATTATAAATTATTTACAAATGTGATCCAGAATTACGTCATTAGACCAATTATAAATTATTTACAAATGTGAACCAGAATTACGTCATTAGACCAACTATACATTATTTACAATTGTGATCCAGAATTACGTCATTAGACCAACTATACATTATTTACAAATGTGATCCAGAATTACGTCATTAGACCAATTATAAATTATTTACAAATGTGAACCAGAATTACGTCATTAGACCAACTATACATTATTTACAATTGTGATCCAGAATTACGTCATTAGACCCACTATACATTATTTACAAATGTGATCCAGAATTACGTCATTAGACCAACTATAAATTATTTACAAATGTGAACCAGAATCGACGGAGAATACAAATATGATCGAAATCTATGAGATTTTGTTAAATGTTATTCCTAATATAAAAAAGAGACTATAGTTATAACAGTTACAATATATACAGCAGAATATTGTATTAGTGTGTCTTCACACCGGACACAAACCCAAACCCTCTGATTACCTAATTTATGATCGCAATCAATATAGTTAACACATTGCTAGTTCCTTTACAATACGTGCACACAATCGTATACAATCAATTGATGAAAGGAGGAGTGTTTTTAACTTGTTTACGTATTTCTTGAGTTTATTGGATTTCTATTTATTATCGTAATGAACTACAATCTTTGTTCAAAAACAATACTTGATACCTTAATAATACTCAATAATTAATGTATCCCCTTAAGTATATCTACCTCATTCTTGAGACAGTAATGTATTCGCTTAATTGCCTTAACCAGTAAACTTTCGGAAAGCCGATGTTTAATCTCCGACCAACTATATCCGGCACTTTAGAGGTGACGAGATCGCTACCCACCACCTGGTTTACGATTGTAACGTTAATTGCAAGTGCGGATCACTGAACTATGAACCTGTTTGTGGAGCGGACGGCAACACCTACCTATCTGCCTGCTACGCCGGCTGCCAAGCAATCTCAGATGATAAAAAGGTAAGTTAGGATATTAATGGTTAGATGGGGTATTAGTGGTTAGATGGGGCTATGGAGGATATAGTTAGCCTGATGTGATATATTGGATATAGATATGGATAGTGGGGTTATAACCATGAGTGGTACTGACATGGTGCAGGTTACTTTATATAGCTTATATTGTGGGGCTTAGTATTTAATACTTATATTATATGTTTTACATTATAGGAGTTATGGTTTATAAATTAGGGTTTATAGTTTATAGCTTAGGCAGGATTGGTAATGGATTATGGTTTAAGGTTTAGGAAATGTGGTATTGGATATGAAGTATGACGTATGAGGCAAGTTTGTTTTGGTTACCGCGATGTTGAAGGGTTAGTGTGTATTTGGTGTAGAGTACGTTTGTAGGACCTACTCAGTAGGTTATAGGGTATCAATTATGTGGTTTGGAGTTTGGGTCGTATCCAGGGCATGCATTGTGGTGTGCGTGGTGTAAGGATGTGAGATGTAGGATGCGGTTATTGGTGTTATGCGTTGGGGTGCAAAGCGTCGTTAGTGACAAATTCAAATAAATTCAAACAATGTGTGATGATCAATACAAACTATAGACATAATCTACTCTAATTTTATCTAATATTTTATAATTTTGTCTATATAAAAACGCTTTGTAATGATGGTATTTATAAGCAGGAGATAGAAAACAATATTTGGAAATATCAAGTTTCATTTATAAGTATAACATAATAATAATAAAAATAGACTAGTTATATAAATATCAACATACTTATAAGAGTAATTATTATTATTTTATAAATAAACAAATATCTATATTTATATTAATATAATACGTCATATCCAACAAGTATGAAATATTACCTGATCCAAACTTATAGATAACATTCATAGTAGTGAAATTACTTACGTTTATTATATAATATGCTTATTTGATATATTTTCTCTATAAATCTCTATAATCAAAGTTGTAAGAATTCGTATTTTTAAAAAAATACCTAATCGTAAAAGGTTGCATCTACTTGCTTTTGTAGTTAAATACAAAACATGAATTCTATTCCATTACATATCCCTCTAGTACTAATAGACGACTATTTCTCTCAGGAATTTCTAAATTGTCGATGTGTTGCAAATTTTTTGAACTCTTCCGTCTCCAATGAAAATTCCTATTTAAGTTCATCTCCGTCCCCGACTACTTTGACTGACGCTGTGAGCAAGAAAGGCATGTGCAAACAGGTTTAGCTTACCATCCATTATGCTAGATTGATAGTCTGAATAAGAATGTTTTACTATATATATCTAGACATTGTACGCATTCTTCACTATACGATATTATAAATAACTTGTGAAATGTGAAATATTTACACATAGACGAATAGTGATTCAACATTTTTCTTATCTTCCATTATCCCCTCATTGAATTTGATTATTCTATATTATCTCTTCTTGTCTGTCCATGGTCACTGCACATCACATATAAAAGTGCTCTAGTGTGCCTATATTAATTCTCTATTGTTTATCATTCTCTATTGTTACCTATATGTTAGAGAAATTTCTTCATATTTTCTATTTAATCCTTTAATTATTTTACATTACATTATTTTTATCTTCCCTATATTGTTTCATTTGTCCTTTATTACCATCAATTGTCTCTCAATAACCCTATTATGTAAGATATTATCTATTGTCCTAATATCCTTA
Source organism: Osedax frankpressi (assembly GCA_964035775.1). Classification (NCBI taxonomy): domain Eukaryota; kingdom Metazoa; phylum Annelida; class Polychaeta; order Sabellida; family Siboglinidae; genus Osedax; species Osedax frankpressi. The sequence goes on from OZ038312.1 coordinate 26,011,501, forward strand.
CATTAGGATGATTGTAACATCTTCTGGCTCTATGCGATGGTTAACCTCATCGCAATCTTCTTTATCTATACCATTGGCATGTTCCACTACAGCATCCTCCTCAGGTTATATAAGTGGTATGTAGTCCATTGTTACCGTCGCCAGATGGCTATGCGAGACTTATCAGATAACGGAATATTCTAAAAGTAGACCAATGTTATTAAAGCTAGGTTGATTATAGATAGTGATTACTCCGGGGTTAGATGTATGTTATACGTTTGGTCCACTGGCTAATTCGAGTAAAAGTGTAGAGAATTTGAAGTATCGAGGCTATTTGTGATGGAAGAAGAAAAGAATACGAAGAGTAGTATGGGGTATTTGCAGAAGGTAGGTATACGGGGAAGAGGGCTAGTCGGAAGTAATATCTCTCGGCTATTGGAAGTATATACATACGTGAGATGGCAGGATCATGAGTCAATTAATTATCTTAACTATTAGAAATAATATGGAGAGCCTAAGTCTATTGGATTGGGATGCTTTAATGATGATTGTATTGACTCGATGGAGAATGTGTACGTAAAGAAACTTGAGATTTTGTGTTGTTAATAATAGTACATGGCTTGCAACACAATCCTTTTGCGTTTTAACGTAATGCCAACCTATGTAAATAGACGTGATTGAAATCATGTTCTATCCTGTGCCGACTGAGGTATTGCTTTCGAAGATACACTTTTTTATATTTAAATAATAATATATATATATATATATATATATATATATTTATTTTGTTTCGTTTAAATATTATAATTTAATAATAGCAAAATCTTTCGAAGAAAATCAATAAAATACATTATTAATACGAGTTATACATAGTTGAACATTATACAGTGTATAATGTTCAACTTATACTATGTATAATATACAAACTATATGTTTGTGAGATATGTCGATAGAATATGTAGACTGAAATCAATTCTAGTTTATGCTTTACGTATATATATAACTATTGGACAGCAAATATTGTCATTTATTATATCATTAATATATCATTGATAGGATCATTGTAGTGATAGGATTCAATGATTTAACAAGCAGCTAATATTGAATTATAAAATGCAAGACATTATAATAATTATAATAGACTTTGTTGTTTTAATATTTCTCAAAATCCAAGATATATTGAATATTAACTATATTATATACTATAATATAAAATTGTTTTTAAAATATATTTTAATATTGATGTATACAATTATCATTATAAAATGATTTGGCATTACTCAAAATGTTAGTTATATATTCATGAGCAACCAAATGGTTAATGTTTTTAAATAGTTTCTAATGTGAGTATTTATAATAATAGATTTTTATAAATATATATCATAATATACATATGCGAGTATTTAAAATGAGTTATTAGTTGGTTTTCTTTGTATTTATATTAATGTATAAATAATTTAATATTTATAACCATATAAATATTACTATATAGAAAGTTATATTATATAGTATACTAGCAATAAAGTTTCTAATTCTATAAGACACCCATTATAAAAAATAAAATAATGAAATTTCGATAATAAATATCGTTGTTTTAAATTATGGGGTGTCTTATCAAATGATATTTTATTCTGATTAAATTCATCTGATATATTATGGATTTTGATCAAATGTTAATTTCATTTAAGACAATATATTACATTGTAAATATTAATTCAGGTTATGGTAAAATTAATTTAAATAAATTATCCGCAATTTTCATTTTTATTTATGAATTTTGAGGATGAATAATAAAATAGAATTATCATTTAATCTTTATTTTCATATTTATTTTGATTCCGTGGAAATTTAATTATTTACCGCGTATTATGTAGTTACAAATATAAATGATGTAATTTATAATAATATATAATTTAATATATATTTATTGTTTATATATAGATATATTACTTGTTATAGAACGTTATATTTTGTTTAGTTTCTTGTTTTAGGTTTAATTTAAATATCAATAATTATATTTAAAATAATTTAACTGTTATCTTTAGAAATACATATATGTGTCTATATATGTCTTAATAGTTAAATCATTTCTTGTTGGGACACCATTCACTATTCATTGTACTGTACATTGTACATTGTACATTGTACTGTACACTGTCCACTGTACATTGTACATTGTACTGTACATTGTTCATTGTACTGTACATTGTACACTGTTCATTGTACTGTACACTGTACATTGTACATTGTACTGTACACTGTACACTGTACACTATACATTGTACATTGTACTGTACACTGTTCATTGTACTGTACATTGCACACTGTTCATTGTACTGTACACTGTACATTGTACATTGTACTGTACACTGTACACTGTACACTATACATTGTACATTGTACTGTACACTGTTCATTGTACTGTACATTGTACACTGTTCATTATACTGTACAATGTACATTATACATTGTAAACTATGCATTTTATACTGAATACATTACATCGTACATATCATAATGCATAATGCCTATAATGTTCCAATTATGCATTTCAGAGTAGTACCGGAAGCTCAAAGAGATATCGCTATTGGTATGGATATTGTGGTTACAAGGCTACTAGGTTAGTGGTTATAAGGCTACTAGGTTAGTGGTTACAAGGCTACTAGGTTAGTGGTTACAAGGCTACTAGGTTAGTGGTTATAAGGCTACTAGGTTAGTGGTTATAAGGCTACTAGGTTAGTGGTTACAAGGCTACTAGGTTAGTGGTTATAAGGCTACTAGGTTAGTGGTTACAAGGCTACTAGGTTAGTGGTTACAAGGCTACTAGGTTAGTGGTTATAAGGCTACTAGGTTAGTGATTGTAATACTACTAGGTTAGTGATCACTAGACATTTGGGTTAGTGGTTTCAAGACTAATGGGTTAGTGGTTACTAGTATCATTGGGTTCATTGTTATTATATATTGTTGAATATGCTTGTGTATTGATTATTTATATTTTAATATACCTTGTTAATGAACTATTAATTTACTAAATTCAATGCATTGTATCGAGATCTGATCCTACTTGGCTAATATACTCCGGATTGTAATAACTGTGTTATTTGTCCAAAATAAACTTTCAATTTAGGATAATACTCTATAATAATATATGGTAAATGACCATATTCCCATTTAAGCATATTAAGTTACGCAATACCCATATACATGTTGCACATGATTATATCTCATCCCATCTCACCTCAATCCATTTCTCCTTCCATGTACCCGATTACATCTATTCTAGATACTTCCCCGCCCCTATACGCGTATACATACCACATCGTACCTACCCTCTCGCCGGCTATGCCTACATACACATTAGAATACACCCTTTACCAGGCACTGTCCCTGCTCCTATTCTCTTCGGCACCGTAATTGATACTACGTGTCTTCTGTGGAGTAAAGAGTGTAATGCCCAGCACGGAGCGTGCCTGTACTACGATACCACTTATATTGCTTGGTTGGTGTCGCCCCTACACGGACAATAGTAACGCTGTATTATGTGTGTTCCGACGACATTGTTACCGACATTGTTACGACATTAATACCGATAATGTTTTGTGAACACTAATAACGCAACATTATAACATTGTATATGTTCAACGCTGAGACGTGGTGGTCAATATCCTTTACAATAGTTATATATATATAAAACAATATGGTCTTAGATCCTTGGCGTTATATCCTAGTCTATTTTGCTTATGAAATTCTATAATTAGAGAATACGCTACCTAATATTAACTTTCTTTAAAGTATCGCTTGTGAATAGTCGAGTGTTTAAATTATTATCTTATAACTATTTAAAGAATATAACTACCTAATCACTTTATAGAACCTATATATATCTATATATATAAATATTTATATATTATATAAATTTGCTGGATACCATCTCTCACACATACATACACACACATACACATACACATACACATACACATACACATACACATACACATACACATACACATACACATACACATACACATACACATACACATACACATACACATACACATACACATACACATACACATACACATACACATGTATATGTATATTTCCCTCTCTCACTCTCTTTCCTCTCTCTTCAGGTACCTTTTAACGATTTGTTCTAGCTACCAGTTGATGGCTTGTCTCGCCTCTTTCTTCTCCTGGCAGTTGTATCGAGTTGATGCAATGGAACAGTATTCAAGTGGACTGCAACTAGAACAAGACGCTAAACTCGATTACGTGGTTGCAGAAGTGAATCATGCTTTCCACGAGGATTAGAGCCCCGAGTATAACCCTGCAGCTTCGTACGACATCCTTGGAGTCCCTATATAATATAGAAACTTGGATTCGAATTGCAGTTTCTATAGTTGATATGCATTCCAATTTGTTTACGTGTAGCGTGAAATCTACGAATCATTTTCCAACCTATAATTGTGATTATCGTGTAACCTCGATATCATTTAAATAATATTATAATATATTTGTTTACAAATTTCTATTTGAATATATACACAGATTGTAAAATGCGATTATTAAATTGTGTATTTAATAATAGATAAAAATATAATATGTATCCAGAAGATATAAGTATATTTATATGATAACTAGTTATAGATTATCATATCGATAATAAAATATGTTTTAAATATATACAATTTATGATCGTTATTTAATTATGTAATCAAACTATGATATTTATTTTATATATCCTATTGGAGTTTATTATTTACACGTATAAATAAATATTATTAATAATAATAAGTAATTACCATATTATTACTAAGGATTTTTGTAATTCTAACACATTTTAAAAACTAAATATATAAATTTTAGTTTAAACTATCGTGATCATAATAATATTATGTAACTAATATCTATAATTAATCGACGTGTCTGCTTAATTAGAGATTAATTAGAGATTAATTAGAGGTCGAACCCGTGCAACATTATCATATCAACACGTAAACAATAAAATACATTTTAGCAGATTCTATTGATTAAAATCAATGCGAGAAACCCATCTGGCGTAAGAGGAGATTGTAATTATTTATAGAAATCTTAAAATATCTTTGATGATGGAATTACAATTCCATAATTTCAGTAAATTAATTCACTTATTCAATATTTTTTTACATTTATTTATTTAATCTAAAATTGTTAATTAAATTTAATGGACCAATCAATGGCCAAATTATCGCCAACTATATTTCTATATTTATTACAATAACTATACATATATACTTTTATATAAATAATTGGTTATTACTGTTATTTTTTAATAAAATATACATCGCTTTCCCAGGTTACTAGTATTCTCAATATTTCAGCAAATATAGAACTAACTTAATACTGGAGTATATGTTACTTTTCAATACATGTGCTATCTATATGATCTTTAAAATATACTGAATTAAGATTATAAGTAATATATATTATAATTATTAATATAAGGCAAAAATGAATGTAAGCTGAGTATTTGCTGTAATAAATACCTAATTAATAATATAAGAATACATTATAAATACTGCTAAATATTTCATATTTTGTAGTTAATTATATTTACTTGTGTCATCGAAATTATCTAAATAATGAATTAATATTTTCTATATATCAATGTTATATAATTAAATGATTGCGGTATATATAACGGATAACAGATGAAATTTTAAATATATATATTTATATAAATCGTCTATCGATATAAAAACGCAAATAAATAAGTACATTGCATCAGAATGCCTGTTAGGTTAGTACTAGTTCGTTGTCATATCTATGTGCTCGAGATTTTTGGCTAATACCTGAACTTTGGCCTTCTTAAAGCTGAGAAGTACGCACAATAGTATGGCGAACAATAAAGCCAATACGTTGAAGATTAGAGTCAATCCTGTGAAATGATGTCCACGTTATTATATGAATATATCTTACTTCAATCTTTAAACATTACGAAACTAAAAAGTTCCCGAAAATAATCTTTATGTGAATATTCAAGGAAAGAAATTAAATTAATTACATCAGTGAATACGTCTTACAGTTAATTAGTAGGATTTACCCAATTTATACAAGTATTTAAATCATAGAACGCTGTACGTTACTAATTATGATTATAAACATGATAGAAGTATATATATATATTTATATTAATCCAAGATCTAATGTATCGGAAACAGAACAATATGAATGCCATTTATACTCCGTCTCTATAGCTATAGCTAATACATATAGTCCGAATTGATAGATTTTGTTTCATTCGTAAATATTTGAGTTAATTATTTTGTAAAATATCAAATATATATAATCTATCTAATGTCGCAATCAATATAACTAAATAATATCGTAGGGAAAGTACAAGACAAGAAATGTGACGATAATTAAAAACTAGAATTCTAATTTATCAGATAATATACTTATTAATGATGTAATACATCGTTAACATATATCTATATATAGTATTATTACTGCGAAAGCATTAACAGGAACATGATGCAATAGTTTGCTCCTGTGCATTATTTTGTAACCATAAGTATATATTCTGAATTTATCAGTATCGTAGAGAACACACGCCCCATTGTTCCAGAACTTGCAGCACAAGTCGATTACATGCCCATAGAATAACGGACCAGGTATGAAACCTGCGAGAGGTGATATTCTCTAGAGCGTTACGTGATGCCTTTTATCCTAACACCTTTTTCTATTCATTATTATATTCTATAGTAGTTATGTAATAGTAAATGAATACAAATTTATTGAAATTGATTTTAGCTAACATGACGTGATATGAATAAATGTATATCAAAAGTTATCAATTTAAACTATCACCATGACAATGTACAGTGTACAATGTACAATGTACAGTGTACAATGTACAGTGTACAATGTACAGTGTACAATGTACAGTGTACAATGTACAGTGTACAATGTACAGTGTACAATGTACAGTGTACAATGTACAGTGTACAATGTACAGTGTACAATGTACAGTGTACAATGTACAGTGTACATGGTGATAGTTTAAATTGATAACTTTTGATATACATTTATTCATATCACGTTATGTTAGCTAAAATCAATTTCAATAAATTAGTATTCATTTACTATTACATAACTACTATAGAATATAATAATGAATAGAAAAGGGTGTTAAGATAAGAGGGTGTTAGGATAAAAGGGTGTTAGGATAAAAGGGTGTTAGGATAAAAGGGTGTTAGGATAAAAGGGTGTTAGGATAAAAGGGTGTTAGGATAAAAGGGTGTTAGGATAAAAGGGTGTTAGGATAAAAGGGTGTTAGGATAAAAGGGTGTTAGGATAAAAGGGTGTTAGGATAAAAGGGTGTTAGGATAAAATGAGATGAGATGTAAAATTACGGATTTGCTGAATTGGCGTGAAAGAAAAGAGTGCTTGTAAAGGAAAGCGAGGCATTGAAGAGAAGATATGGTGATTATGGTGATTATGGTGGTTATGGTGATTATGGTGGTTATGGTGGTGATAACAAGATGGTGGACGAAAGTAATGAGGGTCTACGTAGAAAGTAATGAGGGTCTACGTAGAAAGTAATGAGGGTCTACGTAGAAAGTAACGAGGGTCTACGTAGAAAATAATGAGGGTCTACGTAGAAAGTAATGAGGGTCTACGTAGAAAGTAATGAAGGTCTACGTAGAAAGTAACGAGGGTCTACGTAGAAAGTAATGAGGGTCTACGTAGAAAATAACGAGGGTCTACGTAGAAAGTAACGAGGGTCTACGTAGAAAGTAACGAGGGTCTAGGTAGAAAGTAATGAGGGTCTACGTAGAGAGTAATGAGGTTCTAGGTAGAAAGTAATGAGGGTCTACGTAGAAAGTAACGAGGGTCTAGGTAGAAAGTAACGAGGGTCTACGTAGAAAGTAACGAGGGTCTAGGTAGAAAGTAATGAGGGTCTACGTAGAAAGTAATGAGGGTCTACGTAGAGAGTAATGAAGGTCTACGTAAAAAGTAACGAGGGTCTACGTAGAAAGTAACGAGGGTCTACGTAGAAAGTAATGAGGGTCTACGTAGAAAGTAATGAGGGTCTACGTAGAAAGTAACGAGGGTCTACATAGAAATTAATGAGGGTCTACGTAGAGAGTAATGAGGGTCTAGGTAGAAAGTAATGAGGGTCTACGTAGAAAGTAACGAGGGTCTACGTAGAAAGTAACGGAGGTCTAAGTAGAAAGTAACGAGTGTCTAGGTAGAAAGTAACGAGGGTCTACGTAGAAAGTAACGAGGGTCTACGTAGAAAGTAACGAGGGTATACGTAGAAAGTAACGAGGGTCTAGGTAGAAAGTAATGAGGGTCTACGTAGAGAGTAATGAGGTTCTAGGAAGAAAGTAATGAGGGTCTACGTAGAAAGTAATGAGGGTCTACGTAGAAAGTAATGAGGGTCTACGTAGAGAGTAATGAGGGTCTAGGTAGAAAGTAATGAGGGTCTAGGTAGAAAGTAACGAGGGTATAAGTAGAAAGTAATGAGGGTCTACGTAGAAAGTAACGAGGGTTTACGTAGAAAGTAATGAGGGTCTAGGTAGAAAGTAATGAGTGTCTACGTAGAAAGTAACGAGTGTCTAGGTAGAAAGTAACGAGGTAGGGGGAAGTGACGATGACGTCATACAGGACTAACAGAAAATATTCACGAAGAAAGATCGTAAAGCCAATGCGAATGATTTTTCACTGCTCTCTATGATCCTGTGAGGTTATGAGAGGTTATGAGAGGTTATGAGAGGTTAGGATAGGTTAGGGTAGGTTATAATAGGTTATGATAGGTTATGATAGGTTAGGATAGGTTAGGATAGGTTAGGATAGGTTAGGATAGGTTATGATAGGTTATGAGAGGTTATGATAGGTTATGAGAGGTTATGATAGGTTAGGATAGGTTAGGATATGTTATGATAGGTTAGGATAGGTTATGATAGGTTAGGATAGGTTATGATAGGTTATGATAGGTTAGGATAGGTTATGATAGGTTAGGATAGGTTATGATAGGTTAGGATAGGTTAGGATAGGTTAGGATAGGTTATGATAGGTTAGGATAGGTTATGATAGGTTAGGATAGGTTATGATAGGTTAGGATAGGTTATGATAGGTTAGGGTAGGTTAGGATAGGTTATGATAGGTTATGATAGGTTATGATAGGTTATGAGAGGTTATGATAGGTTAGGATAGGTTATGATAGGTTATGATAGTTTAGGATAGGTTAGGATAGGTTATGATAGGTTATGATAGGTTAGGATAGGTTATGAGAGGTTATGATATGTTAGGATAGGTTATGAGAGGTTATGATATGTTAGGATAGGTTAGGATAGGTTATGATAGGTTATGATAGGTTATGATAGGTTATGATAGGTTATGATAGGTTAGGATAGGTTAGGATAGGTTATGATAGGTTAGGATAGGTTATGATAGGTTAGGATAGGTTATGATAGGTTAGGATAGGTTATGATAGGTTAGGATAGGTTATGATATGTTAGGATAGGTTAGGATAGGTTAGGATAGGTTATGATAGGTTATGATAGGTTATGATAGGTTATGAGAGGTTATGATATGTTAGGATAGGTTATGAGAGGTTATGATAGGTTATGATAGGTTATGAGAGGTTATGATAGGTTATGATATGTTAGGATAGGTTATGAGAGGTTATGATATGTTAGGATAGGTTAGGATAGGTTATGATAGGTTATGATAGGTTATGATAGGTTATGATAGGTTATGATAGGTTAGGATAGGTTATGATAGGTTATGATAGGTTATGATAGGTTAGGATAGGTTAGGTTAGGTTATGATAGGTTATGATAGGTTATGATAGGTTATGATAGGTTATGATAGGTTAGGATAGGTTATGATAGGTTAGGATAGGTTATGATAGGTTAGGATAGGTTATGATAGGTTATGAAAGGTTAGGATAGGTTATGATAGGTTATGATAGGTTATGATAGGTTATGATAGGTTATGATAGGTTATGATAGGTTATGAGAGGTTATGATAGGTTATGAGAGGTTATGATAGGTTATGAAAGGTTATGATAGGTTATGATAGGTTATGATAGGTTATGATAGGTTATGATAGGTTATGATAGGTTATGATAGGTTATGATAGGTTATGATAGGTTATGATAGGTTATGATAGGTTATGAGAGGTTATGATAGGTTATGATAGGTTATGATAGGTTATGATAGGTTATGATAGGTTATGAGAGGTTATGATAGGTTATGAGAGGTTATGATAGGTTATGATAGGTTATGATAGGTTATGATATGTTAGGATAGGTTATTAGAGGTTATGAGTCTTCACAAAGCCACGCAAGGAATTATATATATTCGCGTAATTAGCCGATATCTAGTTGTAGTTGTAGTGATTAATTACATCAATACTATATAATTACTATAACACAACAATATCTCTCATGTATATATTAGAAGTTTTGCTTAACCAAAGAACTAAGCAATAATTAAATTTCACTTATATCTTTTGATATCTTTTGATTTAAGTTGTAATTATTATATTCATATAAAAGTTTATAATATTATTTTTCTATATATTTTAAATACTAAAATATCATGTTTATAGTATAAATCATATTATAATATATTATAGTATATTATAATATGTTACAATATAATACAATATATTACAATATATTATAATATATTACAAAATATTACAATATTTTAAAATATATTATAATATATTTTAATATATTATAGTATATCATAGTATATTATGATATGTTATAATATATTATAATATACATATGACTCATTCTATCTATTTTATTTTAAATGCAAGAATTGGAAAAGCAAATATTTATTTTGACTATTTCATCAAATATTGTTTTAATAGCAAACTCTATGATTTAGCTGTATATATTATGTTTGAACTATTGTTAAAATTGTGACGACTGCGTGTGTTGAAGTGAAGTCCTAAATATTCCATATTACAGTTGAACTAATAATGCATAAATCAACGATATGTGAATGCATATATATATATATATATATATATATATATATATAAAAACGTGTATATATATATATAAATATAAGTTAACAACTAAGAATTGATGTAATATTTTTACAGAATCCTTTAATACGTTATGTATATTAGTTGATAATATATAAAAGTATGTAATGCTGACATGACATTTAATGTAGTTTCTAACGAATGGAAACTGTCTAAAATTGTCTTTTACTTTTATTTTGATATATAATAAACGTGAAATTGATTTTATTTGCATATATAATGATAATTTTGTATTTAAAGTAATTAAATAAAATTCTATAATAGTTATATGGTATTGTTTCTTGGGAGTATAATGTAGGTACTCCTAGGGAATCTATACTATGGATGCCATATGAGTAAAACACAGTAAGATTAGTTATATAATAGCAAATGGATGAATACATCTAACATAATAGTATTATATATTTAAATAATAATGTTTATGTTGTAGATTACGTTGTTACGAATTGTATAACCTCACGGCATAATAGAAATTACATAACCAAAATTGCATAATCGAAATTACATAACAGAAATTACATATTCCAAATTTCATAACCCAAATTTCATAACCCGATTACATAATCCATGTTTCATAATCCACATTGCGCAATCTCCCATGGTCTAAGTCGCATTACATAACCCCATTGATCTATATTGCGCAATGCGCAATGCGAACACTACACTACACCTGCCCACTATTGTACAATGCACACGTCACACATGTCATAACTCCAATTGCACTGCCGCATTGCACGACCCTACCTGAAGAACACGTAGATGGTTGGCGTTCTAGCCACCGAGACGATGAGGATCATGAAGCTGAATATCACGAGATAGACGTAGATCAAATTGCACTGACCACTGCAGAACCCGGCCTTGGATTCCAGAAGCTGCTCGGATACCGTAGGCTGTAGTGGTACGGGGGTTAATTAAATAGATATACCTATATCTGCATGCCGGGAGTAGTGTAACGTATATTGAACTGCGCGCGAAACCATCCCAGTACACGACGTGTACCACACGTGCATCCAATAGAGTACAGGTAAAACTGTAAACTTATACTCAAAAACAAATAATGAAAACATAATTTGTAGAGTTTAATTTATTAATGAAAAAATAATTTGTAGAGTTTAATTTGTTATGGATTATTGCATCGCTTTACGAATACGGTGTGTTCAATATACGCTGGTATTACGTAACGTTCATTGAATAATCGATACGAACATCGCGGCATGTGATAAGACATTTGGAGAGGAAAGTGACGTTCTCGTAACATGTCAACATCTCATCGGAAGTATCGCAGCTGCAATTTACCGGAAACGGTTCGAGATCTCTTCGCCTGCGAGAACAGAGGTCAAAGGTCACATTACGCAAGTAAGGTAATTGGTATTCCGAGCGTGCATCCGACGTTGCAAGATTACGCAACACAACGCCAAAGATCAACCGAGGTTACATTAAGCCGCCCAACTACAATTCTTTAAACACGAGAACGAATCAACCCCTCGCTGCCCTCGCCTCCCTCGTACTTACCCCACCAAAGTGTCCTGAGGGCAGGACAAGAACACGGTGGTCAAGAGACATGCGCAAGTCGCTGACGCCGAGAGCACCACGAACCAAGCAGCTCCCCTCACTTGAATGCGTAATCTCTTCATTATCGCTCCTCCGTATATCGATCCACAGAAACCGAAAATCGCTGAACCGCCTTTTGATCACGTGATTGCGGTATAGCGGTGTAATGTTAGGTGTTTTAATAGTGCGTACGGGGTTTGGTGTAGTGTTCGGTGTTTATATTCATTGTACAATGTACATATATTGTATTGTTTGACATTGCGTTGTTTGCAGTGGGGTTCTTTCATCCCAAATCAGCGCATTTGGTCAAGTGAAACTTACAACTTATAACATATATGGCAAGATGTATGTACGCCATTTTGTCAAATGAAACATATATTAATTACTTCGTCTAAGTAAATATTGCCTGAAGTTTGGCTCACTAACCGCTAAATAGACTGGCCTTGAATGCCGGGATGTGGAAGTGGATCTCTAAGAATCGAGGCATGTAAGTGAAGACTCCGATAATCGTGTAGCTGGCGAATAGACTCTCCAATAATAGGGCAACGTATTCCTTGTTGCGTAGCAACCGAGCGAAGTAGCGAGGCAGTTCTGTTTGAGAGGGCGTGGCGAGTGGGTGTGGTTTAGAGAGTAGATAGCGTGGTTCTAATTGGGGCGTGGCGAATAGGCGTGCCGTAAAGAGTAGTTAGCGAGGTGACGTCACTATTTTACATAACCTCTCAATTCGTCCTTAACGTTTGCCGACACTGCTCCACCTTGAAAGGCGGATTGACGTTCCGGGAAACCCACCAACAGCACTATTATCACGCACAACTTTAGGCCGGCGATTACGAGGAATCCCAGCCACCAAGCACCGATGGAGTTATCGTACGCCATCTCTACGTAAAGCACACGCGGAGGTCGTAAATGATTAGGATTCGTGTATATGCAAAATGAAATACCAACTGCGGGGCTTAAGAAATAATGTACGAAGTTGAATATCGTCCCCTTGACACTACTTGCGATATTACTTTTATAAGGCATTCCTTGGTGAACCAGAACTGGCAATTATTTACAATTAAGCCTTTTTAAAATGGGTTTGACCACTCTTTCGATAGTCAGCTGAGTGCCCGACTAAAGACGACTATAATCTATAGATGGATCGCTTGACCATTAGCTTGCCCGTCGACGTAATACCGACTGACCTGTGTACAGGTCCTCGGGAATTCTCGTCGAGATAGCGGCCACCATGTATCCGAACAATGGGGCTAAAGAAAACATACTCATCATGATGCCTGCGGAGGCATTGGCGTCGATTACGTAACACTATCATATCGAGGCTAGCTCCATTATTTTATGATACAGAATATACGAAGTAACTTAGAGAATGCAGGTATACAGACTTTACCGTTATTTCTATTTACACACAAGCGTACGAATGGCATTACGGTATTAATAAGCGTGTTACTATGGCAACCCATGTACGTGCGTTGCTCTCATTGGTAGTCCAACCTATATATACGGGAGATGTGCGCTGGTCAGAATTGTCATCCACGTAGCTGAACCCGTGAACTATGGTAGCCGAGGAACCGAAACCGATACATATCTGATAACGAGGCTGACTTAATGATAGGTAGACTTTAGTTTGACCTCACAATAGGTCACATAAGTAGATGAACATCCTATGACCCCTTCATTAATTGTAGGGTAACCTACTATGACCCAGGGTCAAATGGATAACTGACCTTGCTATGCTCCCTAACTCAATGGTAAGGTGACCTTGTTATTACCTGGGTATCACATGAGTAAATGGCCTTGCTATGACCCCTGACTCAATGGTGAGGTAACTTTACTATGTCCCGGGACGATAACATGCATTTAAACTACTGATGACTCACTACCAATAATAGTGATAAGGAATACTAGTGTTCACCGTAATGCTATACATTAATAATGACGTAATATTGCTATGTTATGTTAAGTATGAATTGCATATCGAGCCTATGATTTGGTGTAACCCCGATATAGTGTTGCCTCTTATAGTGTACACACCTGAGCTAAGATAAAGGTTGCGAAGACTATACGCTTATTTCCTCTAGAATCGTAGTCCTGGGCGATGGTGCAATGGAATGAATTACGAAATATTTATGAAGATGTAATACAAGCCTTAAAGCTTGATTAGCTTTAAGGATGTATTGGCTTGTGGGGAGATGTCATGAACTTATGGTGACTTACAGAGTGTTGATGGAGGTGTTGGTGAATTAGAGTAGATGAGGAGTGCAATGAAGAGTGGATAGTGGAGTGGATGGGGGAGTGAAATGAGGAGTGCAATGAAGAGTGGATAGTGAAGTGGATGGGGGAGTGAAATGAAGAGTGGATGGGGGGACTGAAATGAAGAGTGGATGGTAGAGTGGATAGTGGAGTGGATGAGGGAGTAAATGAAGCGTGGATAATGGAGTAGATGGGGAAGTGAAATGAAGAGTGGATGATGAGTGGATGGGGGAGTGAAATGAAGAGTGGATGGTAGTGTGGATAGTGGAGTGGATGAGGGAGTGAAATGAAGAGTAGATGGGGGACTGAATGAAGAGTGGATGGTAGAGTGGATAGTGAGTGGACGAGGGAGTGAAATGAAGCGTGGATAATGGAGTAGATGGGGAAGTGAAATGAAGAGTGGATGATGAGTGGATGGAGGTGTAGATTAGAGTGTGTATTGGGGAATATATTAATTCAATTTGTATTTAAAATGTTTATTTCATGGGATAATGAATTTCATCATATGACAAAGAAAAATATAAAGTGATTATTTAATATTCTAATGGAGACATTTTTATAGAACATTGTATTACATAGTACAATATTACAACGTACAACGTACAATGTACAACGTACAACGTACAACGTACAACGTACAACGTACAACGTACAACATACAACGTAACGTACAACGTACAACGTACAATGTACAATGTACACCGTACAATATACACCGTACAATGTACAACGTACAATGTACAATGTACACTGTACATCGGTCTAGTTAACTTTGGAGTGCCATACATACCTCGGTTATCAGGAAGTGCGGTAGAGACATAATTACGTAACCCAATATCGTCACCAGGTTCATGTAGCCTGTGGCGCATTGCGTAATAGTACAGGAGAACAAATTAATATATCGCGAGAATTGATTTGGAATATTTGGTGGATTAAAAAAAGAAAATTACAAAAAGGCTAAATATAAATACAATGACATCACCAGCACAACTGACCTCGCGTAAATATCTACCCAATTGTCGTTACCAACCGATGAGTCGGGGCTTGTGGAACTTACGAGCGAAATGACCGACGAATAGAACCACGGAAGTGTACACCAAGTCGTTGGTGCTGAGGATTACCCTGTCTGCTTACTCGACAGTCTGCGTACGGAAGGAACGTTGGTGTAGTAGAGATGTGACGTCATCGCGAGGTGACGTCATCCCGAAATGATCGAATCGCAATATAACATCGTGATATAATAGTATTGGTTTGGTTGATATTACGTAATTATGCGTAATATCAACCAAACTGCGATGTCTTTAAACCATGTCTCGATCCTATCATGTTTTTACTATATTAATGCGTAAATATTTGAAACCCAACCTCCTTTTAAATACTTACATAACACCAAACCCAAACCCAAACCCAAACCCAAACCCATAAACCAATACACCTAGAACTTCCTCATAAACTTAACTTTATTCGCTACCACATATAACCCCTATAAACCCACTAACCAATGACTTATAACCTAACAACCTCCGATCTACTTCGCTAACTATTATTAATCCACAATAAATCGTAATATCAAGTTATACTTTCCCCATAAAATCCCTCCGGCCCCTACTGAACACTGACAAACCCCACTAACCCATACTTTCGCTCAATAGTCCTCAAAACTACTATCAAGTAAACGTTGAATCCGATTTTTGTGAAAATCATTAACGAGATCACAACAACGAAGCATCTTATACTCGTGAATTTCTTCCCTATCCACTGTGTTGCGTAATACCTTGTTAGATCATAGCTTACATTGGTTACAATATGTGAAA